>OZ037755.1:2390000-2990000 GCA_964035475.1 Salix caprea | reverse complement strand
ACAAGACAGTTTGTGGCAATCTTCTCTGTCAATGCCCCCCCCTTCTCCCTTTCACTCCCTTCCATTCAAAAAACCAATTTTCAACAAAAAAAAACTTTTGAAACATTTTTGAAGTAGACTTTTTATTTCTTAACACACAACAGAGAGACTACTTTTCAGAAATGGACAGGCAGAGAAGTTTCTCCTTCAAATCCACTAGATCCATGGTATTTTCTTTCGCAATCTCTTCTTTGTTCTTTCTCGTATTTTTTACCATCTGGGTGTCCAAATCTACCCCTTCAATTCTCCAAAAAACAACCTTTGAGCTCAACAAAACCTCCCTTGTAGCGAGTTTGAAACCACTCAGTGTACAGACCTTCAATGACTTGACTATAAATTCCTCTTCAACTGCCTTGAAAAGTTCAATTTTTGTAGATACCCATTTTAGAGAACCTGAAAATATTTCTGGGTTTGCTAACATTTCATTAATTAAAAGAAAGGACAACGAATCTGAAACTACTGAGAAAGACAGAGATGGTGTAAATGGTAATTTTAGCACGGTGCAAGAGAGAGCACCGGTACCAGAAACTGCAAGCGCTGAAGAGAAGAAGAGTAGACCCATTTCAACGCAGAGAATTGAAGTTCAGAGTAGTGAGAATGTTGCAGAAGAGACTAGAGGAGATACTTCACAGAAAAAAAATGAAGCTCCAAACAAGGAGGGGATTCGAAAGAAGAAAAAAGGGCCAACTTCAGTGGCGAATATTGAGACTTCAAGGAATGAAAGAAATAAAGAAAAGAGCATGAGAGAATGTGATGTTACAAAAGGGAGGTGGGTCTATGATGAGAACTATCCCCTCTACACGAATAGCTCATGTCCTTTCATAGATGAAGGCTTTGATTGTGTTGGCAATGGGAGATTGGATAAAGATTACATGAAATGGAGATGGCAACCTCAAGACTGCAACATTTCAAGGTACACCAATTTACATCAAACAGTCTTTCTTTCCTTTTATTTTGAAAAAGTAGGGTTTTTTTTCGATTTAATTGAAAGTACAGTAGTGGAAAAGACAGAATTCTTTTCGTTTTGAAACGGGGTGTTGTTTCATTCCACAGATTCAATGCGACAAAAATGCTGGATTTGATTAGAGGGAAGCGGGTAGTTTTTGTTGGCGATTCAATTAACAGGAATCAATGGGAATCCATGCTGTGTATGCTAATGGGAGCTGTGAAAGATCCTAAGAAGGTGTATGAAACCCATGGAAGGAGAATCACCAAGGAAAAAGGGAATTATTGCTTCAAATTTGTGGTAAGATCAAAATTTGCGACACTAACAAGCTATTCTGTTGGACTTGTTGCTGATTTTTGAGGTTGGTTTTGCAGGACTATAAATGTACAGTTGAATACTATGCGTCACATTTCTTGGTTCATGAGAGTAAAGCAAGAGTAGGGTCCAGGAGAGTGCAGACATTACGAATCGATGCCATTGATCGTGGTTCATCAAGATGGAGAGGAGCTGACATTTTGATTTTTAACACTGCACATTGGTGGTCTCATTTCAAAACAAAAGCTGGGTCAGTTTTTACGGGAATTCTTATTTTACAATTTCAGTTTTCAATTAAAAAACTACTACTACTTCAAGAAGTTCTATTAAGATCTGGTTTCATTAAGAAATCATGGAATACATTCATTGATTGTGGCAAACTCACAACGTTATTACCATCTATACAACTTTGGAAAGACCATCAATAGTTTGAATATCTTTGCTTCCTCGTGTCTATATTTTAGGTCGTTTGTAACTTCAGCTGACCTTGTAACAGGATCAACTATTACCAGGAAGGTAACCAAGTTCATCCCCAGCTTGATGTTTCTATAGCTTTCAGAAGAGCTTTAACGACCTGGGCATCATGGGCTGACAGGCACATTAATCCGAGAAAGACTCAAGTTTTCTTTCGAAGTTCGGCACCTTCTCATTTCAGGTTTGTCTGGGAGTATAGTTGTGGTTATTTTTTAAAATGTTTTCGTTTAAAAATACATTAAAATGATTTATTTTTTTTTAATAATTTTCGACATTAACACATAAAAATGATCTAATAATACCGAATTTTTTTATTTTAAAGTGAAAAATAAAAATAAAAAATTTTCTATTTTTTTTCAAAAATACATGTTCAATGCGTTGACCTCCTCGACGTATCAAATTGTTGAGTGGCTTGTGATGCATTACACAGGGGCGGGCAGTGGAATTCAGGTGGGCAGTGTAAGGATGCTACTCAGCCCATTAATGAAACTTCAAGTTCGGGCTATTCCGAGAAGAACTCCATTGTTGAAGAGACTATCAAGCTCATGAAGACTCCTGTAACTTTCTTGAACATAACTAGTTTCTCGGGATTTAGGCCAGATGGTCATCCATCTATATACGGGAAAAGACCTGGCAAGCGCTATGCATCGAGCATTCAAGACTGCAGCCATTGGTGTCTTCCAGGTGTTCCAGATACGTGGAACGAGGTTCTGTATTTTCACCTACTATCTAAAATAGGCTCTAAACATGGGGATACGTTTCAGTAGAAGTGATTTATACTTTTTAGCTTGTACATTCTTTTCATTCCTCGCAGTCTTGTTGGCAGGCAGGCATGTGGTGTCTCAGAAACACAAGTGCTTTTTTTTTTTTTTTTTTTTTTGGTGGGAGAGGTGTTTTACTTTGGATTCAGTTCAATGAAAGCTGAAAGAAATCATCACTCTGAGCCAGATCCTTGCAGATCCTGAAACACCTGGTTTTCCAATCAGCTGACAGGAATAGAGTGAAATTTATTTTTTAAAATGTTTTTTATTTAGAAATATATTAAAATAATATTTTTTTATTTTTCAAAAATTATTTTTGATATCGACATATGAAAATAATCTAAAAACATAATTTTTTTTTAATTAAAAGTAAAAAATAAAAATTAATTTTTTTTTTCAAAAATATTTTTTAAACATGGTGTTTCACACCGCATAATCATCATATGCAAACCCACCCCAGCTAAAAATGTTAAAACAATTGCCGACCGACCTCAAAGAAAAATGCCTTGTTAGTAATGGTAATAACAATTTTACATGAAACAACAGCATATTTAATCGGATACTGTTGCCTTCTGCAGGGAACTGCAAGATCAGTTTCAAACTCAAAGTCAATAATAATGTTTGACCTTATTGCTATCCTCCTGTCTTATTGAAACAATCAAATTCACAGGACTCGCACTTCAAGTGCATCTTTGTACAAATAAATGATGGCATAACTTGGTATAGGCAACTAATGTTCATTCTTGAGCTAGAGACTGTTCAAATTCAAATACCCTTAAGAATTATGCAAACATGCTCCATAATATCAAGCAATGCCAATAATCCATCAATGGGATTGGTGTTTCTTTGCTCTACCTTGGGAGATTGTGGAATCATCTCTTTTGGAACCCTCGGGTTTCCGAGCCCACGCAGGTGCCTGGTCTGGTCCGTAACGATAATCGTAGAATAGCTCCTCGCAAGCTTCTATATGCTCCTTTGCGAAGATGCCCACTCGATGATCTCCTGCTACCAGCATTACCTGAATAGCCCAACATATTATCCCAGTCCGTGTTGAATAATGAAAAATTAGCATGGTAATCACTGAAACTTGAATACCTTAGCATAGCAATTAGGATTTGATGAATGGTTTGCAAATTTCAGCTTATCGCCCTTTCGGTAAGCATCAAGGACAAACTGGAAAAGAAAAAAAGCAGGCCACATTAAACCGTGTGAGGAAGATGGCCACAAAAACAGACTCAGTAAATCACTTTGAAGAGGATAGAATGCAACATTGATCCAGGAAGATCGCTGTAAGAAAATAGATCCTGCAAATTGCATTGAACTTCTGAAACTGTAAATCAATTCAGTTCTCCATATCAGATATTATGACGCTACTGCTCAATTGTCGAAAGAGCAGCCATTTGAACATGAGGTGAATTTGGTCTCAGAGGATAGCATTATTTTTATGTTCTTACACAAGGGATTATATATTTTGTAATCAGTAACTATCACTTGCCTGATCATTCAAGTCAAAAAGGAATGATGAATTAGCACGATCATAGATTTTCCCACGCTTATCCGCTTCTCGATGAGAGATCAATTCACCAGTATATTCTCCAAGATAATCATTTTTGTTGACAGAGTTCTGAAATCACATCATCAAATTCATTGCACAGAACAAGTCACGAGTTTTGGAGAGCATGACAGCAGAAGCAGGCGGCAAGTAATACCTTTAAAAAGGCTCCCCATCCAGCAACATCAGACTTTGCCAAGAGGATCTGAAGAATGACATAATATATTTAGTGTGGGAAAACAAAAAAAAATCTTTCAGAATGTATCTGTAATAATATTAGAGTATGATAACAGTTAAATTTTCTGAATCACTCACTCTCTGCTGCTGCCTTAAAAGAAGCCTCATGTTTCCACATTGTCCATCTCCTTGTTTTGGAGGCTCTCCTAATGAACCATCTCCGCAACTGCATAAAAATAACATGTTTCACAAAATGCAGAAGAATGAAAGAAAGTGAAGGTCAAAGAGATTGGAAAATTCAGTAATCTTGGCCATCAATAAATTCCATAATTTAGCAACTCAAATCAGATATCAAAAAAGAAATATGGATTTAATAGTTCAGTTAATCAGATTCATGGAACTAAAAGAGAGTACACTCAAATTCAGAACAGACGGGTTCCCACAACTGAATAAATCAATCAAACAACTTCATGCTTTACTTTTCTCTCTCTGCTTCTTCTTTTTTATATGAATATCCTGGAACTATCACTAGTATTCTTTAAGTCACCAGATTGCTCCAATACTGGAGCCTTTGAAATATGGAACTGGACTGATGCAAAGATCAAATGTTTATCTGCCTGGCTCCGGTTTGGGATAGAAAACACCAAGTCCAAAAATTCCAATTTCTCACAACTAGATAAAATGAGATCAATTTCCGAGACAACTAATATTCAGTTGTGATTCAATTAGTTTAATACCAGCTGCTTAGACCACGTGTAAATGTTCCTATAATTTATAGGCATGTGATGGTCAAGTAAAAAAACAAACAGGGAGAGAAAGAAAAGCATTTCATCCAACTTTGTTCTGGAGAATGTACTTCAATCTGCCGCCCCTAATGGATTTTAAGGTCTTGTAGTATGGTGAGCAAGCATAAACTGTCACTGGAGTATACAGAGATTGAGTTAATTCCAAAAGGTGATGTGCAGGTATGGTGAACTTGACAATACAACGCCATAGTGCTTACAGAAACACTCATATAAGAATGGAACTGTAATAAAGGTACGATTCTTTGCATAAAATACAATGATTATCAAGTATAAGAAAATAAAATACTTTACCTAACCCAGCAATTCCTACAAACATCTGGGTCACATTCACGTCCAGCAGCAAAGCACGGGCACTGTCGACTTCTGCATTGGCTCTTTGCACAGTGGCATCCTCTGAAGCGATTTTTGCAACTTTTTGAGCACCTGAAGAATTTAAAGATGAGTGATAAAAAGCTTGGTCCTGATTCAAATACTACTCATAAAGATGCTGTACAGTACAATTGCACAAGAGCCTATTTTCTACATTTTATATATGTTTCATGAACTTAAGTAATCAGTAGTCACCTTACAGAAAGATACATCAACATACCCGCAATATTTCTCACAGCAAGTTCCGTTATGCAGACATGAGCACTGCTTTCCACACATTGACTGGCATCCACAAGGTGTATACTGCTTACATGACTGATTTTTTCCATCAGCAATTCTTTTCCAAAATGATGGGTGACCAGCAGACTTCCAAGAATATTTAAGTTTCCGTGCCCTTCCCCTCCTTCGAAGCAAACGGGATCTTGTTGGCATATCTTGCTCCTACAGAAAATAAAAGGTATGGAAGAGATGGCTTTATAATGTAGAAACAACTTGTGGGATGAAAAGGTGGATCATGGTAGACCCCTACGGTATCGGAAAGAAAGGAGGGAGGGAGAGCAGCAGTAAACGACAACAACATATTTAAATGCAACTGCTGAATAAAGTTGGAAATCAATATTAGAATTCTCACAAATATACAAACAAGCTTCTCTTCCACCCTAATTTTTTCAAGGGTAGCTATCTTTTCCTGAAAAATCACTGGCAAGTCTATATGCCAAATCTATGGAGTACAATCACCTAGAAAGACAGCAAACTTGAGATAAGTTGAGGCAGATGGTGTCCTTTATAAAGCAAACTTAAGAATTTGGCAGTATAATCCTTCCTGAAATATCATAAATCATAATGCATACCACATAATCTGTATCACTCTTCCCACTGTCTTCTAGAAATGATCTTGGGGCAACAGATCTATGAGGCATCATAGCTCCACTTTCACGCATGTAATTGGACACCTCTATACAAGTCTTTAAGCCTGAAAGCAAGTTCCTTGCAATAAGACAACTGCAAAGAACAAATCATACTTTGAGCACAACGTGAAAATAAAGACATAAAAGTTTTGTTCGGCACAAAATATAAGTGAAGTTACATCTGAATTTATCAAAACCAGTAAGTTAAATTAGAAGAGGGGTGAAAATTTCTGTTCTTTTGAAACCAACATAATTAAATTATGTAACACTTGATTAATGACAGGAATTTATAGAGTACATCCAGATTCCTCATAACTGAACATGGATTGCAAGCTTGCAGTCCTGCATATCTAACAATTTTCAAACAAACATTTGACACCTGCCAATGATAAGGGCATCTCAAAACATGTATTGGTATCTGCATGAAAGTGTGAAATGTTATTTATATAGGTAAACGCCAAACCTGTTTTTCCCAAATATCTCCACTCCCTTCAGATACAATTCTTTCTCAATGGGTTTCCACTCGGATTTTCTTAAAACCCCTTCCACAGCTCTGTTTACTGAGGATGACTGTTTTGGTCTAGGCACTCCAAAGACATCCTTTGCTCCATGCCCAACGTTCTCCTCAGAACCAGAACAAGAAGTTTCAAGGGAATCACTGGTCGTCTTTTTTATGGGCATCTGAGGTTCGATTTTATCACTTGCTTTTTTAGCAGTGGAAATCTGATTGGGAAATACACCTTCAGCAGCTTCATTTACTACATCCAAATGCAATAATCTTTTCTGTTTCTTTCTACTATCCTGCATATCATCAGGAACCTGTGATGAGTCATCTGGTGCTAAATCTTTATGCTGTGGCGCTTTGCGCTTTTGAATGTATTCTTGGTTATGTATCACCATGGCAGACATATCCAAATTCAAAGCTCCAGAAGCAGGTTCCAAGTTACAAAAAGCTTCTGAAATAACACTCATCTCTTTCTCCATGATACTTTTTTCATCTATGAAGTCTGCACCACTTGGCCCTTCAGCATCTGAGGCTGCTGCAGTCTTTTTTTCCTCTGCTGAAGTTGCAGTTTTTGTCCTGTTAACAGAACCTCCTGGAAAGTCTTTGACAACTCTTAGCTGAAAGGCATTTAAATTAATATCAGACTCACAATTTTCCATGCAGAATGTAAATCCGGATGAAAAATCATAACAGCATATGCAACAGAAAAGATACATTAGAGGGTCATTGGTAACCATATGATCTGGCAAGTCCCTGGGGAGTGAATGAATACATATAATGGCAGTAGTAAATAAGAGAATGTCCACATGAACAAAAAATGCACACACATTCTAAGAATATCTGCAGTTTATAGTGATTTTTGGTACATATATGACCTCATCTGGCCTAATGTTCTTAACATTTTAAGTTCCAATTTGTAAAAACTGATCATGTTAACCAGAAAAGCATCTCACTGTTTATGCTGAAAGTTTAAAATAAATCAAATAAAATTGAAGAGAATTTCCACCCAGATAAAAGAACACACCCAAAGACTACATTGATCGCTGCAAGGTTTCCTGTCATCTTCATATTCAGACCAATATGACTGCTTTTCACTCTGCCAAGCAAAGCCTCCTATTAGATATAAGAACACCATACATTAAAAAATATGCTTTATACACGCACAGAGCACTCATATATAATGGAGGTTTCTACTCACAGGATTGATCAACGTTTGTGAACAGCCATGGAGGCGGCAATCAAAGAGCTGTTCGAGATGAAAAAAAATCAAGGTTGAAGTATCAAGGATCAATTCAGAAAAACTTCATCTCATGATTAAGGCCAGAAATGAGTACCAAGCAACGGCGACAGAATAGGTTATCAAAAGAATCTAAAGCAGTGCTAAGGCTCTTTTCCATAGATATACCCCTCTCAGATACTGAATCACCAGTATCCTTGACACTTTGGTCACCATTATATTTTTTCTCGAGCGTCCTACATCGGTCCTGGAATATCAAACTCGGTAAGTAAATTAAGTCATGGGAAACCATTTCAACAAACACATATTAATAGAAGCAACTAATGATGAAAGCAGTTCAAAACTCAAAGCTGTTAATATAAATTCCTTTGTACTACCTGGATTTCTGTAGTGCCAACTCCAATAAACTGGCTAACAACATTCAGCACTTCCTCAGCTAATCCATGTTCCTGAGAGACCATCCTGCCAAATTCGACAGACACAGTGTGAAATACTTGGACTGGTGGCAAATAACCGGTCATGTACAATCCGGGGTCGCATTAAGACCAAATAGACAACATATTTTAATATCTGCTGCTTCTGATTTAAGCACCAAAAGCAAAATTTTTGATAAAACAAGCACTTTAGAGTATGAATAACTAATAACTACTATTAGTACATCCTAGAAGACCACGAACAACAATAAGAATAGAATCTAACGAGAGTCTTACAGCTTTCAAACTGATCTGTGTTGTTTCTAATATTGATCTTAATATCAAATCTTGGACATATTCTCTTTTGTGAAAGTTGATTAGATTAACAGTGTAGCTTTTGCTTAGGTAGCTAGATTAACAAAAAAAAATGGTAGAGAGCAACACGGTTCATTATTAAGAATGCAATTTTGCCACGCTAAATTTTAATCGGAAACTGCATTACAAATATGTACCAAAATAAAATCAATCAGCTTACCACAAAATGCGATCTTCACCATCGGAAAATTCATGTTTCTCTTCCTCTGGTTCTATGTCTTCTTCACTGTCACTACAAATCAGAGCTTCACTGCCATGTTGATCATAGTATATGCGTCTCCTGCCAACCACTGACTGGTCTTCAGCCATCCTTTGATTCCTGTGCTGCATAATTGCATGCTTGAAATATAACACAAAAATAAAATCTTCATATATGCAACAATACGTGGGAGCCAACACAAATCATCAAATGTTTTGAATTAACTTCCCAACATATGACAGGTTAAATTTCTCCAGGATCAAAAATAAATTATTGATATCCTCAGAGAGCACCCAGCAGGTAAATACAACAGCATATGTTTGTTTGCTTATTTATTTAGCTTCTGGTAAAACATGTGAAAGATGAACATGTACTATCTGACATACTTGTCCAAAAATATCCACGTCGTATACGGAGGTATCCTATCCACTAACGGAAGATTGGTACCCGTAGAGGCTGCAACTTCATGACCATTGATAATATCTTTATCACCCGATACTTGAGCAAATCCACCATACTTACAAAGAGGAGTTCCAATTCTCAAAGAAATCATTTTAGAAACTCCATTTTGTCCCATAAATGTTCTCGAAGTTGCTAATCTTATCTGAGAAACATCGGCTTCAAGTTTCCTTCTGTTTTTCTCAACTTTATCCTATACAAAAAAGAAAATAATCAAACGTGAATTGCTTTCTTGTATATAATTATCGGCCAATTCATGAACAAACGGACGACGATCAGATCACTAGCGACCCTTGAATACACTTACTTTTACCGAAGCAGCCCTTTCTGCTTGAATTTGTCTTTTAAGCTGATTCATCTTGGACGTCAGGTTTCCAACACCGTTATTTGAAGGTTCTCCATCTAATTTCTGCCGATACACACAATTATAATAATAATAATAATAATAATAATAATAATAAAAGGTAGAAATTGAATTTATAATCAATGGAGAAATATCATAAGCATAAAAGCCAGTGATTATGCATAGTTCCATGGTGTTATCAATTAAACAATGAACACGAATTTATTATCAATCAGCAGCAGCAGCCAAACACGACATACCGAAAACAGAGTGAAAATCTTTAATAGATTAAATGTATCAGAACTTATTTTCATTATTTTTTTCTATGCGATAAGAGTGAATCATCGAAATTATGTTAATCCAGGCCAATCAATAGCTATCCATCTTATACAAGGATCAAGACCTGAGCTTAGAGTTCTAGAGAGAGGAAACTAACTCTGAGTTTAGAGGCAGAGTCGCTTGATCTTGACACCATCGCTCCACTGCTCTGCGACTCTCCACGGAGAAAGTGAGTGGCAGGCAATGGAAAGAAAGGGAGAAAAAGAAAAAACAAGATTCTGATTGACACGTGGTGCGTGGTAATGACGTGGCCTACTTTGTATCAATCTTGTCCATTGATGAGATGCCAAGCGTCCATGAAAGCCCAATGGGCTAGGTTCGTTTCGGTAGCACTAGCAGAAAGTGTAGTCGGCCTTTCAGCCAATCAAAGCTTCTAAGTTTCATTTTCAACTCTTGTCACTCTATTTATGCTGACATTTTATTTTTTATATATTTTTGTTACCTTCACATTTTGTTTTAAAAAGAAAAGGAAAAGGAAAAACTTGGGACATTCAAGACTAATTTACCATTTCCTTGAAATCTACGTGGCACTCACTCCTCAATTATTATATTATAGAAACCATTAAAACGGGAGGATTTTTACCATAGCAATCCATGAAAAAAAAAATTTGCCCCGTTATTTATGAAAAAAACAAAAGACTAAGAATGATGGTATTGTGGTCCATGTCTTTTTCACCTTCATTTGGCACAAATATTTTTGTCTTTTTATAGAACATTGTAATTACTAAAGTGACCTTATATGATAAGAAAAAAAAAGCATTATGCTCAAGGCTTTTATGGTAATTTTGTTTCTTCACAATAAAATAACAAAACCATGCTTGAAATAAATCTTTAATTTATGTTTCTAATAATTTCCATTCTCTATGATTTTTTATTTTCTTATTTGAACTTTATTTTTAATATAATTGTTTTCTAAGTTATTTTGTGTGTGTTTTATTTTTGAATATATTATTCCAATTCATCTATAAATAATTTTTTATTTTTTTATTCAATTTAACTTTTAAAATAAATAATATTTATTTTTAGATGGTATTTATATTGTGCAATTTTGCATAATATTTTTTTTCTTGTTTTGTTTTATTCAAACAATTTTATGTGAGTGCTTGTTTATATTATCGTTTGATTGAATAAAAATTCGTTTAAAACAATCGAATAAATATTTAATATTATAAAATCATACATGTTAATCTAAATTTGTCTCACATTTTTTTCAATTTTATCCTTAATTATTTTTAAAGGTTCCATTTTTTTTTTTTTTTGAATTGATAGTTCTTGATTCTTTGATCAAATGCTTGCATGAGCTTTTTCATTTATATTATAAATTTAATGTCAAAAAACACTTTGGTAAAGCTTATATATCCAATTTATTTGATTAAAAAAATATACAACCCAAAGTGTAGCGCGAGTTAAGTGACTAGTGTTATATTATTTGCAATAGCTCACCAAAATTGGAAATAAAATTTCTCCTATGCTTTTTATTTGTTTTTCAATAATTTGGAGTAATTTTAGGATATTTTTTAGATCAATCAAGACTAGGTTTTTTTTTTAAAATAAGCTAAATGCAATTCCATGTTGACTTATTGTATTTAACAAAAAAAAAATAGTTATTAGCTTAAGATAAGAAGTTAAAAAAAAACAAAAACATTAATCTCATTTATCACTTGACTTATCTCTTGAAATTAATGTACCAACACTCTTCTTCCTTGTTTTTTTCAATAAGCTAAAGGATTTTTTATTATTATTATTATTTATATTTGGCTCCTGCCTATTTAGATTTTGACTTCAAGAAAAATATTTAAGAGTATTAAATGGGAGTTTAGTTAGAGACATTTCGTTTCATTTGTGTATAATAAATTTAGCTTTAGACTTAAAAGCCAAACAATCAGGACCATTGAATTAGGTCTTCGTTGGATACGTTTTGATTGCTTTAATTCACTTGCTAAAACCCGTTAGAAGTAGACACACAATCAATTTGGATATTTGAATTCAAGTGTAGATTTTATTAGATAGATTAATTATGTTATATTGTAAGTTGTGTAATAAGTTTAACTAATTTGAATAATCTAGATTAAAAATATATAATGAAAATAAATAAACTTAACTTTAAAAAGTTTGGTACCGAAAAAAACAAATTCCAAAAGATCTGATGTGCTACCACATCTAAGTTTAACATGTCAAATGATACAAAAAAATGAGATTGAAAAAAAAAAGATAATTACAAAAGATAAAAATAAGAATAAAATAGTAATAAAAAGAGTAGGGGATCAAATTTGACATAAGAATAAATAAAAATCAAATACAAAGAGGTAAAATTGAATTTGTATTCAATTAGAAAAGGCTAAAAATAACAAAAAGAATAATTACCAAATATAATTTAAAAATTAAATAAAATCAAACAACGAGGAATGAAATTGAATAAAAATATATTAAAAAATACAAATAATAATCCAAAGAACAATGTGAAATTAGATACAATTGTTTTTTTTTTGTATATAGAAAAACCTCTATATTTTGACGAGGAGAAAAGGGAGAAAAGAGGGAGGCTAAAAATGAAAAATTAAATTACCCTAAAACCTTTATATTTTGGAAAGCAAAAGAGAGAGAGAAAAGGAAGGTAATTTTTTTTTAATGAGAACCTAATTGTTGCTTTACTATCCTTATGTGCCTAATCCTCATGAAGATCATATTATAACACCACATGATATTTAACAACCGGATGATATTGTATGTGCTATCTAAAAATTGCATACATTATCCACGGGCTGATACACATGCCATCTTTTTATTTAATTATATTCATAATTTCATATTAATCAAATTAACAAATCACCCCTAAATGAACCTAATTATAACGAACTAAACTAAAAAAACAAAAACATCTTCAAGAACCAACTTTATATTTTTGTGATTTAAGTGTAATCAAGTCAAATAACACTGCTAAAAAATAAAAGGACTAAGCCCTGAAACCTTAGTTAGTATTATTAATTTTTTTTTTACTTTTAAGGATATTTATATCATTTTACCATACTAAAATAATATATAAAAAGATTAATTTGCCCGAATTAATATGATAATGATAAAGGGTTCAAGTGAAATTACCTTATTACCCTTACCAACAAGACTATTGATTTTTGTATAAAAAGACAAAAATATCATCACATTGTTCTATTCCATAAAAATACCATGATGTCTTTTAAATTTTGTTGATTCATATTCAAATAACTACATATTTGAAGTTGACAAAAATATCATTACACTATTTAATCCATAATATTTTATGTCTTGGTCTACAATGAAAATCTGATATCTTTTAAATTTTATTGATTCATATTCAAATTACTATGTGTTTAAACATAAGCCAAATATATTAGGTTCAAACAAGTTCAAGTCACATGTCCAATTATTCTTACAAAAGAAAGAACTAAACTATCATTATAAATTGAAGGAAAAACTAAAGCATGGAAGATATTATTAAGTGTATGTTTGAGAATATAATTAAATTTTTTTTTGAAAATATTTTTCATTCAGAAATATAATAAAATAATTTTTTTTTTAAATAATGTTTTATATCAACACAAAAATAATTTAAAACTATTAAAAACATTTAATTTAAAATAAAAATAATTTTTATTTTTCAAAAATATTTTTGAAACACCACTCTCACCCGTTGTTTGTCTGTTTGGGCATAAGTTTCTGACTTTCCAACTACGCGAAGACCCCCATTTAAATCTCTCTTTCGTCACAAGAACAAGAACCTCAGTAGCAAAACCCACAGTTCGAACCGCAGGTTTCGAAGCCACAAACCAAGCAGTAAGTCTTTGACTTCTTGTCCAAAATAAGAGATTTTGAATTGTGGGGTTTTCTCTCCATGATCTGAAGTTTTACCTCTATTCTTGTTTCGGGTCAGTTGGGATGTCATTGTCAAAACCACAAGGAGCAGGAGCAAAAGTCCTCTTCTTTCGCTATCGAAGCTTCCAAATGCTTCAATCCTACTGAATTCGACAGCGTTTGGATTTTCTGGCAGTGGAAGCGATCATTCGCGCGAGCAGCAATGGCAGAGAATGCGTCGCAAGAGAGAGAATTAAACGTTGCCCAATAGGTAGCCCTAATTTGGGAATTGGGGATTTGTAGGGTCTCACCCTGTTGGCTTGACAACACCTATCATACCCTAGTTATGGAGTCTGACAACACTAGCCTAGCAACACTTGGGTCTGGCAGGTGCCTGGCCCAACTACGCTTGGGCCTGACACTTCGCTAAGCCCACACAAGTTTACTGATAAAATCCGGACATCAAATTCTTAACGAAATTTTGATTAGATCAACAAGTTCATGCCGGTGTGTATATAACTATAAGGATGTGTTTGGTATTATAATTGTTGTTGTGTTTGAGGTTTAAAAAAATAATTTTATAAAAAATAATTTTAGATGTGGTTTAAAATTGAAATTAAAATATTAAGTTAAAACTGTGGTTAAGTTTGAGATTTAGCGCTCGTTTGGTTTTGTGGTACAAACTGTGTTTTGTTAAAAACACAGTTTGTACCCCCATTTAAGTGTTTGGCAACTTTAAATTGATGGTGGGACCCATCAATTTAAAGTTGCCAAACCATGGTTTGCGGAAAGCAGGAATTTCCTGCTTTCCGCAAACCGTGACCTGAGGGGGCGCTAAGCTCCCAGCTATGCGCCCCCTCAGGTCTATATATATATATATATATATATATATATATATATATATATATATATATATATATATATATAAAATATAATTTTTGTCTCGCAATTCTAATTTTATTTTAAATGATATTTTACGATTGTTTTGGGATCGAAGAGCCCTTCACGTATAGATTTAGTTTGGATGAAATTACAAGTAGCTTGATGAAAAAATAAAAACAAGTGTCTAATTTACTTGAATTATTAATTATATATTATTATAATTATTAAATATTTAAAAAACAAATTTTAGATGATATTTTACGATTGTTCTGGGATCACAGAGACCTTCACGTATAGATTTAGTTCGTGATGAAATTACAAGTAGCTTGATGGAAGAATAAAAACAAGTGTCTAATTTACTTGAATTATTAATTATATTTTATTATTATAATTATTAAATAATGAAAAAACAATATATATATATATATATATATATATATGTGTGTGTGTGTGTGTGTGTGTGTGTGTGTGTGTGTGTGTGTGTGTTATTTAAAGTAATTTCACAAGTTGATAGCAATATAAAAAGCATGATAACCAAACATACGAAACTGTTTTTTATCAACCTCAAACTCAACCACAGTTTTAACCAAACACTTCACTGCTTATTTTGAACCGCAGTAAAAGTGCTTTTTATGAAACTGTTTTTTTTCAACCTCAACCACAACAGCAACCGCAATACCAAACAGGCCCTTAATAAAAATATTTTTATGTGTTTAGTTATCATGTTTTTATTATTACTAAAAAAAACTGAGTTATAATTTTTTTACATGTAATTAGAAAGGTGTTTTGAAATATATATTAATTAACTTTAAGCTAAAGAAGCATATAATCAATCACACACTGTCTTTCTTCCTCTCTCCTGGACCGATATACAAATAATGAAAAGCAGATATATATTGTTATTTTAAACCTGCGTTTCATTCCCGTTTTTTCTATGGACCCGTATAATATTTTTGCGTTTTGAACCTAAACCAAACACTAATCTGAGAGCTTTTCTCCAAACACTGGTTGTACTACAAAAACAAGCACCTACTAAGCTTTTATACGGTACATATGAGCTCATAGTTTTCAATTTTCCATGCATCCAATGGACTAGTCGCTAGAAACTCTTGCATCATCAAATAAAAGTCTAACTATGCAATTGCAGTTCCGACAACGGAGAAACAAGGTAAAGCTTCTTAAAACAAGTGGCCAATCAGGTGGCTCTATGTATCCAGGTGTCGCAATCATGACTTTCCAGCAAGCAACCTTCGTCCTCAGCAAAGTGGTGAGCCCATATCATAAAGTCATAAATTTTTTATGCAATAAACTAGAGATCTCCATGTGGATTGGCTAATTTTACAGCTTTCTCTTCCCACAAATTTACAGTTAAAACAATGATCACTCCTATCATTTTCGGTTCAATATTACAACTCCTCATTAAGAAAGGTCGAGTTCAGACCTTGTCAAATTCATCCTCACAAGTTTCGGTAGAATTCCGACTTGCCCTCTTACAGATCAGAGTCAACCCAAGCCAGGTAAGAATCTTGACAACTCTTACCATTCCGATTGTTACTGTCAGGTAATACAGCCACCAACCAAGCAAGTCAGCCACTCCTAGATCCACCGACATCTCTATCTTTGCCTCTGCCATGAAAACCAGAGACTCAGCTTCGTCCCGTACCCTCAGCCACCACAGAGCACCATAGCTCAAAGCTATGCCCACCCTCTGCACCCACTTCTCGTCAACAGCCTCGCCAAAAATTGTGTCATCAACCACTGGCTTAACAACAGTTCTTGACCAGTGGATCATGGTCTCGTGCAACCCCAAGAAAAATATGTATCTACATAAGAAACCTCTTTGACTAACAAACCCAGAAACATCAAATATTCCAGAAGCTATGCTCCCTTCAATGCCGAGGCCGACACAAGTCTGTAAAGTACACAACACAATCCATGCGGTGTACAATCCGGGCCGGTAAATCACACCTGGTGTCTCGCTTAGAAGGGTAATTTTTCCTGTCAGGCCATGGATAAGTGCAGCTGTGCTAACAATTGAAACAAGAAAATACAGAATCAATGGGTTGATGGACAACAACAAGGATAAGATGAAAGAAGAGGGCGATTGCTGTCTAGGATCGGATGAGATGGTAAGCATAAAGTTATAGCTCGAGAGCCTGGCAAGGAGGAGAAACGAGAGGGGCAGCAAGAGACTGAGGAGGGTAATGGTCGCGGCATGGAAGGGTTCTCTGAAGATGGCACAGCCTAAGAGCTTTTTCGGCTTCGTTTCCCATCCCATGGCTGAAGCTGAAGCTGAAGCAAATATGGCTTGGCGATGAACTTGGTTACATGACAAGAAACATCAAACGAGGTCTATATTTATGTGAAGAATAAGTAGTACCGGAAAAAGGAATATGATGAAACTTGAAAGTGGTTATCACGTCCATGGTTTAATTCATTTCAGACAGGACGCGTTTAGTCCATGTCTTCTTACTTTTGTGGTTGTAGCCAATAGTTTATCATTGTATATCCTTCATGGACAGCGCCGATAGCATGTCCCAGTCAGCGGTTGAGGCTTTTTTTTCTCTTTGTAAGTTTGATGGCTGCAATTTTAAATTTTGATGTTTACAATTTTATATTATTTTGATGCTGATTGTTTTTTAACAAGTCGGTGGATAGGTTTGATTTTTTGGGTACGAATTACTGCTTTCTGCAGAGAGGTTTTTCTTATTAACTCTTTGTTTGTAATTGAGTATCAAAAATATTTTCATTTAAAAAAAAAAATCATTTTTTATTTTAAATTATTTTCATTTTATAATCTAGATAATAGATTTGATATAATATTTCAAGTTGACTCAACCATGATTATCAGACATATAGATTGGACATACTAATTTAAATTGATCACCGTCGATTTTTTTTCAGTCTTTTCTCTATTCTATTTCATATAGTTGTATTTAAGGTGTTGTAAATTGAGCTATATAATTAATTATATTTTATAATGAAAAAAAATCTCCAAGTTATCATAATCAATCATTTTTTTTTTTAAAAAAAAATGATTCATTTGTTGTTGTTGCTAATTTTTTTTAATCTAATTTAAATAAAACTAACTTATTCAATCTAATTAGAATATGACTCAAGTCATAAAATTTTGTTTTTTTAAATGCATTTACAACACTTAAACATAGCGAATCACGAGCAATGAGACTAGTTCTAAAATAAAAATATATTTAAAAATATGGTTGAAATTATTTTTCAAAATATTTTTAAATATCAATATATTAAAATGATATAAAAATATAAAAAAAATTAAATTAAAAAATATTTTTTAAAAAAAATATTTTTGAAATGACAAATGAAAAAAGTTGGCGTACTTGCATCATGAAAATCCCGCCTCTCCTATTGACATATAGTGTCAATGTATGTCAAGGCTTTGTATGATGTATTCTATACTTTAAGTGAGGGTTTTACTTTGTGCTAAGCCTTTTGCAGTTATAATTTTATTAAAAAATAAATTTATAAATTTTGATTTTGGTTAGAATTGCTCTAGATAGTCTTTTCATGTAAAATAAATTAAAAGATAAGTGATTTTAACCTTTATAAAATCAAGATTTGAAATGTAATTATGTACTATACTCAAAACAAAAGGCAGAAACTATTTAACTAACCAAATAATTTTTCTTTGTAATAAAGTAAATAATAATAATAATAATAAAGAGAACCTATTTTTTAGTGTCATGCATATTATCCCATTATTATTATTATTATTATTATTTTAGTGTCATGTATATTATTCCTGTAGTATATTAATTAATTGCCTTATCTGTAACAGAATTCAACGGATTAGTTTCCTGCATTTATATAGATGGCAGAAGCATGTTCGATGTTGAAGTCAGTAATTGTTTATCGATGTCCTGTAATTTCCTGCACCATAAAATCGTGTGATGAACTTGGAAAATTTTGACTTTTCCTTAACGTACTTGGCTCCATGACATCCACATTTGATCTGTCAATTACTTTATCATCTGTTTGGGAATTGGTTTTTAAAAAAAACTTGATTTGTTTTTTGTTTTTATTTTTATTTAAAATTAATATTTTTTATATTAACAAATACTGATATTAAAAAAATATTTTAATATATTTTTAAATAAAAAATACTATAACCAAAATATTTCAAAAACAGACAGTTCATCTCGCATGGTGGAGGTCAAGTTTTCTCGGGAGCCGCATTCCTCCTCACAAGACCCGGTCACCCTGATAGCGTGCAAACGAGGGAGCTTGACGATTGGTTCCATTCCGCATATGAGGTTGACAGTACAATTTTATTTTTTTGTTTTAAATTAATTGTTTTTATTTTTTAATCATTTTTGATATATTTACATATAAAAAATCCTCATTTTAATGTATTTTAAAAATATACTATGAAATAACCTTATTTTATTTTCTATCAAAAATATTAATAAAATATATTATTTTAATATATTTTTAAATAAATAAATAAAAAATAATATCAACTACACTTTTAAATAATCCTTGCAATAAATAAAAAAATATTTTTGAAAATATTTGAATTTTTTTATTTTAAATTAAAATATTTTAGTGTTTTTAGATTATCAAAATATAAATTCTAAAAAATAAAAATATATTATTTTAATATATTTATAAACAAAAAATAATTTAAAAAATAACTTTAACCGCTCACTAAAATTACAAATGGCAACCACAAGATAGAGATGACGTCATTGTTTCTTAGTTGTATTTCATTGGCTTATTTGTCCACCTGTTCTCAAAAGGACTCCTCTTTTCTTTTCTTGTTAGGATCTTTTGGACAATGGATTCGTTAGTTAGCTGGCGGCCGGCAGTTGTGCTCCCTGTGACGCCCCGACTTTATATTTTTTAATAATAAATAAGAAAAAAACAAACCAAACATTAACTACGTCGTCATCCTTATCCCAGTGGTTGAAGTTAAAAATGATGTTTTTTTTTTTTTAATTGAATTTCAGTTCATTTTCATTAAAAATCATTTCTAGAACATTTTTTTAGCAAGCAGCGAATATCTTACATGGCATGCGGACCATAACATTGCCCACGTGGCAGCCCCAGAATGCGGATGGACATAGAGCAGGCCCCACTCTTCTTCCAGCCTATCAAGTGGAGGGAGGGATGGGGCCAGAAAACTTCTCCAATACGTGGCAATATCTTCACATTGATGTGTGCACAACTGTGTATGGTTGTGAGTGGATAAGTTTGGAAAATATTTTAAAAAAAAATTAATTTTTTTTATTTAAATTATTTTAATGTATTAATATAAAATATAATTTTTTAAAAATAAAAAAAATATTATTTTAATATATTTTTAAATAAAAAACACTTTTAAAAATAACTTCAAACAATTTCCGTCCAGTCACTTATTTTATTGCAAGGGCAGGGCAGTGCTGATACACATGCATGGTTGTTTGTATTTAATGTGTGAAAAGAAAACTGATAGAAAGCAACTTGAGGTTCTTGTCATCTATTGCCAGCTCTCCCTCTCCCTCTCCCTCTCCCTCAATCAATTGGATAAGAGCATGATCTTGATCTTCTTCTCTTCTTTTAACTGATTTCTCCAAGTTAATATTCAGAGCAACTCTGCGTTTGATCGAGGCTTTTTTTTTGGGGGGCGCAACCTGGTTAGTGCAGCATAGCAGAAAATTTGAGTCATGGATAGTTCTCCATCTAGAAAATTGGGCTCTAATGTTTCAGCACTCACCCAGGAAATTCAGACATCCAAAAGAAGGTGGGTTGGTGCTCTTTTTTCGTGCTTTTGTTTTCTTTCACACTCTTGGTAAGTATAATTTCATTTTGGAAAGATGGCTAGCTGATTGCAAGGCGTGTTTCTGCCAGGTCTTATCCTTTATGTGCCTGGATTTATTCTGAAATCATTGAGTTCATCTTGCAGGAAGGTGGTTGAGAAGACTGTTGTTAGAGTGAGGATTGGCGAAAATGCTGGGAAATTAAAGAATGAAGGGCCTCCTTCTGATTTCTGGTCCTGGAGAAAATATGGGAAAAAACCTATCAAAGGATCTCCTCATCCAAGGTTTATCATCTTCTTTCATTTTTGCTTTTACATTTTGGAGTTGGAAAGTGAATTTCCCCCCCTGGATCCACTGAATTTTGTCTAAAAGTTCCAGAAGATTGCGTTTTTCTATCGCTGTAATTTCTCCATGATTGTTTTCCCTGCACAAAACGAGAGTAATTGTCAGTTGTCACTGGTTTTTATGCTTCTCTCTGCATGCAGGGGCTATTACAGGTGCAGTACATCAAAGGGCTGTTCAGCCAAGAAACAAGTGGAGAGATGCAGGACAGATGCTTCAGTGCTCATCATTACTTACACCTCAAATCACAACCATCCAGGTCCGGATCTCCATGAATCCAACCTGAACCAACGGTCAAAAGATCCCGAAACCCCTCCGACTGGTCATCTAGATCTTCCCACAACTCCAAAACAAGAAAAGCCAGAAGAAGAAACGGAAGAAGAAGAGCACGACCACCCCATCGTGCCAAGCTGCGCCGATGAAAATGTCTGTCAAGGTAACAGTTTTCACTACTTACAATCCCCAATAAGATTTTCTCAAGATATCATGATTAGCCAGGAAGATCCTTTCGCCGATAACTCAGAGAAAAGGCACGATACATTGGGTATTGTCCTGGACGAAGAGCCCATTAGTTGCTCCAGACTGATGCCATTTTCAGCACCCAAACCAGAAGAGAACAATGACTTCTTTGATGAACTAGAAGAGCTGCCCCACATCTTCGTCTTTCACTAGCTTCATGTGGGGGCGGGGGAATTTTTTCGATGAAAGGATTCTTGCTGTCCCTTCTTGATTCGAGGTTTTTTTGGGGGCATCCTGCCTTGAAAAATGTAGTTAAAATTTCCATGTACAGGGGCGCTGCTAGGAGTAGTTGAAGTTTTTCTTCTTTACCTTCACCAAATGAGTTAAGGGGTATAAAAGTTGCACACTAACAGAAGGTAGTGGAGAAAGACATCATCTTTTATTAGGTTTCTTGAGATTGAGACTCAAAAATATGCTCTTTGATAAACGAGAAACCCTAATTTGTCAGAGAAGAGAGGGCCGGCCTCCTCTTTTGGACGCATATTTTTGTGTTTTAAAATAAACAAGGCACGAGGTTCACAAGTGAGTGCTTGAAGATCTTTTATGAGATAAGGGCCTCTCCCTTTTAAAATTTACTTTTTGGGTGGGTGGTTGCTTTGGTGAGAGAGATGCTTGGCCTCTTAGGAAGTACCCTTGATCGATGAATACCAGCACCACTCCTGTAAAAAAGTTATTTTTATTTTTAAAAAGTTATTTTTGATATTAGAATATTAAAATAATTTAAAATATAATTTTATTTTATTTAAAAAAAATTAATTTTATTTAAAATATTTTTAAAATACAATGAAAAAGATTTTAGTAGATTCTGTTGATAAACAAGGCCAAGCCAACAGACACTTTTTTTTTTTGCCGGGGAAAGGATTGGCATAAGCCTCCAAAAACTTATTTTTAAGTTATTTTTATTCATAGATATATTAAAAATATATTTTTTATTTTTTAAAAATTATTTTTAATATTAGATACATAAACAATAAAAAATAAAGTAAAATAAAAAAGTTGACCTACAAAATAAGACATCATAATTCATATTCAGGCTCGTAGTTTTCCTTTCTCACATTTTCTCCACTGCCTCCCTTTTAGTCTCCTTCCATGATTTTTATCATCACAACAAAATGCAACCCACTTCATTGTTGCAGAAACGTGCACCACGATTCAACAGGATCGACATGGTGCTCTATTCCACCTTACAAAAGACTGAGTGGTTGGATTTTTATTTTTGCTTGAAAGTAATTTTTTAGATTATTTAGAGATGTTATGTTAAAAATGTTTTTGAAAAATAAATATTATTTTCGAGCAAAAAATACTTTGATAATATAATAATAGTTGCTTTTTAAATTGTAACGGAACACGATATACAACGAAACTGTAAACATAGCAACAGAGACTGAAAATTATTTAACTTTCGAGGACTATCTTGAAAATTGCTTTATAATTCAGGGGCACGAGTAGTTTACTAAATAACCAACTGAAAGCATCTGTTGGGTTACTAGCTGTGCCTAATACGCATTACTCCACATCCAAGACACTGCTCAACAAATTGGTCCTTGCAAACTCATCACCGTGAGTGAGGATCTAATGGTAAGATGGTCTGAACTCAACTGTAAGCTCTCTGGCGAAAGCAGCAGCACCATTCGTTCACAAAAACAATGATGCTGGATAAAAATGCTGATGAAGATCCCAAGTAAAAGATGCATATATCCGTTCAATCTCTTTCTCAGGCTTTATTTCATCCAAAACTCGCCGGGATGTAACAGATTATGAGAGTGTGTGGGGAGAAAAGGCTCTGCCAGAACAAACAGCAAAACATGTTCTATGATTCCCTGGTGCATGGATATCAATCTGCTTGATCATTAAATGCTAGACCGCAGCTGCCAGTGGCTGGAGAGCCTTGAGAGGATTCAAAATAACACCGTCGATAAGCCCGTAGTCCTTGGCTTCTTTCGCACTCATGAAGTAATCACGATCTGTATCCTGGTTGATCTTCGCAAGACTTTGACCAGTGTGGTAGGCGAGATACCCATTTAGGTTTGCCTTGTGATGCAACATTTCATTTGCCTGAAAATTAAGCCAATGTTAAGAGATGTTTAAACGAAAGATAGCAGTTTCAATGATATGAGAAGGTGTTACAGGAACCAAGAGGTCCCATACCACAACATAAACTCATTTCAGATCAAATCTAGTTCATCTATGGGACACATGTACACGTACAAATCAGAAGCACTAAGGATATATCAGTTAACGATAAATAAAAAGGCTCCACAAACAAATACAAGTTTGGGAGAAAAAGGATGGCATACCTGGATATCTATGTCAGATTGCCCACCTTGAGCTCCACCAAGTGGTTGATGGATCATTATCCTTGAATTCGGCAAGCTGTATCTTTTTCCTTCAGTCACATAGTAAAAGAGAAACATATTCAGTACATTTTGAAGCAGCAAACACAGATTGGAGCTTTAAGTCATCAAGTCAATGGAGTATTTTACCTTTGGTCCCAGCACTAAGCAGAAAAGCCCCCATACTGTTTAACCATAAAAAGGAAATCAAACGAAATAAGAAAGAATGTTAGTAATGGAAAATATTCAAGATTCCTGAGTGAAAATTAAATGGTACTGTCAAGGGCAAATCTTTCCCCTTCCCACCATTTCATAGAAATTAAATTTTATTTTTTACACTCAGCACAGAATGTTAATGGTTCCATAAGCACTCTGTTCATAATAAGTGTCTGGAGAAATATCAGGTAGAGAATTTAGTATACTGAGTCCTCAGCCTGTAAGTGGAAGCATGGTGGAAGTTTTGACAATTATTGGTAGACATTAAATGGGGAAAAAAATGCAGCATAGAATTCAAAGGAATTTTTTTTTATATATGCTGGGAAGTCACATATCCGTAATATAATCCCTATGAGGATGCACTATAAGTTTAAGGATATTCAAAAGACAACCACAAATAGCCAGATACAACACTTCATAAACAGGACAAGCATTAGCCCAAATATTTATCAGGCCTTGAGGAACATTTGATTTAATTTGTGTCATGGAAAAAGGTGGGTTCTGAGATCCTAGATAAATTCAGTTTCTACAGTTATATTACAGTGATGCATCCAGCTCAACTCTGTTATCGAGAAGAAATCATTAGGTGAGCATGGCTCACCATTAGCCCACACTAATAAGGGGAGAAGTCCCAGAATCGCTTTAAGTGTGGTCCAATGGTGAGCTGACCTCACCTAGTATTTTTCCTTGCCGGGGATCTATCATAAGAACCTTGAGGTTGCATGATCAACAGCCATTAGCTCAAGATCTAGACACCAAATTATTTAAGTTATTCCCAAGGTAATATTACTGAAAAAACAGTTCACCATATGCATCTACTGAGACAGTACATAGATTATTCTCTAATCATCAATAAACATTCCATATAATTCACTGAAACATATTTCTCCCGTCCTAACACTTGGCAAGCCTGACAGATCTACATCATATAGAATCCATTGAAGTTTCAAAACCAATGTTGTTTGACTCATGAAGGCGCGAGGTTAGAAATGTTAAATCCAACCTATGACAGAAAAGCTACTTTTTCATAAATCAATTAAGCTCCTGTTAATAAGACATAGCTCTTCTAATAGTTGATGAATAAATGAGGCAATGCATTAGTCTATAATGATTCACTGTGGAACTAAGGTATAGGTAAAAGGAAAAATATAGTAAAAACTCAGTCTGTAATGATTCATTGAGCAACTAAGGTATAGGTAACAGTAAAAATATAGTACATAGTATAAATCAGTGGTTCGTGTAGCATTTAGGGCATAAATGACAAAAAAGAAAACAGGGAACAAGTAAATCTTTTACCTAGCTGCCAGTCCAACACAGACAGTGGAGACATCAGGTCGGATGTGCCTCATTGTGTCAAATATTGCCATGCCTAAGAAAAAAGAAGCACAAACAAAAGAGGCACAGAAAGAGAGAGAGAGAGCGAGTGAGCCTCCAAACAAGTAAAAACAACATTACTTCACATGCTCAGGAAACTGAAAAAAGGTAACAAATAAAAGGAGACTTCAATCTGAACAAGAATTACCAGCTGTAACTGATCCTCCGGGAGAATTCACATACATAACAATATCCTGATTGGAATAAAAAGCAAGCCCTGGTTAGTAAACTGATTGCCTCAATTCTTCATATAACGAGGACAGTGTTAAAATAAGTTCATTTTGTCTCGTCGTGTTTGTGCATGTGCATGTGTTACAGTCATGAACTTGACTAAAATCTGTTAATGATGGAGGATGAAATCATCAACTTCAATGCTGTTAGAGGGCTCAGAAGCAAATGAAAGTTGAAATGAAGTTGACAATGATTGAATAGATATCAGCCAGCCACAAAGAAAAGTCAGCAATCTCACTTTGTTAGGATCAACAGCATCGAGATAGAGAAGTTGAGCAACAATAATGTTTGCCATGTCATCATCAACAGCCCCACCACAGCGTATAATTCTCTAAGAATTTTAACAACACTAAAATCAAATGTCACACAAAAAACAGCCAAGCATTCAATGTAAGATGATAAGCAAGAAGAGAAAGAAAGATGATTAGCGTATTCACTTACATGTTGGAAAAGTTGACTGATAACACTCTGGAACCGTTCATGCACCATTGGAGGAGGTCCTTGCCCTTGAGCTCCATTTGCATACGCAGGGAAGAAGGGCGAAGAAGGGATTTGCAAATCATCCCTACAAAACCAATTCCCCATTTTCTTCTCCATTTATTAGCGCATCAAGCAAATAAACACACCAAGTTAAAAGGGGTAAATCCTACCCACCTCATAGACCAAATCCCCTCCCGCAATCTTCTCTCAGGTGCCCAAAACTCACCAGAGCAAACAGCCTTCACTGAAGACGTCTGGATTGCCTTTCTATCACTACCAAACTTTCTCAATTTGCTGCAGTACATGTAGAGATCGAGGGCATTTGAATTTCTCGAGTAATTAACCATGGAACATTTTTCAAACACGAGGTAAATTCTAGCTTACTGATAGCAATAATCCATGCTAAAAAAAAAAACGAGTCAAGTAGGTGCCTTTAGTTACAACAGGGGTTTAGCATCCAATAAAACAAAAAACAGTTCAAAGCTTCAACAAAAATTTCCTTTGTTACACTTCAGTAAATCCATAAACACTGATAATAATAACGGTAAAACCATCGAGTAATTGGCAAGCATCCCGGTCTCAATTTTCGAAAAAACCAAATTAGAAAAAAAAAAGAGAAGGGGTGACCTGTAACGGAAAGGGTGGAAAGGGAAAGAAAGAGTGTTGGCATTGGGAGCAGAGCCAAGTGAAGGGCTAGGAGTGAAGACATGAGAGGTGAATATGAGAGAAGAGGCCGATGTGGAGAGGCATGAGTGTGCCATTTTTTCTCAGCTTTGTATAAAGTGAGTGCTAGACGGAAGCCCCTTTGAATTAGCTACCGTATTATCAGGGCCTTTATCCTATAAAAGTTTATGGCTCGAGGAGGACGACGAGCCTCCAAACGTGGCTGGCTGAAGATGTATCTTAATTTTCTGGGTCTTTCTTTGACCCGTTTACCAAACGGGTGGTAATGGACTATATATATATATATATATATAGATAAATTATGTTTTGTTCAATAAATTTACTTTATTAAATCATTTGAGAACAAAAGGGCAATTATTATAAATCAACTAAATTACACAAAAAAAGAAATCATTCATGGTCACCTGCATGAGAAAATGCTTGTCGATATTTTAAAAAAGATTTTCAATAACCTTACTTATTATTAAAGTAAAAATTAAATAAAATTTAATAAAAACATATCTGATGCAACCTGAAGAAGACAATGATTAACTTTTGATTATTTAAAACACTCGAGATCTCTGTAGAGAAATCAATAAATAAATAAAAACATTTTTAGATTAAAAAGACAATAATTATTTAAAAAAACACTCGAGGGTCGAGATCCATAAAATAAATAACCATGTTTCTCATCAAGGGCACGCCTGGAGGATAATCAGATGCAACCTGCATATGTTTGAGTATCATGCGACTAGTCTGTAATATATTTCTAAGTACCTTTTTTACTTTTTTTGTACTGTTAAAAAAAACTCCAGATGGGCAATGGAAAATCCGTCTGGTTTACAAAAAGAATATTTCGTGAATACAATTGAAGACAAAATTCTATTGATCAATCCTTAAGCTATACATATATTTTTTCTTTTTCTTTTTCTTTTTCGTGAATATCCTGTAGCTATAGATGACAGCAGATGAACCACACCCATCTGTATAATCCCTCTACACAGAATAAAAAAATGCCCTCTTGGAATGTATTGACATAAGCTGCGTGGAAATTTCTTTCAGCATCGGCAGGGCTGGTCTCAGGATGCCTCTTGCTCCATTGCCTTGTAGCACTGTAGACTGCAGAGCGGGATCTTTGACTTGGAATCTCGATATCTGTATGGGTTTGTGCAGGACGGGCCTGCGCACTTCTCTCTCGGGGGTGGATAGCTGCATAGGCAGAGAGAAAACTATCAGGTTGGCATCAGTTTGGCCTAGCATTTTCGTGTTTTAGCATCCATTTTAAATTTCCAGA
Source organism: Salix caprea (assembly GCA_964035475.1). Classification (NCBI taxonomy): domain Eukaryota; kingdom Viridiplantae; phylum Streptophyta; class Magnoliopsida; order Malpighiales; family Salicaceae; genus Salix; species Salix caprea. The sequence goes on along the minus strand of OZ037755.1, from coordinate 2,961,850 downwards.
GGAAAATAGAACCTGCAGGGTTTAGAGTCGAAAATACTAGGGAGACCCATATCCTTGGGAAATGTCACAACAGTCCCTGAAGGACCCATGACCCATCTGATGGTGCTCGATGCATGCATCTGGGCGGTGACAGCCTTCTCCTGAACATGAAAATGTGAGAAATTTGATTGCAGCTTTATATCAAGACAGCGAAGGAAGTTCATCAGACAATTGATAATACCTGTGCCAATTCTACCAGACGCTTCTTCATTTTCTCTTCTTGCTTTTTTCTGTTGGAATCTTGACCACGAATTTTTCTTATAGCCTCAGCCTACAAAATCAAAACCCCCCGAAGAAAGGAAAAAGAAAAGACAAATGCTTGTTTATACCTCCGTGGATCTCTCATACGCATATGGGATACAACTGCATAAACACAAACAAACCTCGGATTCCCTCGCAGCCTTCTCAACTTGTAATCTCCGCCTCTCAGCTGCCTCACTCTTCTTTAATTGCTGCTCGATCTCTGTAAGTTTGTCCTTTTGCTCTGGAATGAACAAAAATGAGAAACACAAGGGAAAAGACTGCAATTAATATCGAAACTAGATTTCGAAAGGGAGATAAAACATATGGAAGTGATTAATTCTCACTTTTTGATGGTGCAGGTGGTAATCCATTTGGAAACTCAATTAGGTTAGCATCAGGAACAGAAGAGCCATCTTTGCTTGACTGAAGTGCCTGTTGACGCTTTGTTAAAGTCATCTCCTTCTTACCATTTGTCAATGACTCAATAGATTCATTTTTCTGCTTCTGCTTACTACCTTCAAAATCACAATTAGATAATGATTCTTCTTCCTCATTATCTCCATCCTCTGGTGCTCGGTGTGATCTGGATATTTTCTTCCCATCTTTAACCAGCCTTGAAGTACCGTTGTTTTCCAGGGTAGAAAGCTTACGTTGCTTCTTACTTGATTCACCATCATCTTCCTTATGTCTTGCTGGGACTTTTGACTTAAGTTTCTCTAGGTACAGGATCTCATCATCCTCATCATCATCACCATCCAGCACACGCCTCTTGGGGGCTCTCTTGCTCTTACGAACTGTTTCAGGCTTATCACCTTGTTTCCCAGCAATATTTTTGCTCGAAGTCTTCCCCATTGAACAATCGTCTTTCCTGATACTAAAACCTTCTCTAGAGAATTCCTTCCAAGGGACTCCTTGCAAACCAGGCCTCCTTCCTGAAACAAAATGATCCTCCAAATCCCCCTGCAATACAATAATTTAAAATGGTGAGATTACAAGGGATTCTGACATTACTCAATAATGAGAATACTTACTAGGTGATATACTGAGATAATACACAGTAATGAGGTTGTTATTGTTTCATAAAAGGACACAAAGGATGCCAAAAGAAACCCACATACAAATCTATGTGCACAGGCAGAAAATTGGCATCAACAACTGATCCAAAGAATGCAAGTAATAATCAAGATTTGGTCATGTTACCACGCAAGTACAAACTCCACGTGGAAGGTCTTCAGCTTATATACCTCCAAAAAACAATAAAAACCTTTTGGTGCACTATTACAAGATTGGTAATTCTCTAAAATTGTAGGTTCAAAATAAACATATAAACTTAAATTAGAACAACAGACACAGATAAGAGCCTTCAGGTGCACAGTTAGGAGGTATGCACTTTTCCTAAGGTTACAGAATAAGAAAGATAGTTGAAATTTAAATTGTTATCCAGTTAAAGTGTATATTCAAAACAAATGCAATGCATGAATTTGCATGCAACAACTAAGAGGCTACAATATTTCACTCAAGAAAAAATGACATCAGTACCTGAAGACTAAGTTTCTGCCTTGACCTGGAAGTGTCTGTGAATCGAGGGTTCTCTTTAGAAGACAAACCATTGGTTGTTGAGTTTGGATTAATTGTGCGTGTCGCACCACCAACCTTACACTTAGCCTTTTTAACCTTGTTTTCGTTTCCTAAAGCATCTAAACTCGCTCCAGGCTGCTCTGAACTCCAACTTCCATCATTCCTTTCACTGTACACATTTGCGGTTCTAGACTCCACATCCATGCATTCCTCCAGCTTGCTTGTGCTTCTCCAATTCGCAGGGGCAAGAGCACCTTCACTAAAACGTTTATTGTTAATCACACTTTTCCCCGAGTTACTGTCATAAGACACATTTTCGCTTTCAGTCCTGGTAGCTGAAAAAACCCTGGAGACAGATTGATTAAGATTGAGTTCTTTCCTCCTAGAATTGTCAGCATTCTCATCACTAGAACCCTTGCTCCCATCATCTGAAGGTGGTGATATCGATAATGATGGATAATCATGATTATTCTGGGAATCCTTTGGCCTGCGAGAAATATGACTCCTCTTCTTTCTTATAGCACTTCCCATGGTATCAAACTGAGAAAGACCCAACACTTCCATATAGTGAAAAGTTATCCAGTCCTTTGCTGCTTCACCCAGATAACGAGACAGAGCAAAGTCACAGTAACTAACTATTCCAAAGATGGTTTCGTTAACCCTACATCAAAGACATACAAAAGCCTAAGCAATTATATAGGATAAACCCTGAAAAAGAACTAACACTATACTAATTTCATTTTGCATTAGAACAACCATGAGAATGAAGAACTTATCCAAGAGGGAATAGAAATGTAAAGCACTCAGCGCACAGCATCCAGGGAATTCATTACAAAACGAAAGATACAATGATACATCATGGAACTAAAGCCAACTAAAGTAGCGGAATTCAAAGATAGAATGGAAAAACCACACCCATTACTGGCAATGACACAGCCTGTTAACATCAAACCCAGTAAAATAAAACCTCAGAAGAATAGCAGATACCAGATAAAGCACCAAATAACTCAATAGCGGAAAATCCAATAGAAGAATTGTACAAAATTTAACAATATAAGAAACCAAAACCCATCAATTTGAAAGCCTGAGCGAATTGTCGTGACATCAAACGAAGCTAAAGGACAAATCCATAAAACAGTTGATACCATAGCAGCGCAGCTGAACCCAAATCAATCAAAGAAATCGCCCAATTGTAAACCAGAAAGAACCCCAAACAACAGCACTAAACTCAATCCTCATGAATCCTAACCAGCGATTCAGAAACATCACAAATCAACAATCGAAACAAAATACGCAGAAAAACACACAATATACCCATGCACCGATCGGTCATCAACAACAAATAAAAACCCATAAAAGAGAGGAAAACAAAGACCCTTACCAGAGAAGAAAGGAGGCGCAGAGAGATAAAACGCGAAGAGATGAGAAGAGAAGACCAGAATAAAAAGAGAGAAAGAGGAGGGAAACAAAAGAGGTAGAAAGATTTGGTGATCGTTGGTTAAGGTTATAATATGTTTAAAGAGAAAAGGAAAACTAGGGTTAGAGAAAGAGGAATGAGAGAGGTAACGTATTGGAGAAGGACTAGGACTAGTAATAATCTCCTTCTTGTTCTCCATTTTTTGGCTATTGCCACACCCCGCACCCGCACGCAAGCACCCTGTTCTTTTTTTGGGTGATTTTAGCCTAAGCCCTCTAAGGTTGTTGCTGTTTGTTGAATCGGTCGCTTGGTTCGGTCGACCCCAATGGATGAGAGAGACGCAATTTCTCTCCCTTCCTCTCTCGCGTGTCTTTCCTTTTCCTTTCCCTCCTCTCCCACCCGCAAAATTAAAAGGAAAATGACAGGGGCCTTTTGGTATATTTCTCGATTTTTTGAAAGCTGAACTTGAGAGCTTGGGCCGTTCAAAAACTGAGAGCAAATAGAATATTCTGTTTAAATATAAAAATATTCTTTTATCTAAAAAGTTAAAAAAAAAAAAAAGTATTTTTTTCTGGTTCTTGCTTTTGAAAAATATAAAAACCGGAAACAAGTTTTTTGAAGCTCTCCGCATCGTTTTTACATCACTCTCTTGCGAGAGCTGAGCTACAATCATGTCCGACGGTTAAGATTCTTCCAATATCCTGAAGGGTGGGTCCAGCCTCGAACTTGTATAATATGCTGTGGGTCCGACTTGAAACCAAGTCAAAGACAGCATCTTAAAGTAGTTTGCAAATAGTGGTTGTTTTTAAAAATATTCTTAATTTATAATTATATTAAAATAATATTTTTTTTATTTTTAAAAATGTATTTTTATACCAATATATCAAATTGATTTAAAAATATTAATTAGAATAAAAAAATAATTTTATTTCAAAAATATTTTTATAATGTAAAAACAAACAGCTCCAAGTCTAGCACATAAGGATCACGGTTGAGATGTCATTTGATATTTTGTCGTTTAATGTTGTTTTTGAATATTTAAAACTTTTATTAGTTTTAAATTAATTTATATATATATATATATAATGCTATTTGACCTGTAATTTGCCTCGAATAGGATGTTTTTTCAATAAAAATGTGAGCACATGAACTTCTCAGACATATTTGTGTACATAAAAAAATTCTAAATGTAAATAAAAAAGCTTATATAAGCATATAATTAAATAAATTTAAAATTATTTGTGTAAATATATTAAGAAAAAAAAAAAGCTAAATAAAAAATCATACAAGGGTGCTAATTGAAATATAAATTAAAAAATATTTTAAAAAATAGAAAAGATATAAATTAGAAAAAATAGAAAAAGAAGAGAGATCAGAGATTATTCGGCCTAGAACACAGATCCTTAATAGGGTAAGCGCTCGAACACATACTTTAATTATTATTATTTTTAAATGATGTACCCAAAATCTTTATAAAAAAATTAATTTAGACAACGTGTCATTTGTTTTTTTATATATATTGAGCACTCTAATAATTGGAAGATCAAGGTTTATTTTTTTTGTTCACTTAAGCATAAAATTATTACGAGTTTTATTTTATTTTTCTGTAAACCTGCTATTTAAAAAATAAAAATAAATTATAAATCCAAATATTATTGTGGCTTACCCAACTTTTTTTAAAAGATGACTTTTCCGATCCTTCGCATCTCTACCGAAGGAAAAATGATTCCTTAGTTTAATCCGAGGAATCTTACTATTTGACATTGGAGTTGAGTAAAAATTTAATATTATTAAGAATATATCCTCACTGTTTACAAATTATGCGTGGTATTACCTATCCCCACCTGGTTTGTGGGCTGGTTTCAGGTAACAAGATACTGGTATCTGGTGGCTAATTTTCTTAGAAAGGTAACTTGTTATCATGAACAGTGACGTGCATGAAACATGGATGGATTTTTTTGCGTGAATCAAAAAACCTCTGCTTTGATGTGTGATTTCTTCTTGTTCATCCTTTCTTTTTGACCATTTCCTCCACGGCTTTTGTAAGTTTTTCTAATCCTCAATGAAAGTTTGATCACATTCAAAAAAACGAAAAGGTGCCAGGAACTTTCTTGGTGATTATGGAATGGAAACCAGGCATTGTTGTTGATATCAGAATTCAGAGCAGGCAGTGTGCATTTTTCTTCATATTGGATGACTTACAGAATGTAATTATGATAAACGAGTACCGGGTCTCACATCAAGGAGGATAACCACGAGACAATTCTCTCCCTGTACATTTCACCAAGTAAATTTAATGAATTTAAGGGCACATATATACTGTAATTCGTATTTTGTGCCTTCATGTAGACGGGGTTTCAGTCTAGAGTCGCGCGCTTGCTCCTGGAAATGGATTTCTAAAAGCATACTCGGCTGGAGATTGGATTATTGCTTTGGGAAACACAGTTTCTTTCTGTTTGATCTTGGAAGATAATAATATAACTATTCAGGAGGGCAGTATTAGCCATCTAGTTGGATTATAAGTAGAATAATGTAAGATCATTTCTGGGAATCTCTTAGTGGCAAGTTAAGTTTTTCTTGTACTTGGTCTTTTAAATGATCAAGAACACTATTAGCAATGCCATGAAGTAATGTCGAAGGCAACAAATCAAGCTGTTGCTGTGAGTATCCTGGTATTTCGAAGCTTCATTAAAGAAAGATAAAACAGTACAACTTTTTTTTCTCTTTTCTTGGCGGGGGAGAGAGGGAGGAGATTCAATGAAGGCGAGGAAACGACCAGTACGAAATTTATGCAGAATACCAGTAAAGAATGTCGAGTAACGCAATGTTATTCTCAGTCAAAGAGGATTATTTTGAAACTTTGAAGACATGTTAATGCTTCATCAAATTACTGATCGAATATTCCTCTACACAAAGAATGATATATATATGACAGAAGAACTAACGATTAGTTTAACTCCATTGAAGAGAAGCAGAAATGGCCAAGTTGATGCTAGCCAACTTATCCAAATGCTGATCCATCTCTTTCAATGGTGATTCGAGGTGTGGTTGCTCGGAAAATGCTTCCTCGCACGTGTCAGAATATGTTATGGTGGCACTCAGCAAGGTGCTCAGCCTGCCTATGTCGTGACCGGAAATTGCTGCCAGAGCGTCGTTGAGATCAGCAACTCCGCTATCAAAAGACTCAACGCACGTGTCAAGGGCGTCCTTGACCACTGCTGATGTGGAGAGATCGTTGATTAGTTTCGTGGCAACAGCCGTGGCTACTCCAAAACTTTTTTGGAGAACGTGTATCCCGATTTTAAGGACTGAAATAGGATTGATTTCGCCAGCTAGGAAAGGAGCAACGGTGGCAAGACATTCTGCTGGGTAATCGGTCACGTCACAAATCTTCGTCAATGCAGCATTGCCGGATAGCAATGGCAGTGTGGGAGCTGAATGTGTTGGAGAATCAGGTGGTGACGGGGAGGAAACCGGCGACGGCAATGGGGGTTGAATGGTGGCGGAGGAAGCTGGCGGCGGCAATGGGGATCGAGCGGTTGCGGCAGATATGAAAGACGTGGCCGGCCCTGGGCCATCAGCAGTACTCCCTGAAGCCTTAGGATGACTATAGACATTGCTGGAGTTGCGAGGGAGACAAATGGCCTCGGCAAAAAATGGGAGGAGAGGGGAGGAGACGAGGAGAAGGATGATGAACTTGTAAAGCTCCATTATCTTCTCCTGGAAAAAGAGCAGAAATGGAGACACGATATGAGGCGGGGGCAACGGGACAGAAAGTATATATTTATGGGATCTTTGGAGAGGAGGTGAATGGGCTGTCCAAGAAAATAGGATTACCATGCAAATTTTGCCAGAGCTCCGAGTTTGGTGCAACTATTTTTGTGTATATATTAGTAGTAAGTTATAGCATCAAAGGTTCCAAAATAGATTTCGTGGTATGAAAATATTATAAGATTTTTTTTATTTTTTAAATGGGAGAAAACTAATCGAGAAAACATACTTTGTGACCAGATAAACGAATAAAATCTCAAATATTTTAGATTTTTACAAGAAATACACGTACTTACTCGAGCGATCTCAATACTTCTTTTTATTATACTACAACCACACACCCCTGACGATTATACGAAGTAGACAACTTGTCGATGCCGCATGCAAATCAGTCATTAAAACTAAAAATGAAACCCTTTTAGCAAAAGAAATAATCAAATGCATTTATAATCTTAATTTGTTAGTTTTTTAATGCCCTTTTGCTTTTCAAATCTTCACATCTTAGCTAATTCTCTTCTTTTTTCCTTGAACTTGAAAAAAATACACTATAAATTGAAAATGACAAAACAATCAAGTCATATATAAATTTTACAACTATGAATTAGAATTAAATTTCTTATGATCTTTTGAATTATTTTAATATGCAGATATCAAAAATCATTTTCGAGCAAAAAAAAATACTATGGAAAACAGCATTACTGCCACAGTTTCAAACACATATATAAATAAGAACCTACGCCTTGCTACCTAAACAAGCTACGAGGCATGTACAAAATTTCAACACAGCCATGTAGAGAATGAGCCACGCTGCGTTTAGGGGAACTGAGCAGTGGTCCTCAACAAGGCAATAATCACAACTACAAAATCTATTCCAAAAAGTTTTCAAATTACCTTGATTCATCAAACTACCTTTGAGATAAATTTATTCATCGTCCTTCATGAAGATCTTCAGAGAAAACTGCTGTCCGAGAGATATTGTCGTTATCAAAGGCAGCACTTAGGCCGGAGTAAGGACCAGATGAGAACATTGAAGATGCCCCATCAGATTCAAAGTTATTAGATGACTGTCTCAGGTTGGCCCGGGCATTGGAGGTTAGCTTGGAATCTTGATATTCCATTACACGCTGCACCATTTTAAGTGACTGCACTACTTCACCCATGGTCGGTCGCTGGTTTGCCTCAGAGGCAACACAAGCTGCTGCAATTGTGCAAACTCGCACGAAATCTTCCTTGGGATATTTCCCTCCAAGCCTTCGATCAGCAAGATCTTCTAACTGGTCCTTGTCTCTCAGAATGGGCCTGGCCTGAAAGCGATAAAACAGAATCAGTTAACCTATCCAAGAATTTTAATAACTGTTAGGTGTCTTTTTATATTGCCAAGTGTCAGGATATGAAGTGCTAGTTTGGTGCTGTGATTGAGGTGGAAAAAACAGGTTGAGTCAAAAATATGTGTTTGACTAACCATTTCAAAACCATGATGATTTTGAAGACTCGGAATACTTTTTCAACCTTGGTTAAAGCTGAAATTGATGCTTTTTCAAAGCATGGTTTTGAAAACACAATCCCAAACGAAGGAATTCTAATGATGGGTTGAGATGGTCTGTAGTATGACTTTGAAACTCGGTACATTTAAAACCTAGGTTTTGACTTGGAAAAAACAGGTTGAATAAAATACAGGGGCGTTTAACCATTTCAAAAAACCATGATTTTGAAGACTCAAAATACTTGAAACCTTAGTTTTAAAGCAGAAATCGATGCTTTTTCAAAAACATGGTTTGAAAACGCAATCCCAGACAGAGCCGAAGCAAAAATTCTAATGATGGGTTGAGATGGTCTTTAGTATGACTTTGAAACTCAGTACACTAAAATTTTGGTTTTGATAAAGTTAAAATTTGATGCCTTTTCAAAACAATGGTTTTAGATGCAAACCATGGTTTTTGAAAACGTATCACAAACAGAGCTGAGGCCAGAATTCTAATGATGGGCTGAGATGGTCTGTGTACTAACCCAAGTGACAAGGTTCTCCTGGCCGGATGGTTGTGACATATCTACAGGCTTCCTTCCAGTCAGCAACTCAAGGAGGACAACTCCATAGCTATAAACATCGCTTTTGACTAGTAGATGTCCGGTCATGGCATACTCAGGGGCTACATACCTATAAAGCAATAATATCATTTCATCTCGATACCAAATTTAGAGAACATATAATTAAGAAGAAAGAGGAACTCTGACAAACCCAAATGTTCCCATGACACGAGTGGAAAGATAATTTGCTCTGCCTTCAGGTGCCTGTTTGGCAAGTCCAAAATCAGCAACTTTCGCATGGAAGTTGTTCTCAAGCAATATATTGGATGCCTTGAAATCTCTGTGGATGACACAGGGTTGAGAGTCCTCGTGTAGGTACGCAAGTCCTCTTGCAGCATCAAGTGCAATCTTCATTCTGGTATCCCAATCAAGAGGACAGTTTACACCCATAGGGCCTAAGACAAGCATATTTGGAGCAGCATTAATATTTGAATGGTATAATGCAATACATTCATAGCAAGGATTCAGGTACTATAGAAATGTATACCAGTCCAACTCATCAGATTCTCAGAAATCAGGTGCATATACAGAAAAACATTAGTTGACTGTTCATGCAATACCAGTTATCATTAGTCCACTTGATATTCCACATGCCCATTGGGCCAATTTGAATAAAGAGAACTTACTAAAGAAAAACTATAGATGGGCATTTTCAATTTCCTAGCAGCATTGCTGATATGGCCATTTGATGGCCAAGAAAGAAAGGTCTGTTGATGGTTAACAGTCAAATGAAAAAAGAACCAGATGAAGTAACAATCCAGAGAGAAATAAATTTCATATCTTGCGTACACTCATGCTGTGAAGTCAAATTTACATCAAACAAAGAGAAGAGGTTGGGTGCAAAATTCTAATGACGTGGACATGATGTTGATTTCACACCAGTGTTAGGCCAGGATGATATCAATACATTTGAGTAAAGAGCCAAACAAGTTCAGAATAGGTAATGAATAATGCCTGACTTTTCTATAAAATAAATTCCATCTTATTGCAAGCAACTGAAAGTAAGAAGGAAATACCATAACATAACAAACATCAAAATGCTGGGAAGACCTGGAATTGGAAAGAAAAATATCAAATTACCATGGAGCCAGGCCTCTAAACTTCCATTTGGAACAAGCTCATAGCAAAGTAGGTTTTGAGAAGAGTCACGACTGCTATAGTAGCCCACAAGTTTGACAAGATTACGGTGATGCAGCCTGCTAAGCATCTCAACCTCCACCAAAAATTCTTTACCCCCCTGTTGCCCTCCACTAGTAAGCCTCTTAATTGCTACAGCTGTGCCATCACTTAAGACACCTTTGAACACTCTGCCAAACCCACCCTCTCCAAGTATGCTTGAAGGTTCAAAGTTGTTTGTTGCTTCTTTAAGTTCTTCATAGGCTAGAAACCGTGTACTTGAGGGATGTGGAAGAGACCCTGCTACTGGAACTAGATCTATGGTCGTTGGCTTTACTGAATTGGAAGGGGGGGAAAAGAAGGAAACATGATAAATCAATAAGAAAGATGACATGAAAGCATAGATGAGCAAAGAACCATAAGTAAACTTTTAACAAAAAAGATCCAATATCAGGAAGCATTTATATTCAAAAGGTGTGGCTGCAAACTTAATCTTGTTCATGAAAAACATTTTATCACTGGGAAACAAAGGAAAATCAAGTACTTTAACTTGAGAACATTCTAATGTCAACAGAAATCAGATGCAAGCATTACTATAATGAATTAGAACAGTGTGGCCAGCATTTTCTTAAATGCTTCTATAAAAAGCATACAAAATTGGTTTGTCTAGGTGTTCTAATGTCAGCAGAAATCAGATGCAAGCATTATTATAATGCATAAGAGCAGTGTGGCCAGCATTTTCTTAAATGCTTCTATAAAAAGCATACAAGATTGGTTTGTCTAGGCGTGACACTCAACATGCCCACTTCTTCAGTAAACAAAATTATCACTTGCAGGAAACTTCTCTTCTTGGCTTCCCCTTCTGAGATAGAGCTCTCCAACACGTTCTATATTGCTTTATCAAAGAGCATGAAAGTTTGTCTAGTTATTTTTTAATATTCCCGAACCTATCAATGTAATATGGGTTGAATGCACAATCTACATCTCTAAAGGCTGAAGGCTGCATATGACACAGCAACAGCACTTTGTGAGGAATGATTTGACAGAATGTCTGCTTTCCTTGTATAAAGATCAAGTAGAGAGAGGAACTTTTCACAATCAAGAGAAAACCTGACAGGTCCCATGAGTGACCCCCTACTGGCAATGATAATCAGGAATAATGACACAAATTCCAATGTGTGGGCACTATACATTAATCATTTGGAAGATTCCTAACGTAAATCAGAGAGAGTAAATGTGTGGACATTGATATTTAAAATACCTACCAGTTTCTTTAGGGGGTGCTTTAGGCTTCCCTTCACGGAATGCGCACAAACAGATAATTATCATAGATACAATGGCAATAATCACAATGCCAGAACCAATACCCAGAACAAGAACCAAATTTGTTTGTTTGCCCTTCTTTGAAGAACCAGCTGATGTTGAAGTTGAAGATTGATGTGCCGGTGCCCTCATGGGCGATGAAGCAACAGCAACAGGAGCTGTATACAAGAGGTGAAGCAACTTCAATGTACATACTGGAGAACTAAGATCTCTATGGTGTTTACTGCCCATACATTTTGGAGCCAAAACAAAGTTTTTACAAGATAAAAATATCAAACAGCAAACTGAATTCCAGCATAATCTCATCTCCAAATCTAAGACAACCTCAATTGAAGGCTAAATTTAAACTCTTGCTTCTTAAATTTATTCAATCATCTAATATTTATCACCACTGTTATGCCACTTGACAGTTGGCATTTTTCTTTCTTTTTGCTAGAAAAGGCAGCAGTTCATGTCATATGACAACAAGCAGCAGATTTTTTTCCAATGCTGGATTTGAAAGCAAAATTTGCATAAATTCGAACATATGCAGAAACATTATGCTAGAATTGCACGTTCTGGTATCCAAAGGAAGATATTACATGAGACAGAAATCACACAGCAATCTGAAGGTTATAATTTTTTTTGAAGCACTGTCCAATAAGATTTCTCTCTGATTCTCTCTATTTTCATATATGCAAATCTAAAATGTTCAAAACTTGTGGCTAAATTCAAATTTATTTTCATTTGTTTGTACAATTATCTATTTATTTATCATCATTGTTATGAACACCCTGTTAGTGTGATTATCGATGTGGATAGGAAGGCAACATTTACATCAAATCACAACACACATACAGCAACTTTTCTGGGTGCTTGATTTGAGAAATAAATTCAGTATAAACTTGAACCATGTGCCCTTGTACTTGGATTGAAACTGGAAAGTGGCTATAACATATCGTTTGCAGAGACATGCTAGTATTGTACAGTGAATCATGTGGCCTCTTGCAATTTGGTAGGATTCTAATGGGCCATAACTAGGTAATTCCTCTTGCTCAAACTCATAAATTACCCTCTTTTTTTATTTTTCTTTGGTAACAATACAAGTGATGCTTGGAAATACACACAAAGCAAAAGGTTGAAGGCAGTCAAGAAAAGCTATATGCAATGGCCAAGACCCACTACATATAAAAACCACATTGGCACCCATAAAAAACAAAGTTTACCTGGAGAAGGTGCAGGAGGTTCAAACCAAGTAAGATTTAGGAGTTCATAATCACCCACATGAGAGGAGTCAAAGTGAACCTTATGCAAGGCAAGTGAAGAGTTTAACGCAGATGCATCACCGGCAGAGAAACTGATTCCAGTGTGAGGAGTGAAATCCATTGATATATTTAATCTTGATAAGCTTAGTAAATAAAAGTTTATCAGCTCAATTTGAGAAACTAGCAAGCCCAGCTGGGAGGCTAATTCTTCTAGAAACAGGTTCCAATTAGGATTTTGTGAGACATTCAAAAGGAGAAGGTCAAGCTTTATCGGATACACACAGTGGCATCCATGACTCCCTCGTTTCAGCACCGTGTCTGGTTTACAACAATCTGCAGAAGGAAAGATCAATTCTAATGTCGAAGTCTATAATCTAGGCACAATCATAGATTTCATTAGTAGGAATGAGTTTATCTATAAGTAAGCAAGAAGTTCAGTGCATTATCAAGACCTTGATTCAACAGTTTATATAGGAGCAAAACATTAGCAAATATTGCCACTTTCTCTTCAATGGTTAGGTTGCGTTTCCAACATATGAACCATGAAAACAGGAAAGGAGAAAAGAAAGGTGTTCACACAGTATGCCTTACCAGATACAGCAGGAGATAATGGAGACTGAGCTAAACCAGTAGGGTTTGTGCCATCACCAGACTGAGTTGGAGAAACATCTACCAATCCAGCACTAGGAGGCAACAATGCATTCTTCTTCATTGATGGTTTAGACAAGTGTGAACTAGTCGGGGGATGGCCGGAAGTTATCAGTGGACCATAATTCGGAGGCTGGGTTGGTGCTACCACAAAAGTCGGAGCACCATGAGGTGAGAATTGTTTTTTCCGTGGTTTATTTAACAATGGTAGATTGGATGGGAGGGGTAGATCAGGAATGGCTGGTGCAGCCAGAGGCACAGTAGATGGAGATAAGATCGGCCCTTTGAATTGATCATCAGCTAAATCAGCATCCGTGATGAGAATTAAATAGCATAAAATGATCAAAGGCTGCAGAAACAAATACCAGACTCTTCTCAATAATCCTGCAACACACATACAAAGTTCCAATGTAATCAAATCAAGAAACCATAACAAAAACACCAGCAACAAAGTAAATGCAATTTCATGGGACGAAATGTGTTAAATCTCATAACATTAAATCTAGAGACATGAGAAAACTAAAGCAACAACGGATTAAGAGTAACCGGACGATGTAGAAACGAAATTTTACATCTTCTCATAATGAGACCGGGTGTTGGAAACTTTCTTTTCTTTTCTTCGTTTATTTCAGTTGTAAAATGAGCATGATAACGTATTGAGCCGATAATATCAGCAATTTGGTTAAGCATCCTAAAACCCTAACAGAACAAAACAAAAACAAAAACAAAAAAACTCTGCAGAGTAAGCTAGAAATTTCAAAGAAAAATCAAGTTTAGTAGCCTTAAAAAGGTTTTAATATTCATGAAGTACAATTTTTTTCCTCTTTTTTTTTATCTTTTCATGAAGCGCAATTTCTTTCCTCGATTTCCCCATTCGTCAAAAGCAAAAGGCAGCATCAATGCTTAGAAAAAAAAAAATTACCGATGCAGCTTGAAATGGCAAACACCGACATCACCGACGCCGTTGATTGAGAGCGCCCGTCCCTTCAGATCTGTGTGATTGCAAGCAAATCCACGGTGATACCACACTCTAGTGAGCACAAGAGCCCAAACAGACGGACTGAAAGAATAACACTATAAGCAAAACTCATTTAGGAAAGACAGTGGACGAGGATCCAAGGGTGGAGATATTATCATAAGAATTGGATCACGGAGCTGATAACTCAGAGCAAAAACCTCCATTACTGAGTTAACTGGAAGAACAGGGATTATTGAGGTGGAGGCTCCAGAAGGAAGAGAACAAGGGAGAGACGTTTTAATGACTGTTATGGAGGAGATATCGGTTTGTTTCTTTCACTGAGCAGCACTGGAGAAGCTTTATCGTTTTTGGAAATATTTTCGTCTTTTTCTAATTTTAAGACGTTTTTCTTTTCTTTTCGTTTTTTCACTCTTTTTGTTTTATTTTTGCTTTGAGGGAGAAAGGGTGGAGACAGGCACGCACGGAATTTTAATAGTCCACCCGATTCGCTGACGGGAAAAGACAAACTAACGGTAAAAAACCGGTATACATTTGTATGTGTGTGACCCAGCAGGATGTCAATAAAAGGCGCGTGTGATTTAATAATATTTTTTGTTTTTTTTTAAATATTATTTTAATATACTAGTATTAAAAATAAAAAACATATAAGAAGTTGTTTTTATTTTAGTATATTTTTTAAGTAAAAAGCTATTTTAAAAGGCACTAATTGCTATATTCTCAAACATCTTTCTTTAGTTTCCTTAGGCTTGTTGCATTTTATGATGTAATTGGTCTATTGATCATGTTCTTGGTGCTTACTAGAAGAGTTTCTTGGAATGTTAAAAAGAAATAATATTTAGATCATAAATTTTTTTTTGACATTATTGTTAAACTTAATTCAACAATTCAAACTTGGAAAATCATGACTTAACTATTTGCTTAGCTCAAGTTTTATATTAAATCATGTAAAAATTGCTTTGAAATGACTTTGTCAATTAGATAAGTCCAAAGAAAAAAAAAAGCAAAGGAAAAAAAGAACAGGTTCATCCTATTTAATTGCTTTAGCTCGTGATCTAAGCTATGAATTTCATAGGGTTGAGTTTATTTTATTTTATCTGGATGCGAGAAAATTTCACTCCCCTAGAAAGTACACTTTGTGAATCTAGGTGAGCGATTAAAACCTTGATTGTCCTAGATTTTTACAAAGTGCGCGCGTTCTTACTCGAACTCGAGACCTTCTATACAAATCACAAGTTATTTGTCATCATGTCACACCCGTTGTAAACTTTATTTTTTTATTTTATTTTATGATAAAACACAAAAAACCCAATTCACAATAAATTTAATATTAAATGAAAAAATTTAATAAAAACTCAATATTAGGAATGAAAAATTAAAGAAAAAAAATCCAAACAATCAATAAATAAAAATTATAGCCTGTTAAATAAAGCTCGGGCGTGTGGCCTTGAGTGAGGCCCACATTCCTAGACAATGTCATGTGCCCTTTCTTTTTTTACAGAGAAAAAAAAAAGGCATGCACACCTGGGTTAGATTGCCATCCTCTTTTTTGGAAAAAAAAAATGTAGATGACATGTCGTATGTTGTTTATAGAATGAAAGTGATTTGTTCCCCCTGCAAAACAAACCCAGAATGCAAATTATGTATCGCCACGTATCAACCGAGTGTGCTATAGAATAATTGTGTTGATACATAATTAAAATAACACAACTAGTCAACAAAAAATTGACTTGCCATTGCATGACAACCATGATATTTAATTGACTAGTATAGAATTTATTTTTGTTTGGTGGAGCAATAAAAGTAAAATTGAAAAGAAAATATATAATTTTTGAATTGAATAAAATAAATAATTTTAATTGGGTGAATTGATCATATGGTTACATTTATATTATGTGTTATATAATTTCAGGTACATTATGGTCTCGTATGGAGAAATAGCTATTATTAGTAAATGTTACTGGATTTTTTTTATAATTGTTATATTTAAAAATAGTTCCAGGAAAAAAAAACAAGAAGTAAATAAAAATTTAATCATCTATTAAATTAATCTTTTTAATTAAATACTTTACTGATGGATAATATCATTTGAAATAAATACTTTATTGATGGATAATACATAGAAGGAAAAACTGCAATATAAACAAAAAAAATAATTCCCAGGAAATTAAATTTGTTGATAGGTGATGATAAAAGAAGGGTATAATTTGATTATCCTAAATACAAAAGGAAGAATATCTACTTTTATCTATATTTGTTAGATGCAAATATAAAATCATTTATATATTAAAAAACATAAAAGGGTATTTTGATCTATATAAATAATTAAAACATATCATGGAACGGGAATGACAAAATATGGAGCAGGAATCATATCATGTGTAATTAATTACTATAGTTAAAGGAGAGGATAATACGCACTAATTTGTATAATTAACAATGGTAGAAAATATATCAATAATTGTTATCTTTTTTTAAAAAAT
The DNA here is from genome assembly GCA_964035475.1 of Salix caprea. NCBI lineage: Eukaryota > Viridiplantae > Streptophyta > Magnoliopsida > Malpighiales > Salicaceae > Salix > Salix caprea. The sequence continues at coordinate 2,944,927 of OZ037755.1, read as the reverse complement.
CACTTGTAAAACATTTATAAAAAACAAATAACTCAAAAATATTTATAAAAATGCTTTTCGTTTGGAATTAATGAAGAATGTGTATATATCATTCAAGGAATTAATGATTTGGAAAATTTTGATGAGTTGTAAAAGTTTTATTGATTGATTCATGACATGAGATCATGATTGTTAAAATCGCGAGTTGACTCGCAAAATCATACGATTTTATAAATGAATTCAGTAAATTTTATTAAATCAGGTAAAAAAATTAATTAGGGTTAAAATCAAAAAAAAACCAGTAATCAATCTGGATTATAAAATCAAACCAGATCAATATGATTTTACGATATCACTCCCCTGCCAAAAAAAACCCCGCCCCACCCACCCCGTAAACCTAGGCTAGCCTAGCCCCATGCCCCTCTCTCTTTCTCTCCCTCCCCTGCCACCCCCCTTAAACCTAGGCTACACAATCAATATCTCTCTTCGCAGTTCGCACAAGCAAGAATACTTTAACATATTATAATAATAATAATAATAATAATAATAATAAAATAGGTTTAAGTATTAGTGATTCCAATTTACTTTAATATATTTTAGTTAATTGGGAAGGGTTATCTCTAAAATGGTTTGAATATAAACTATTTTTTAGACAATAAAAATTTCTTGATTCTCATGTATTTATTTAAATATTAAATTTAAAATTTATATTTAGAATTTTTGAAAAAAAATATTTTTTTAGTTTTTATTGTAAATTATATATTTTTTTTGTTTTTTATATCATTTTCATGTGTGGATGCCGAAATAATTTGTTAGAGTTGGAGCTAATATTAACAATATTGGTATTGGTACCAGTAGTAATATTAATAATCATTTCAATAATGATGCTATTGATGCAAGTTTTAGAAATAACAAGGGATATGAAAATGAGATTGATTTTAGTTTATATTGCACGCTAGCTGAATATTTTTTTTAAATTTATTAGTTTTTATCTAATAAAATTCTATGGACATAATTGTTTTGTAATGTATTTTTAAGTTATTTTAAATCATGTATGAACCTTAACTAATGAAATTTTATGGCCAATTGACTATAATTGTGGTGTATTGTATTCAAAAATATTTTACTTGTGATTTTACAATTTTTCGATCTACATGATTTTAGCTGTGATTTTATGATTTTTGTACTGAAAATTTCAGGTAAGATTTTATGATCCGAGTTTTAGAAACGCATTCCGTGTCGTGTCAAAATCGCGATTTTGACAATATTGCATGAGATAATGAATTAAATTTACTTAATGATTTTTTTTTAGAATTAAGTATATGTTTCAGCACAGTAAAATAATGTTTTTGCTTTTTTTTAAGGAAAAAACATTATATATATTCCCGGGTCCCCTCCATTCTTGTTTCTTTTCTTCATAATATTGATTTTTCTTGTTTTAGGGAAGGCAACGAATTTATATACTAATCAACGGCCCAAATCGTGGCATAGACTAGTCAATGTAAAATAAAAAGCTATATATCTATCAGGTAACTAGTCGTAATAATGTGATTTAAAAAAATTATTTTTTCTGTGATTTTAGATTTGAATAATGTGATTATTGATATGATAATTATTAAAAATTTATATGGTTATTATTTTTAGAGCTCGTAAAATTAGTCAAGATATATACAAATTGAACCGAATATCCATGCTAATAATAATAATAAAAAAGCTACACAACACACGTAGGATTGGAACTTCAACAGGTTGCTTACACTAACAAGACTCTCAATAATCAATATTGTAATTTAAAATGGCTGCTCAAATTGCCAACGAAGGGAAATCTCAACAATAGTCTACGTTACTCAAATAAATAATCAAGACTTGACATAAAACAACCTATTTCTTAATAATATTTGGTTATTTTTCTATAAAAAAACCCAAAAACAATAAAGACAAAAAAGTTATTTATTTTCCATATTATTTTAAAAATATTAAAATCCACGAAAAACTGATTTGTATTAACTATGAAAGCATTTAAAAATGATAATGATAGCGGGCCATTTCAGGGGGCCGGCGCAACCGCCCATGCAATGGTAATTATGGTCAAAATAATGCCACCTAACGATGCAACACCCACCACCATATATCTTGATGTATTTTTTTTGTTAATACCCTATAAACTATAAAGAGCTTGATTAATTTTGTTTTTAAGTATTTTTTTTATTAAATATATTAAAATAATATATTTTTTTATATTTTAAAAATTATTTTTTATATCTCGCATATTAGAATAATATGAAAAATTAATTTAAAACTAAAATAAAAATCTTTAAACCTTCTAAAACACACTCTTACAACACATAGTTAAACATGCACTTAATCATCATTGTTCTCCTCACGACCTCTAGCGGTTAGCCTCTTTTTTCTTCTTCTTTTTCAACTAAGGAAAGCGACAGACAGGTAGCTAACTTTCAATTACCAAAAAAGCACTGAAAACAACAAACGAACACACTGTTTGGTCTTACAAATTAAATAATAATAAAAATAATCAAGGAATCAAAGAATATTCAATTCCTGTCAAGATTTTATGTGGAGGCTCTTGTTGAACAGCTTAATTAAATAAAAGGGCCGATCCATAGTTTAAATGGTCCAGCGCAATTTGTACAAATATGGGCCTTAAGCCCACAAAGACCTAAGCCGATGAGCCCAATACGGAATTTGTGTCCGTCATCAAAGGACCGGACCTATCCTCCGACTCGGTGAACACTCAAGAACCGGGACGTCGCGCTTTCCTCTTTCTAAATCCCCAAAAGATCACTCTCTCTAGTCTTCACGTTCAATTAGGGTTTTACATGCCAATCTAGGGTTAACTGAACAAGAAGAAGAAGCAATCATGTCAAAGCGAAAATTCGGATTCGAAGGGTTTGGCATAAACCGCCAAGCAACGTACAACTTTGAAAGATCCCAAGCTCCGCAAAGGCTTTACGTCCCTCCTTCCTCTCGCCAAAACCACGATAACTACGAGGATACCGACCTTGACAACATCGATTACGACGATAATGATGCCGCCAAGGAGAGTACAGAAAATAATGGCTCAGCTGCCGAAATTGACCCTCTGGATGCGTTCATGGAGGGAATACACGAAGAGATGAGGGCAGCACCACCGCCGAAGGCTAAGGAGAAGGTGGAGAGGTATAAGGATGATGATGATGAAGAAGATGATCCTATGGAGAGCTTTTTAAGGGCGAAGAAGGATCTGGGGTTGACGCTGGCCGCAGATGCACTTAATGCTGGTTATGATTCCGATGAAGAGGTTTATGCAGCGGCAAAAGCTGTGGATGCGGGGATGCTGGAGTATGATTCTGATGATAACCCGGTTGTTATTGATAAAAAGAAGATCGAGCCGATTCCAGCCCTTGACCATAGTTCTATCGAGTATGAGCCTTTCAGTAAGGATTTCTATGAGGAGAGCCCATCGATTTCAGGTAAATTTTCGAGGAAATGGAGCTGTTTCTCATTATTTTCAGCTAAGTATGCTAGGGAAACTGGAATTTTGTAGTGTCAAGTAAGACCCTATCTCATGTTTGATTTTATGCAGAGATGAGTGAGCAGGGTGTTGCGGAATACAGGAAGAGTCTGGCTATCCGTGTTTCAGGTTTTGAAGTTCCAAGGCCAATTAAAACATTTGAAGATTGTGGTTTTTCAACACAACTTTTGAATTCTATTGCAAAACAAGGGTATGAAAAGCCTACACCAATACAGTGCCAAGCCCTGCCGATTGTGTTTTCCGGTAGAGATATTATTGGTATGGCCAAGACAGGTTCGGGTAAGACTGCTGCTTTTGTACTTCCTATGATCGTTCATATTATGGATCAACCTGATCTCAAGAAAGAAGAGGGTCCGATAGGAGTAGTATGTGCGCCTACTAGGGAATTAGCTCACCAGATATATTTGGAGACAAAGAAATTTTCTAAATCAAATGGGATACGGGTTTCTGCTGTGTATGGTGGAATGTCCAAGCTTGATCAGTTCAAAGAACTCAAGGCAGGATGTGAGATTGTAATCGCTACACCTGGGAGATTAATTGACATGTTAAAGATGAAGGCTTTAAATATGTTGAGGGCAACTTACCTGGTACTTGATGAGGCTGATCGGATGTTTGACCTTGGATTTGAGCCACAAATAAGGTCTATTGTTGGCCAGATTAGACCAGATCGCCAGACTTTACTATTTTCAGCTACAATGCCTCGCAAAATCGAGAAGTTAGCTAGGGAGATCCTCACTGATCCTGTGAGAGTTACAGTGGGGGAGGTTGGAATGGCCAATGAGGATATTACCCAGGTTGTTCAAGTTATTCCTTCTGATGCAGAGAAGTTGCCTTGGCTTATCGAAAAGCTACCTGGGATGATTGATGAGGGTGATGTTCTGGTTTTTGCTTCCAAGAAGGCTACTGTGGATGATATTGAGTCACAATTGGCTCTGAAGGCATTTAAAGTTGCAGCCCTTCATGGTGACAAAGACCAGTCTTCTCGGATGGAAATTTTACAAAAATTTAAATCTGGTGTCTATCATGTTCTTGTCGCAACTGATGTTGCTGCTCGTGGACTTGACATCAAGTCAATTAAGTCTGTGGTCAACTTCGATATTGCAAGAGACATGGATGCGCATGTCCATCGCATTGGTAGGACTGGTCGAGCTGGTGATAAAGATGGGATTGCATACACCCTTGTAACTCAAAAAGAGGCACGGTTTGCTGGTGAATTGGTTAACAGTTTGATTGCTGCTGGTCAGAATGCCTCTGTGGAACTTATGGAACTTGCTATGAAGGTAAGTTTTGTGTAAAATTCGCCTTCTCTTATTTGATGCTTTATAATACATCTCACACATCTTAGATGCTTAAATTTGGCAGTTTGCTCATCATTTACAGAATCTAGTCTAATTTGAGTTTGAAATCGTAATCTTCCCATTACATTCTTTTCTGGTGACTGGTGGGTAATCACCCTTGCTTAAGTTACAAACAGGAGACCAATTGAGCATCCAGTTTGTCCCAGACAATTAATTCTTTTTCTGCAACAACCTCATCGAATAACTGTAACACTGAACATGAGTTTCATATAATGGCTTATTGAAAGGACAGCCCATATTCTATAAATAGTCAATTGAAGTAGCTTCTTGTATGGAGAAGACAATGAGGATGATCCACACAGAAATTGATGTCTTAGTCACCATTGTTTCCTTCAGTGCCTTTCTAATACAAGGCAAGATAGTATTTTAGGTGTTGGATGAAGAGTTAAAAAGGAGGAGAAGGGAGACTACAAAATACTGTTGATTATCACGTCCATAGTTGATTGAAGTTGTTCTCCATATGGATTTAGACAACAAGGATGAACCGCGCAGAGAATTGATGTCATAGTCCTATGTTTCTTTGTGTGCCTTGCTAATACAAGGAAAGAGAAATATTCTAGGTCATGTCCAAAGAGTTAAAAAAAAAGAGAAAGAAGAGGAGGGAGAATAGAATATACTCCAGGTTTTCATATTAATAGTTAATTGAAATAATTTTACATCTGTAACAAGACAATGAGGCTGAAATGCACAGAAAATGGATTCCGTAGTAACTATGATTTCTTCTGCCTGCCAAGGAAAGGGAAAATATTTTACATGATGACCAAAGAGTTATAAAGGAGGAAAAAGTAAAGGAAGGATAACTAGGATAAGGGAGATCTTTCTACAATTCACTAGTTTTTGTTCACCCTACTGGACTACAGGTTACATCATAAATAAAGCCCATTCATAGGCTTCATGAGATCATAAAAATAATTATACCCTATATATTTTTCAATCCAATATGAGCTTATTAGATCAACATCCTGGAAGGCAACAAATTGAAAGATTATATTAGAAGGATCTTTCCAGGATGAATGCTCAAATCTAAGCGAAGGGCCTTGGTAACACAAAAGAGACAAAGCATGATTGTTCATGATAGATAGATCATAAGGTTTCAACAGTGATATTTTCTACCGCATCCTCGTGTTAATGGCTTTTTACTGTCTTTCCTTGGACTTGGACTTGAAGTGGAGTTTTGTAGTGTGCATTATGTGTTACTAAATAAAAGTTAGTTGCACCTTTGCATCCATTTGATATGTTGATCTCGCTCTCTCTTGTATTTACATGCTAGCACATAAGTTAATTGACGCACATGTAATGAGACTGTTGAGTGACATTTACCATGTAATCATTAGGATGGGAGATTCAGGTCCAAACGTGATTCAAGAAAAGGAGGTAAGTTTTTTCTATCTTGCATATTAAATTGCTTGAGAGTTGGGCGATATCTGTGTGTACGTGTAATTGCTTGCTTATTTAATTACTCTAGCATGCTTGAGAGTTGGCATAATCTTCTAATTAATGATTTGATTTCCCAATTTTACTTTCAAGGCAATTTCTTTTTCCTTGAAATGCGAAGACCCAACTGTCTTCCTGAGAATTCGCCAGGAAGTAGATGGTGTGAAGTAACACAAGTACTGTCATTTTATTATAATTTTTTTCCCTAACCATGGAAGATATCTCATTCTTGATTTATAGAATCTTTGTTGAAATGCTTACATGAAGTGTAATGTTGTGTGCAGGTGGGAAAAAGGGTAAAGGGAGGGGTGGAGGCAATCGAGGTGTACGCGGAGTGGATTTTGGTCTTGGCATTGGTTATAATCCAGAATCCAATAGTATTTCATCTCCTGCTGTTACGAGTCGATCTGTTGCGGTTAATTCGCTGAGGACAGGAGTGATGGCACAATTCAAGAGCAACTTTGTTGCGGCTACATCCCAAGGTCCAGGTCCAGGTCCAGGCGTGAATACCAGTTCAAGTGTTTATGCTAACAAGAGACCAGCACTGCGAGGATTTGTCTCTGGTGGTTCAATTGGTGGAGATATGAGTAGATCTCAGACAACCAGTTCATTACCTGGATTTGTCTCTGGTGGTTCAGTTGGAGTAGATATGGATAGACCTCAGACAACCAGTTCATTGCCTGGATTTGTCTCGGGTAGTTCAATTGGAGGAGATGCAACTCGAAATCAGACAGCCAGTCAGAACTCTGGAGGAAATACAAGTCAGAAGAATACAGAAGGGTACGTGTCCCAGCTGAATTTTCCATTATTTGTTTTGGTAATGCTTATGTTCAGTTGGAGTGATTTCAAAGCACGGATACCTTTATTTTGAGATGATTCCAGTTTTAATGCTGACTAGGCCGATTCGTTGCTTTTGTCATTGCAGTTCCAGAGATAGAGGGAGAGAAAGGCGGAGGCCCTCTGGTTGGGACCGTTAGATCATAGAACTCTCACATGGATGATGCCATGTCTTTTCTAGAAGCCAAAAATGATCTTGTTTGTACTTTATGCATAGTGAGTTGCTTGTGCACTGGTTCTGTAGCTTGCTCCTAATTGGTTTTATGAAAGTTATATTTCCTGCAAAATAATCAAAATATGATTCGATTTTCCATCATCGAGCTTTCTTCCACAGCATAAAATTTTAGTAGACTTGGACAATAGTTAGATAACAGTGTTGCAAATGTTCTGATTACATTTTCAATCTAATTATGGTAGTTCTAAAGAAGTCTGGTTATCATTTTCTCTCTAGATAGCAACTGTTGATAAAGCAGGTAGCTTTAGAGATGCTCTCTGATTTTAATTTAACTCCGGTTTATACCATACAAAAGCTACCATTATTGATATCACAACCTCGAATTCTACTGAAAAGAATGTGGGGAGTCTAGTTTTGCTATTCACCATGGCCCCTGCATGTGTGCTTAAAAGAATAAAGTCCTTGCATTTCTCTAGTTGGAGGCAGTCTCTTTTTTTCTTCATGTTGCTTTGATTAACTGCTCGATTTGTGGCCTACGTGATGCAGTGGGCTGCTAGATGTTTTTTTAACCTGCAAAAAAAATAAAAATTCAAAGAGATAATTATGTTTTTTTTTTTAAAAAAGTAAAGAATCTTGATTATTGAGTTAAATATTGATTAATTTAATAATATTATAAGAAAATGAGGCAACAAAAATACTGTCCTGAGCAAAATTAGATTAACTTATGAAGTACTTGACCTCCATAATAGATTGGAATAACTTTATAGAAGTGATATATCATAAAAAATTACTTGATAAAAAGAAATTGAATGTGGTGTCACAACGGCCCTTTCAAATAAGTTCAGAGGTCTTTCATTGGACAAGGAGATGTCATTTAATACTATAGATATTAACTTTTTTTTTGATATCCATATTGGGGGACCACATGACCCGGAAAGCGCATTTTGTAGGTCCACGGCATGCGTAAACCTCCGGCTGTTCCGGGCTCTTACAGGGGACCTTACGGTTAGCCTTCGAAGCTCGAACCCTGACCTTCCGCTTTTTTAGCGAAACAGCCAAGGCCGTTGCCGCTCGACTAAACCCCTGGGGACACTATAGATATAAACCTTAATTGGTTTTAAGAGATTTTAATTAAGAGATTGATTGTGTAAATTAATAATTCTAATACGTCTAATATTTTTAAATCTTATCAGTCTATTATGATGAGTTTGCTACAATGAACAAATCCTAGCTTGCTAGGTCAAGAAACTGGTCTAAAAAATCACTAATTAAAAAGACAGGAGAAAGCGAGTTCATTCACTACTCATGTGTTGCGAAAGAGATGAAGTTAGATATCCAAACAGATTTGATGACTATTGAAATTTTACCTTTCCTTTTGGTATTTTGAATGTTCAAGACTTGTACCATGGGATACAAGTTGAAATACGCTTAATTATCATTAAGACTTATTTCAAGATAAACTTGGAATTTCTGTCTATTATGTCATTTCAAATAGTATTTTAGATAAAAACTTCTTGTAATTTTTATTCTTATATTAAAAGTATAGTAATTTTACAATTATACTATTTCAAAATGAATACATCATTTCATTTTCGTTTAGCATAATACTAATACTAATAATAATCGTATTGAGTTGAGTTGAGATGAGATGAAATATGCTGTAATCCTCTTAGGTTGACATCCATGTGGAGACTGTCGTTGGCGCACACAACAGCAAATTAGGAACCTTTGTTAGCAGGCAGGAGTCTAGGATCATGCTTCTGTCATCTGTGTAGCCTTTTCGTTATGGATGAATGCCATTTATTAGTTGACTTGCAATGAAAATAATTTTGCTGTGCCCTGAGTAATCGTGACCTACTGGTTGCCAATTTTATAGTTTATGGCCGTGCACTGGGGAGTGAAGATGGGCTTCCATACATTTAAAAATAATTTTTAAAAAATAAAATAAAAATATCATTTTCATGCATTTCTGAACGAAAAACACTTTCAAAAGCAATCACAATCACATTTTCAAACAGACACTAGATTGTAGACATGGAAAAGCTGATGAATCTCTTGACTGTTGATAGATAGATCATAGATACATTTCATAATGATATGCGAGTTAAGAAATGTCAGTGATGAAGTCTTAATTAAAAGCCTGTGAACAAACTATGCCTTTGGACATGGCTTTATGGTCATGTTTGAAGCAGCTCCCTTTCCTTTGCTTGCAATTGGACACACTTCCAGGCAAGGTTCCTTGAGAGTGCTGTCATCTTCAGGTAGCGGAGGAAGGACCCCAAATTTGAACTGTAACATTAGAATCACAAGATAAATGGTTGTGGAGAATCGTATTGCAAGTAAATAACCAGACATCATCGAGAAGTTGTTGGGAAGAATACAGGAACTATTGCAAGTGGAGCATTGTTAAATTCTTTCTCGAATTCGAATATAGAATTCTGATGGAAAAAGTGTGATTCCCTGTTGACTATCTACACCTAAAACCAGAAATTGACGAGAGCTTAAAGTGTTAAGAAACTATTTTATCTAAAAATTTAAATTTTTAGGTAAGGTCTCAGAATATGATTTATATTATTCTCTAACACACATCTTTAAGTGACTTGAAACTTGCACAAGCTCACATTATCTTGTGCTTGATTTTTATCAAACAGAATGGGGGTGGTGAGATTCGAACTCATAACCGCTGGGTCAACCGGGCTCTGATACCATGTTAATGAACCATCTTATCTAAAAACTTAAGCTTTTAGGTAAGGTCTCAAATATAATTTATATTATTCTCTAACATAAAAGAGTCAGTTTGTGTGATACCTGACAGCTATAATCGTTGAAATTTGGCTCCATCAGCAAAGGAATCCCCATGTAATCCTTGAAAAAAGTCTGAAGAACCAGATCACACGAAGCGGGAATGCATTAAAACTGCAAGAAATTTAACAGTGTAGAACATATACCTGAGTTGGAAGCTTGCAAGTGTTGACACAAATCCCTACACATTTGCTTTCTTCTAAATATTTGCATCTTTCTACAAAAACCTGCCGGAACAATAGCAGGCTCAGGATTGCCTATACTCATGACTGAATTTCAGCTTCACTTGAACAGGCACACACATTCACTAGTTAGATTGGGAAATTGGGAGACTTACCCCACTCTCCCACGAGGATCCATCAGGAAGATCAACAGAATTAACCTTGCACACGCCCATGAGCCACTGACAAGTGATTACAGTCACTCTTGCTTCAGAAATTAAACAGCAAGACGGTTGTAACTTTGAATTACCAATCCATTCAACAAGAACCGGAAGGAAAAGGAAACAAGATACATGAAAAGCAGAAATGGAAAGTAACTCCCAACTCACCAACCATCAAAGCAGCTAGTTTTCCTCCTCCTATAGGTGATACCAGCAATTTATACAGATGGAGTAAGAATGGAGGAAACAAGGACCTCAGAATTCTAACCTGCCCTGCCCCTCTATTTACTTAGTCTTTCTGTTGAGAAAAATGAGTGATAAATAAAAGAAAAGAAGATGAAGAAGAAGACAAACAGCAGCATCTGTAGTTTCAGAAGGGGTCCTCCTCAACATGAGACGATTTGCTACCTCAATCAACCCATCATATCCTGCTCTCTCTGAATCCCATCCAACCTCCTGTTATATCCCTCGAAGAAAATTATCAGCATCCACCAGCAATTAGTTTATTATAATCTACAGGTTGAAATAAGACTGACCTTCACCATTTTGTTACGAAAGAGAGTGAGGAACCAATCATCGTAGAACTGATACCTGTACTCCTCCGACCTCGGACCAGTACTGTCTTCTGCTTTTATCTACAATCACATCAGACTGCCCGTTGTCATCAACTGCCAAACTGAAATTGATATTTAAAAAAAGGAAAGAAATTGCAAGGAGCATACCGGAGACTCTGTCCAGTGAGAGGAGCGTGAGACCGGAAGATTTGTGCGTCTTGGAAGACAGTCGTAGTGAGGGCGTGACGGGAATGACGGGATGGAGAGAGGACGAAGAAGAGCCACTGCCTTCATCCTTTTTTTAACCTCTACCTCGTGATATCAGAAACTAGAAAGAAAAAAAATCGCAAACTTTAAGGCAAAAACGGTGCGTTTTTTTGTTTTAGAAGTCAAAAACTAAAAGCGTAGTGGATGTTCGGTAATAGAAAAACTTTTTTTTCTTGATTAGTTAATTTAAAAAATAAAAAAAATATTTATTATTTTGATATATTTTTATTGAAAACTTTAGTTTAAAAAGTAACTTCTATTACCAATACACACACTTTTTTAAATTTTAATATATATATAAAAAAAGAACAAGTTGTTTGATCTAGTTCAATAGTAATTTAAAATTATAAGGTGGTGGTGGTTTTATAACAATAAAAAAACAAAGATCTTGTTTGACATTATATTTTCAATTTTTTTTATTTTTTATTTTTTATTTTAAATTAAATATTTTTGGTGTTCTTAGATTATTTTCACGTGTTGAAACATCATATTGATATATTTATAAACAAAAAACACTTTAAAAAACAATTGTAACCACACTTTCAAGCAGACATAAAAGATGGAGAGAGAAGAAAAACAAAACTATTATACATGGTAAATTTAGATCCAACTAATTTCATTTGTTATAGAACTATATAGATTTAGATGGAAGATTAATTTATAAAATATAAGGATCCAATTGTGATTATATGAACTGTTAAGTTAGATTTGATAGGAGTGTTATTGATTAGGGACCAAAAGTAAGTTGATTATCCTTTTGTGTTAGAAAGAAAAAAAAATGAAAAACAACATTTGAGGTGAGCATTTTCGGTTCGACCTAGTTTTCATCATATCGATATTTTTATTTTTAATAGGGTTAGAACTTAGAACTTGAAGAGAAGAGAGATATAGAAATTGAGATTTGAGAGAAAGCTTGGAAAGGGGTGGTAATTGTTGATTTTACTTTGATTTAAGTTTAGAAATCATGTATCATGTTTGTGGATTGTGAAGAGAGGAGAGATGAAAAGATTGGGGATGGAGTAGAGGGTGGTTGTTTGGTTCGATTTAGCTTTTAAGATTACGAGAAAATTTAATATTTATATTTGATTTTTAAGACAAACTTGGTCTAGTGATGTTTGACTTGGTTCGGTTAGCACCAATTAACTTTTATAACTGAAGTAAAATCAAACCAATTTTTTTGAGTTCTCTAATGGATAATTAAGTTTTTTTTTTTTTTTTTATCTTGATTCAATTTTTTTAGTTACTTCTTTTTCTTTTTCATTTGAATCATTTTTTTGGGTTATTTGCTTACTTCTCGGTGAAACACTATCTTTTTTTGAAAGTATTTGGGAAACAAAAAAATACTTTTAAAAAAAAATGAATCTTTTAAAAAATTAAGTTTTTAAAGTTTTAGATCATTTTATATACTAATAGTAAAAATAATTTTGAAAAAATAAAAAAATATATATTATTTTAATATATTTATAACTAAAAATCACTTGAAAAAAAAAAGTATTCCCAAACGGTCACTTGGTATAGAGAGAGAGAGCTTGTTCTAACCAACACCGAATCTGAGTTAAGTGCATGGCAAAGAGTTTAAGTCGTGTAATCTGGACGGGTTCATGGGCGGTGCGGAAGCTTTTCACGGCGGCAGAGGCGGTTCCGGTAGCGGCGGAAAAACGGAAGACGATGTACAGGAGGTTGTCGGAACTGGGGGCAAGCGGAGGGAGCGTGTCAAAGACGTTAAATGAGTTCATATTGGAGGGTGGGAAAACAAGCAAAATCAATCTCACTGATTGCATCAAAGAACTCCGCAAGTACGGCAGGTTCGACCATGCTATTGAGGTCCGCTCCCTCTCTCAGATTTCTTGGATTTTTCACACCACCCGTATTAGGGTCCTACCCTTAAATCCTCCCTTTGGTACCCATTTCCTTAAAAACAAAGTTATTATTATCGTTATTATAAGCTATTTGTATGGCCTTCATCGGTTGCCTATTTGTTAATTTTAGACTAAGATTTGGACGTCATATTGAGCCAAATCGGAAAAGGAAATTTTCTGGACATAGCTTTTCTTGATGGACAATATGAATGTTGGGAATATTATTGAGTTCTGTAATAAATGTGGCTATAGTCTATGGCTATGAATGCATGATTATTTTGTTCCTGGAGATCCCAATATTAATATTTGTCAAGTGCTTTGGTTGGGCAGTCGTGATGACTTGTTACTTGTAATTAAGATTTGGAAAATAATAATTGTATGCTTTCAAGTCGGTTGTCGATTGTTCTGTCTATTTGTACTCCTCAAATTGAGCGAAAATGTTGCTTTGGATATTGTCTTTTTGGTTAATCGATACAGTCTAGTTTGCAGGCTGCGTTTTCTTTCTTTGTTTCCTCTATTACTTGAGCTGTTTGTGATGACTTTTGATTTTTGTCTTGTAGGTACTGGAGTGGATGCAGAAGAGGAAAATGAACTTTTCCCATGTTGATCATGCAGTTTACCTAGATCTTACAGCAAAAACCAAAGGGATTGCTGCAGCCGAGAATTATTTTGACAACCTCCAACCATCTGTGCAAAATCATGTTGCTTATTCAACGCTTCTGAACTGTTACTGCAAGGAACTTATGTCTGAAAAGGCACTGACTCTTTTTGAAAAAATGGACAAAATGAAGCTTCTTTCAACTTCTATGCCTTTTAGCAATCTCATGACCCTTCATATGAGATTGGGCCAACCGGAAAAGGTGCTTGACATAGTGCAGGAGATGAAGCAGAGGGGCATATCTCCTAGTACCTTCACTTACAGTATTTGGATGCAGAGCTATGGATGTTTGAATGATTTTGAGGGGGTACACAGAGTTCTAGATGAGATGAAAATGGATGGCAAAGAAAACGTTTCCTGGACTACATACAGTAACCTAGCTACAATCTATGTCAAGGCTGGACTTTTTGACAAAGCTGAATCAGCTCTTAGAAAATTAGAGGAGCAGATAGAATGTGGACGTGATGGTGGTTTACAGAAAAAACGCAGACACGGCGGTGGTGACCGTGAAGCTTATCATTTTCTGATTTCCCTTTATGCTGGTACTTCTAATCTAAGTGAGGTCCATCGGGTGTGGAATTCATTGAAGTCAAGGTTCCGCACAACAACCAATATTAGTTATCTCAACGTGCTTCAGGCTCTTGCTAAATTAAAAGATGCCGAGGGTCTACTGAAGTGTTTTAAGGAGTGGGAGTCCAGTTGCCAGAGTTATGATATGAGGTTGGCAAATGTCGCTATAAGATCCTGCCTAGAGCATGATATGTATGAAGAAGCAGAATCAATATTTGATGATGCTCTTAAGAGGACCAAAGGACTATTCTTTAAGGCCCGGGAGATGTTCATGGTTTTCTTCTTGAAGAACCATCGACCCGATTTGGCCCTGAAACACATGAAAGCAGCACTTTCTGAAGTCAAGGAGATTGAATGGCAACCAGATCAGAAAACAATAAGTGCTTTTTTAAAATATTTTGAAGATGAGAAAGATGTTGATGGTGCTGAGAGACTATGCAAGATATGGAAGCAGAATAATCGTCTGAACTCTAATGCTTACATTTTGCTGCTAAAGACTCACATTGCTGCTGGCAGATTGGCTCCAGAGATGCGGCAGAGGTTGGAAGAAGATAATATTGAAATAAACCCTGAGCTTGAGAACTTGCTTGAAAGGGTCTCCCCTAAATTGGCTTAGTTCAGAGAAGCCACAATTAAGAAATGGCTAGAATTTTGCCAGGTCTGTATTTTTGGATCAAATTTCTTAGATGCTTCCCGTGACTAGCAATTTGAATTCTGAAATCTCCGAGAGATAATGTAATTGATATTAAAGTCCATGTGTTAGAATTTAGCCAGGTCCTATTGCGGGAACAAAACCCATTTGTTGTGGTTATAGAACAGCAGTTGTTTCTTTAGCTCCCCCTCCTCCTCAGGTTAAGATGAATCTGTCAGCCTTTGTATAGACCAGCAGTATTCTATCCAGTTCCAGCCTTTGTATATCGAAACTTGTGAAATGAGAATTCATATAGATTACCACATTGATATCTCACCCTTGACTTTTTAGATTGGACAATTTGTTTTTTTTTAGAATTGTTTAGTGTATCTTTGAAGTATAAACATCATTTTTTGTACTATCCAAGCCGTTTCAGTAGAGAAACTTTTGCTCCATTAAAAAGGTAGAATAAGTTTGTATAATTCTCTTCAAAAGAGTTAACCCAAGTCCCCACAAGAATAAAAATAATTATCATTAAAATTTTAAATTCAGCAAGTTTCTGATTGACCATTTACTTGAGTTAATATAAAAATAAAAATAATTATTATAATGATTTTAAAACCTGGCTCGAGAGTCGATTTTATACAAGGCTCGAGTCACATGTTGGCTTGACCATTAAAGTCAACATTAAGATAAAAATAATTGTTATTATATTTATAAAACTTGATTTAGAGATTAACCCAAGGCCAAATTTGGATCACGACTCAAGCTGACCATTAACATGAGTTCATGTAAAGATAAAAATAGTTCAGTAACCACGTATCATGTTGACTATAATGCTTCCCTCTAAAAGTCCAGTCTTCTGAAGCCCCAAGAAGCCCACCATCCCCTGCCTGAATTACGTATTTTATGGTTCAGGTGAAGGGGTAAAACCCTAGTTGTCTTAGGTTTTTACAAGGGGTGCACACCCTGTCTCGAACTCAAGACCTGTTGTGCAGATCGCAAGTCTTTTGTCATCACATCACAACCCTTGAGGACCTTGCAATTCCTTCCATCCCAAACCCCAAAACATGAACAATAACTTTTGACTATTGTGGTTTTCAGCGGGCATACCAAGCATTATGATTACCCAGCTCTAGAAAATAATAATAACAGACAGAATCCATTAAAAAAGAAAAGCCAAGAGCGAGCTGGTGAAAGAGCAACCAGGCTGCACCTTGATATGATGGTACAAATACTTGAAACAAATAAACCAAATCACAAAGCGTTCAAAATGGCACTAGAAAAATACTTGTAAGAAAAAACAATTAGTCCTATGCTCAGTCTTTCCCAAGTAGAAAAGTTAAAATCGCTCAGCATAAAGAGAGACATACAGCATATCCAGGGAGATCATATTTCTTTGAATCAACAAAAGCACGACCACCCTACAGCAGACAAAACCAGCCAAAATTAGAGTCTGGAAAATTAAAATCAAGCTCTTGCATAAAAATTCTGAAACGCGGGAGTCAAGATGCAAACTCAGCCAATCTTACATTATCGTTTATACAACAATTTACAAAAGATTCTGTTGTAAATACTAGTTAAAAATCTGAAATTTAAAGGCCATTATCCAATTATTATCCCACCCCAAAGTGAAGTTCTTTGAGGTACGACTAACAAACAAACCTTCCTCATCTTTTACACGAGGCGGCTGCTCTCAAGACTCAGAGCAAAACCATTACAGTAGCAAGCCCAATAACTTTAGCATGGCACAAGAATGCCCCCTATATATGTTGGATCGTAACTTGAGGTGTGCTTAAACATTGTTCTTAAGGATATTTTTTCAATAATAGGATATTTTCTAGGATTCAACAAGTTTTTTCTCAATAGAAAAGAGCAACATAGAAATAGCTTGAAAAGGAAAAAAAACAGCAATGAATAAAAGGGAAAAATATTTTGAGTTGTGTTTTGTTTGAAAAAACTTCATGATATTTATAGGCAGCCATAATGTAACAGTCATATTTGAATTTATTACGAAGTTAAAATGGTTGTTACAACAGTTTAAAATATAGTTGTTAAGAAATTAAATAATGATGACAGTTATAGCTACTGGAAAAAATAAATAGAAAAGGTTTTAAATTTGTGACTGTTAAAAATAAAATTTTAACCGTTACAAATATCTTGATTTCAGTTTTAAGGGTAATCAAAAAATATTTTAATAAAAAAAATAAAAATAGAGTATAGTCATTGTCTCGCGCAGAGGGGGCAAATCAGAGGTTTTTCTCTTTCTCGACTCATCCTTATATATGCAAGCTCACTCTACTTGCTTTGTTGGTTATTATTACATCTCAAGTTTTATTGTATAAACACTTGATGAAAGTATTTCTTTTCCAATATGGAATAGTAAATCTTATATATACTCTTTGTACTCAAAAGGTTAGTTGTGTTTTTCCAATGAAAGAGACTTTGAAATAGATTTTAATATCTTATAATTTTTACAACAATATATTTCAAATTTCCATGTAAAAATTGTTGTATAAGTTATATTAAAAGTTACTGTAAAAGTCTATCCCACATTGAAAAACACAACTAACCTTTTCAATACAAGAACCTTTTGAGTACAAAAAGTATATATAGAATTACTATCCCACATTAAAAAAGAAAAAAAATTATAATAAAATTTGAGATGAGATAGAAACCAATAAAGAAAATAGAGTGAGCTCACTCACTCACATAAAGATAAGTCAAGTAAAAGGAAAACCTTCAATTTGCCTCCCCACCCCCGTGCGCAAGGCAACGCTTATACCCTCTCAAACTTTTGTCTCTTTCTTAAAATATTTTTTGATGACCATTAAACTAATATCATAATATTTGTAACAATTAAAAATTTATTTTTAAATCACAAAATTTAAAATCTTTACCGTTTATTTTTTAAAGCAGCTATAACTCTCACAAATACTTAATTTCTTAACAACTATATTTTAAATTGTTGTAACAACCATTTTAATTTCATTATAAATTTAAAAATGACTATTATATCATTACTACCTATAAATATCATGCAATTTTTTCAAACAAAGAAGAAAACAAAATACTTTTCCCTTTTAGTTTGTTGTTCTTTTTTTTCCAAGTTGTTTCTATATTGCCCTCTTATATCTGAAAGATATCATGATGCTAGGGAAATATCCTTAAAAACAATACTCAACCACGCCTCAAGTTTTCTATTTCCGTTTCTTAGCTTCATTATTTACAGCAAAAATAGGCAGCAGAGGGAAAAAAAATAAAAATAAAAAGACCATGGCAACCATCTAAACAAAAGGTTCTCTACAAAATGTACCTCAAAACCCGATTCAACATTTTCAGTCTGCATACTTGACCTAAACACAAGCCAGAAAGATACAAGTTACTTGACGTCCACTATCAAACACCTTCATTACCATAGAAATAGATACAGACATTTACCACCTGAGTATTCCCTCAATTAGTAAAACACATCGAGTACAACAACAGCCAATGCATAATCCAAGTTGACAATCAAAACCTTACAAAAGAGAAATATTTTAAAAAATACAGATCCAGATCCATGTCGAAATCTAACTAGTTTGGCGCATCCAAACTATAAAATTGAGTATAATTTATTACAACACAAAAGATTAATAATCAATCTGAGGACTCGACAGACCTTAGCGACCAGTGTTTATAGGTAGAATACAAGAAAAATAGAGTCAAGAGAAGAATGAGGAAGCATAAAACAATAGTAGAGACGCTAATTCGACTCGGCACTTTTTTCTTTTTGCTCTGTTGTAAGAGATCTTGAGGTTTGATCCTTCCCATCTTCACCTCCCTACACTCCAAATCGCCACAGATTGGTTTTGTATAAATTTACTGAAAATAAACATACTATAAATAAATATTTATCTTAAAAAAACAAAAAGGCAAGGATTTAACTTGAATTTTAATATTGAAACAACTTTCTTTTCCTTTTTTTTTTTATCATGAATCGGTCAACGGTAACTAAGATCTAAACAGATTCATGCTATTTTATTTTTATTTTGAAATAAAAGATTGAAACTATTACGAAAATTATTTATAAAAAAAATGAATCGAGAGGGGGAGAGAGAGGCGGTACCTGTTTGAGAGGTGAATTCCTCTGTTTCAAAAAGATTTCGATTTGGTTTGAAGTTTTGTTTCGAAGTCTCGAGATATTTATTTGAGCCACCAGGCAAAGCAAGAGAGGCTCTGATTGGGCCAGACTACTGGTTTGATTAATTGTACATGAGCCCTAAATGAGACTCTGATTGGGCCGAACTAAGAGATGGGCCTGGTCAATTGTACATGAGCCTGAAATGTTGATCCTCAGTGAATTCAGTGAATTCAAAGAGTTGAGTTGGTATTGTGTTTTAAAAATATTTTTAAAATAAATATTTATTTTTAACAAAATATTTTTTTACTTTTTAAATTATTTGAATAGGTTGATATCAAAAATATTTTTTTTTAAAATAAAAATATTATTTCAATATATTTTTGAATAAAAAAACACTTTGAAAAACAATATTAACCACACTTACTCCATGGTGAACTTACAGACTCCCAAACAGGCCCTAGGATTTCTTGCTATGAAGCTGGGAGATGTTGCGGTACCATACATGAATAGCAAATTAAAAGAGCTGCTAGTGTGACTTCTGGGAGTTTCCCAGGTTATTTGAACATATACATTCATGTTTGCTACTTGGTCTAAGCTGAATACACAGGACCATGAAAAAATGCCAGGTCTAATTGCGTTGCAGAAACTGAACTGAAATCCGTGGCTCACCGTCGAGCAGTGGACATCGATCGGAACAGAACAAAATAACAGCAATACATTACCAACAATTGCGAACCAATCTCCTGTTCTCATGTTACAAGATGCACCTCAAACAATTGTTTTTGCCAGGGTGAAGTATTCTTGCTCCTCTCTTCCTTTTCTTTTTATCAACAATGGTGAAAACACCATGATGACCAGTTTGTGACTCCAGTAAAAAAATTCTGTGTTACCTATAGTTAAGCTAGAGAGCAAAATTTGAAATATTCCACATACGCATTTATGGATGTGAAAAACCCACCGGTGGCGCCATCTCACAAGAATAAGACATCTTCTTCCTCTAGTTCCAGGACTACAGTGGCAAGGGCGAGTCTATATGCAGAAGATCTCAAGTTCCTAACAAGGACATATATTTCCTTCCTCCTTTGCTTCACAGGCATCCCACTCCACTGTTCCTCCCTGAGCTGAGCTAGTAAAACTGCCTCGCAAAAAGCCTCAGCCACCAGCTTTTTGCTGCAAGCAAGGTACAAATCTGAGTTAGCCACCACAGACAAAGCTGCACATTTTATTGGAAGAGAATGTGCTGCACAAGAGCGTATCATACTAACCTCCCTCGAACAAATCCAGTAGTGACAAAACCGATAGGCCATCTATGAGATTCTCTAACCACAGGGTCCTGTGGTATCCAGAGTTCCCATTTACTAGAAGATTGCTCTTTGAAATATGAACCCACAGATGACTGGGAAATTTGAAGTCCACCTTCGTTATTTTCTGATCTGCAGAATACAAAAGAATTGGATAATATTAGCTCGCAAGTGTGATGGACCTTGAGAAGTGTCAGACAAGGACTCGTGTTATTTCTCAAGAATCATGTCCTTCATAAACCATAGTAAAGCAGTTATCACCAGTTAAAAAAGGGAAAAGATGAGAAAAGTTTTGTTAGAATACCTAGAAATCCACAACGATAAATCACTTGGACCGAGAGCACAAACAACTGCTCCTTCTTCAATAAAACCTTCCTTGTATGCATGTAGAAGAACTCTAATGAAACACAATCTACGGTTAGAAGTGATTTGGTGGACACTACATTGACCTTTCCTGAGGATGCTTTCATCCTTCATAAGCTCTAAAAGCCTTGTCTTTTTATTTGGAATGTGAGGAAACAAAAGCAAATGATCGGCATTGATTTCACTCAAAAAATCAATCAGTATACTGGATGTCCGTCCTACAAATCCATCGAATGAATTACAATGACCAGTGGCTGCTGTTATTGCACAATCCCCATTTTCTGAGCTCAGTAATGAATTGTCATCGATGTTATCTTTTCGACCAGAAATTTGAGGATCTTGAACTACAGTAGATCCTTTATCAAGAGTAAGACGGACACTATTCCAAAGGAGAGGCATGGGAACTTTCAGAGGTCTTACAGAAGGAGGTAGTTGTTCCACTTTGTGTTCAAGGGCAGCACCTTCGTTCACCATAAAAGATAAGTGCGCATTACAATCAGGAAAATCAGAAGGAAATTGTGGCATCCCAACCTGCAAAGGGTAGAAAATTAGCACGCATGGTTTTGCAACATTGTATGGAAAACTGTACAGTTGTCAACTATGCATACTTCACAAGCAATCCATCTTTTTTCTCTCAGACCTATTGCATGCGCTCCTTTGGAAACAAAAGGAATCCAGAAGACCCTAACCCAGCTTAAGGGAAGTATAACAGACCATCTGAAAGAAAAAAGGAAGTGCTTATCAGATTATAATATGGTCTTATAGCCCATTCACATCAAAAGGCCATGACAGCATACATTTAGAGATTGCATAGGTAAGAAGGCAATGACAAAGTAAATCCATATTTGGGGAAAAATACCAAGATAAAGTGGTGCATGAATATGTCCAACCTAGGTTTCAAGGCATAAACTGCAGAAATTAACATAATTGGAGCTACGTTGAATGGAAGAATGAACCTGGAAAGTGGAATTACCCCATCAATGAGTCCAATCCGTTACTGTTTTTAAGAAGCAGAATAGGGCAAGATGTTGAACCCTCCACCTTAGTTGAAGCATTTGGTGTCCTTGATTTACGACCATCAAGGTGGATAAAATCCAAATGCAAATGATGTCTTTCCCAGCAAAGAACATTCTCTTCCAATGGAGGAGTTACTCTGCTGCTTGCGTCCCACAAATTCCTATTGTCAGGGGCACTGTTACTCCTTTCAGGTTCTGAATGCAATGGGTGAGGATCTTTCTCACCATTTCCAAAATTTACAGTTGAGGCATCATGCTCATTTGCTTCATCTTCTGGAACATTATTGAGTACACTAGTAGGGGTTGGCTTGGGAATGTCAGCAATATTTACAGGCAGCGAATGAGGATCCTTGACAGCAAGAGATAAAGCTGAACAAGGAGAAATGTTCTCGCTTTGAAATATAGACTTCTTCAACTCGGAGTCACCATCAACTTCTAAAACAGAGCAGTTCCTCAATTGCCAAGAATTATCTGAATTACTGCACACAATAAGCACCTTTAGTCATTTTTTACTTTTTATCTTGATTCAAAATAATATACTTGTACTTTTGAGTTGCTCACCAAGAAAAAGGATGTAATGTCTTTTGTAAGAGTTCTGATGCCTTTGATCCCATCACTTCTAACTTTGCAAGCTGGCCTTCAAGTGACAAACAATTGATCAAAATGCCACTCTCATTCATCTGATGAAAAACAAGAAGTTAAGAAGTTAGCATATTAAGAGCACATTAACAAAGCCTTTTTTTAACAGAACCTTATTTCCGTCATCCACTAAATGTTTAGAATGATAATCTGCATCCCAAAGAAACATAGTTTTCCAGTTTAATATATATGTGTGTGTGTGTGTGTGTGTGTGTGTGTGTGTGTGTGTGTGTGTGTGTGTAAAGGGGGGGGGGGGGGGGGGGGTAAAAACCTTGGTTTTGAGGCAGGGTTGTCAAGCCACCAGATAGATATAGAATAGAATTGGCCAGAGTGTCACTAAAACACACAATTTCCTCATGACAACAGAATATAGACCATGTACCTGTTTCTGACAAGCAAATTTCAGAGCATCATATCCCTCGCTAAAAGCTGAAGCATGTATCCATACCCAAAGTTGGCGATGGGAAGAACAAGCATCAGAGATTTGAGTTTCATCGCATCCACCAAAACTATGTTCGGTATTGCCATTTTCTCTATTGCGA
The DNA here is from genome assembly GCA_964035475.1 of Salix caprea. Classification (NCBI taxonomy): domain Eukaryota; kingdom Viridiplantae; phylum Streptophyta; class Magnoliopsida; order Malpighiales; family Salicaceae; genus Salix; species Salix caprea. The sequence continues at coordinate 2,921,905 of OZ037755.1, read as the reverse complement.
AGACAAGAAGGTCGCCACATATAGTTCACAGGAGCTATCGGCTGAGAAACAGGTGCTCCAGCATGATGCAGCTAAAAAAAAACCAAAGAGTTTATATATCCAAATACTTAAGCTATCCTTGTTTCACAATGGTTTGCAATGAGTTAACCTACCATAGCAGTGCCATAGATAACACCAGTAAGAATAGACTCGGCAATATCACGAGATTGAGCTGATGGAGAAGGCAATAGTACCATGTTTAGAGTTGAAATTAATGACTCCTGTGGATCACACACCGTATCATCTCTATTTAGTTTATGAATTCAACAATGGTGAGATAAAAATGCTCAACAAAGCTTGATATAGACAATGCTTATTCTCTAACATGAAATATGGCAAAGAAATAAAAAATAATAATTTGCTAACTAGACAGAAAAGTGAATGCCTGCCTCTGGACCCTCCAACTGGACAGCAGTATGGTAGCTTGCATCATGCACAACAGCTCCATCTCTGTACCACTTCAATAGAGCCCTGGATCCCCTCCCTCTGCGCCACACAAAATACATTGTTAATTATTAACTAATTCCCAGAATAATCAGAATAAGTTAGCCATACCTACTAATTACCTGCCATGCAAACCAAGAGGAAGGTGAAATCCCCAAAGCTTAGTCATTGTAAAACGTTTGGCATGCCAGACGTGAGTTCTCAATCTCCTGGTGCCATCGCCGGAAGTAGCAAAACCAAATTCTGTATTCTTTTTCAGCTCAATTCTCCTACGAACTCGGCGAGGGACTTTCCTTGGCTCTTTGTTTTCTGAACCCGAAGCCAGGTCATCGTTGGCTTTGCCAGGCAGTCCTAAGTTACGCCTCTTTCGATGTCTCTTTTTCGCAGCTTGATTGTCATAAGCAGTGGTTCTTCTTCTCTTGTTTCTTTGAGACCGGAAATTGTTGTTTAGCCGGTTTGATACGATTGAGTGAAGACTCTCGAGTTCAGATGCCCGGGTTTCTGCAAACTTTTGAACATTGATTTTTCTAGGTGGAGCTGTTGATACTTTAGATTTTTTGCTTCCATTACCAGCCATTGCAGCCTGATTCTCAACAGATAACCTCTCTCACTGCCTGCTACTGTAAGCTTTGGATTGATTATAGTTTGGCTAGCTATGGTTTTAGGGTTGGGTTTACCACTGGTGGTGTTAGAGCGCGCGGCACCTGGGCCAAAAGAGGAGATGAGCAGAACAAGACGCACCGTTTGTTTTCTGTTTAAATCGTAAACGCTAACGTTTTCCTTTTTCTGTATAAAATCTTAAACCTCGTCCTCGTCGTATGCATCGTTTTTTAAGTTTAAAAATATATTAAAATAATATATATTTTTTTTATTTTTTGAAATTTATTATCTTAAAACATCAAAGATATTAATTTTAAACAAAGAAAAAATAAAAAGAAATAGATTTTTTTTTCAAAAGTATTTTTAAAACACCAAAACAAACAATAAATCTACCTCTTAATCCCAAATTTCTTAAGGATCAAGCACTAGATTTTTTTTATAGAAAGAAAAATAGATAAAATTGTTGTCAAATTTATTTTTTAAAAATCAAATAACTAGTTTACTCATCCACATTTTATCACAGGTCGGATTAAATTTTTTAAAACATAAAAAATGATGTTGATGGCAATGAAATTCTTTAGCAATATCATTAAACAAGACCAAAAAAATTACTCTTGAAAACTCTCAACTTGACTTTTTGTTTAGCTCGAGTTTCCAATTAAATCATGTGGAACTAATACGATATGAATCAAGCGATTTCACAAATCCAAGTGCAACTTAGATGATTGGCAAAAACATGCCTTAATTTAAAAACAAAACTTCAAAATAACAATTTTTCTTACAAAAATATTGAGACAATGTCAAATTTGATTGATCCGGTCACACCACTACATAAGTTATGGTTTTCATTGAGTTAAATATTTTTGTTGTTTTTGTAAAAAAAAATTATTTAATTAAATAATAAAAAATAGATGCTCGCAAAATCAAGCATCAACTCTAAAATAGACATTTTATCTCAAACCTTGATAAACTTATAAAAAGTAGACAAAAATAAATCATGAAGTTTATTTCTCAATCAATTTAATATTGAACGATGAAATTAAAAAAAATAAAGGATCAAAAACTATAATTAAAAAAAAAAATGGGTTTAATGGGTATTCTAGTGAAATGAGTAATACGGGTCAACACGTCAAACTATTATATAGGTCAGAATTCCACTGGGATTAATAACTTTTTAGAAAAATTAATGTTTATTTACCTATATGATAACAAAACAAACAAACACAAAATCAACTATCAACTCAATACTTAGAACTTTTTTGAAACCGCGATAACATCATAGAAATTGAAGCAAAACAAATTACGAAATTCAATTCAACTCTCAATCACTCAAAATCAAAGAATGAAATTAAAAGGAAATATATTATTTTTAAAAAAAAAAAAGAGATTTAAACATGTCGTACCCATTATGAGGTCCATGGACTATCTAAAGTTTAATAACATGGTTTTTTCCATGAATTAAAATTCTTAACTAAATGATAAAATCACAAAATCGAGTTTAATTAAAAAAAAAGTACCCCGTCAAACTCATAATAAGTCATTGACTCCACAAAATTTAATAACTTAGTTTTTTAAAACTATTTTTTATTTAACTAAATGTTAAGAAAGATAGAAGATGTCGGGATGCTGGGATAATTTTTTATACTAATATAATGCCAATATGTTTTTCCAATGTCAGCGATAACCACATGAAGACAAGTTATTAGGAGTGCAAAGATTTTTTCAATGTTATAAACCTGGAAAAAATAATATATTTTTATTTTTTTCTAGCGCAAGTTTCTAATAAAAATATATAAAATCTAAGTCGATATGAATTTATTTGTTTAATAAATTTAAACAAAACCTGGATGACTTTTTTTTTCAAAAACCAAAATTAAACAATAAAATTGGAAAACAAATAAGACAAAAAATAAAAGAGAACATTAAGCTACTAAACTCTGCAAACCACTAATCTGGATATCAAATTTGAAATACTATATATGAAAAAGTTATAAGACTCAATTCCTAACAAATATAACTTAGAATGATGAATTATTATAATTATTATTCTCGTCGATACTATTTTCATTGTTCAATTGTCACTATCATTATGGATATCATTATTACTACTACTATCAATAATTAATATCTTAATTATTATTGATATTATTATAGTTATCGTTATCATTACTTATTATCATTGTTATTATTATCGTTGTAACTATTTTTGTTATTATTATTATTATCATTATTGTTATAGTCATAGCAATAATAATAATTAATATTATCATTACTATTGTTATCACAATCATAATAATAATAATAATAATAATAATAATATCATCACTATAATTTTATTATTATTCTTATTGATATTCTTAATATTATTATCATGATTATTGCTATTATTATTATCATCACTACCATAATTATTGATATCATAATCATTATAACCATTATAATAAATTATTGTTTTTGTTGCTGTTATCTTTATTGGTGTTACTATTATTATTATGATTACAGCCACTGCAACTATTGTTGTTGTTGAAACAACAAAAATCATGAAATTATTTTGAAGGACAAAATAAAAAATACAAAAACTTTGACAAAAGAGCAAGCAAAAAAAAAAAAGATAAGATATGGTTAAAATAAATGTTATTACTATTAAAAAAAACCATTTGATTTTAAGTATGAAAATAAAAAAAAAACATAAAAACTTTGACAAGAGAACAAAAAAGAAAGATCATTTACACAAATTAAATTAAAGGACTAAATTAAAAATAAATAAAACTTAAATAAAAGAAAAAAGGACAAAACCAAAAACTAAAACTAAGAGGATAAGTACAAAAATATTAACAAAAAATAGGGATTGCTTTAAAATGACTAAAACTATAAAAGAAATAAAAAATGAATAAAAAATTAAAAGAATAAAGCTTTTATAGATTAATCTCCAATCAAATAAATATGAAAGGCTAAAACTTAAAAAATATGAGTTTTTTTTTTTTAAAAAAGAAAGACATCCCAAACAAATCTTCTAAACCTAAACTAATTTTTGAAACTCGTAACCCATGAAATCCTACACTTGAGTTCAATTAAAAAGCTTGGTTCTACACCAATTTAATGTTGACGCATAAAATAAAATAAATAATTTTAACAAATTCCCCAAGTGAAAAATATACCTATCAAAAGAATACAAAATGATTTTGATAGAAAAAACATAAGGACAATGAAATAAAAAAAAATCATTTTTGTTTTAAGAAAACAAATAGAAATTAAAAGAATTAAGACAAAATTTGAAAGACAAAAAAAAAATTGATGGGGGATGTAATTGGAAAAGAATTCCCATTTTATAAATGATTACAAATAAAATAAGTAGTAACAAAAAAACAAGAACCAAATCCGAAGGGGTAACAAATTGAAAGACTTCTTTTATTTTTTGAAAGACCAGCGCAAAGATCGACGAGGAGAAAGAAAAAATAAAAAGTTTGAGACAATAAAATATGGATTTTCGAGGAATCCAGAACCTCCTTTGAATTCTTATTGATAAATTTCTTGAATAATAATTGTTCCTGACTTACGAATAATATAAGCAAAGATAAACGAATTACCGGGTTCCAAGGCTCCCAGTAAACACGACTCAATTATTGGACTTATCACTAACTTAATTGACTCATTCAAAATTAAATAATGCTGACTCATAAAATAAACTGACTCAATAAACCGCCCCAATCGGACTGATGGACTGACTCAACAATACCCATTTATTCTTAACCAGATTATTCAATTAGTTCTTATAATTGAACTAATTCTCTTACATCCTAATGCTAATTTCGGACTGCCTTGACAGCTGCATCTTCTCATGTGACTGAGGTGACCTTCGGCTCACGCACGCCGTCCATCTGTCCACCATCCAGCTCTGCTTCACGCACGCCCATGCTTGTCCATCTGCCAACACCTGTCTCTCGGCTCCATCTGCCTACATCTGTCACACACACTACCCTCACATGCCGGCACGTGACATTGTCTCCCTCTTCAGAAGACCTTGTCCACAAGGTCAGGGCAATTAGAAACCAAATTTCCGTGTTCCTCCCAAGAGCCTCTTCTCCCCCCAAGCAACGCCGTTTAACCAAAAGCTCAGCTACAGTACGCACCTTCTTCTTCTTCAACCTTCTGTATTCCTCCCAAGAAGCCTCCTCTGCACCAAAGCCACGCCATTTAACCAGAAGCTCAGCTACAGCACGCCCCTTCTTTTTCTTCAACCTTTTTTCCAACCCCTCTTCAGGCTCTGTCTTCAAAACCCCCTCCTTGTCTGTGGGTGGAAGGTTCACCACCAGTTGATGCCGCTTGCCCAGTTTTTCCTTCAAACGTGACCCGTGAAAAACTGGGTGTATCCTTGAGTCCACTGGCAGATCAAGACGGCCCACCTTTTTTAGCACCGTGAATGGACCACAACACCTTGGGAAAAACTTCATGTTTCTCCTCTGAGCTAGACTCTGTTGCTTGTTCGGCTGCAATCCAAGGTAAACACAATCCCCTTTCTCAAACTGTTTTTTCCATTCCTTTCAAATCAGCAACCCTTTTCATGCGTTCTTGTGTATATTGCAGATTTGCACTGAGGAGCTTCAGAATTTCCTTCCAAAATTTTAAGGTATTATCTACTCCTTGAATTTTTGTTATTCCTTGCAAGTAGTGTAATAATTTTGGGGGTGTATAACCATAGACTGCCTCAAAAAATTTTGTTGATGCATGCTTAAAGGTATTATTCCCCCATTCTGATAGAGCAATAAACTTAGTTAATTTTTTTGGCTTGTTCCCCGAGAAACAACGCAAGTAGTGCTTCCCCCTTTTATTGACGACTTCTGTCTGGTAAGCTGATGAGGACTGTAAGGTAGTTCCCTGTAATTTGCTCAACTCATTCCAAAATTTCTGGTTGGGACTAACTGTCCCTGCCTTCAACATATCCTGGACTAGTTTTTTGATTTCAGATTTCTGGGAATAGGAATACCTATAAGGTCCTAAACAAACTGGGTTTGAATCAGGTAGTAAAACAATGTATGGGTCTTGTAATCGGGTAGGATGTAATTCCTTGGTTTCATTGAAGAGGTCATAAAATTTGTTGAAAAGGTTGTGTTTTAAGGCATTTCTAGGGTTATCAATAGACCATAGCTCAGCATATTCATACTCAATCAACGAAATACCAGTTGGTGCCATACCTTGTAACTTACGGGGTCTGTCACCAATTGAGAATTCCATTTGTAGCTTGGAGAAATCCCATAGGATTGGTCCCAGTGTCCTCAGCCAGTGTATGCCCAAAACAACGTCACATATTCCTAGTGTCAACACGTAGAAATCTACTGTATACACATGACCTTGCATGATTAGGGATACTGCTTCAATTCTACCCTCACAACATACTGTCTGACCATTAGCTACCTTTGCCTTTAAACTTTTCTGGTTGTCATAAGCTAGTTGACCGTCTTTGACAATGGATGGGTCCACGAAATTATGAGTGCTGCCCGTGTCCACCAAAATCACAACTGATTTCCTACCAATATAACCCATAATCCTCATGGTTTTAGGATTAGGAGACCCGAATAGTGCATGAATGGAAATTTCTGGTTCCATTTCTTCTTCTAGTATTCCTTCACAAATATGCCCTTTATGATTCTCGGCCCAACCCTCCTTAATGTGCTCTTCAGTGTCAAGGTCCTCACCCTCCATGATAAATAATCGGGCCGATTTGCATCTATGGCCCGGTCCCCATTTATCATCACAATTATAGCATAGGCCCTTCTCCCTTCGTTCTCTCATTTGTGCAGGAGAGAGTTTCTGAATTGGTAGTACGGCTCTTCTCTCAAGTTGCTGGGCTGGCCCAATAGACCCACGGCCTTGGCTATTAAGCCCAATTTGCCCATTCGGCCCAGTTGGCCCATTCGGCCCAGTTGGCCCATTCGGCCCAGTAGAGAAAGAACTGAATCTGGTATTTCTCCTCATAGCAGCTACGTTCTCCTCTTGCATTTTGGCTAAGCCAAAAGCCATGTGCAAGTTAATGGGATTTAGCATCCTCACCATAAACCGAATATCCTCACGTAATCCACTCAGAAAACAGCTGAGTTTGTAAGACTCATCTAACCCTCTTAACTGGTTTGAAAGATATTCAAACCGTCCCTTGTACTCCTCAACAGTAGAGGTTTGCTTGAGTCTGATTAGGGCCTCCATTGGGTCATCATAAGGAGAGGCCCCAAATCTGGTTTGTAAGGCCCGTAGGAAGCCTTCCCAACTGTTCAGCCCACCTGCTGCCTCTATGTCCTGAAACCAAACCAATGCCTTCCCTTCCATGTGGAAGGATGCCAAAAGGATCCTGTGATGAGGATTAGTCTGATGATAACTAAAAAAACTGGTTCGCCCGGTAGATCCACCCGCTGGGGTTTTCCCCATTGAATTTGGGAAAATCCAGCCGAATTGCTCTTGTCTGTATGCCTCCTGGGTTATCCTCATAGAGAGGATTGGTGATTTGGGTTGACCCTCCGGGTTCACCCAAATTTTGGGCAGCCTTATGCTGCACCAGAGCTTCCACATGAGAAGCCACCACGTCCAGCTTCTGTGCTAATCCTTGAACTATTTCCTGTAAAGCATTCAAGTTGAGTTGTGTCTGATCTCCATTTTGTTTTACAGATGCAAGTGAATCTGTCAACTGTGCAATTCTGGTGCCCTCAGCCATGGATGACCGCGCTCTGATACCAATGTAACGTTCCAAGCAATTTGAGACAATAAAATATGGATTTTCGAGGAATCCAGAACCTCCTTTGAATTCTTATTGATAAATTTCTTGAATAATAATTGTTCCTGACTTACGAATAATATAAGCAAAGATAAACGAATTACCGGGTTCCAAGGCTCCCAGTAAACACGACTCAATTATTGGACTTATCACTAACTTAATTGACTCATTCAAAATTAAATAATGCTGACTCATAAAATAAACTGACTCAATAAACCGCCCCAATCGGACTGATGGACTGACTCAACAATACCCATTTATTCTTAACCAGATTATTCAATTAGTTCTTATAATTGAACTAATTCTCTTACATCCTAATGCTAATTTCGGACTGCCTTGACAGCTGCATCTTCTCATGTGACTGAGGTGACCTTCGGCTCACGCACGCCGTCCATCTGTCCACCATCCAGCTCTGCTTCACGCACGCCCATGCTTGTCCATCTGCCAACACCTGTCTCTCGGCTCCATCTGCCTACATCTGTCACACACACTACCCTCACATGCCGGCACGTGACATTGGTGTCAAACTGGATGATTGTTGGCTCATCTGCTGTCTCATTGTAGAGGGGATTGCAGACATTAAAATTTCAATAAGCTTGATTCATAGCAAAAACTTTTCAATTTATTGAATTTGAGCTCAAATTAACTAATTACCCAAATCCTAATATATATATGGATCTTACTTCAATATGCTTTAGGATAAGGGTATTTTAAAGTAATTATCATATTAATTTCTCTAAAATATCATTTGATTAAAGAACATTTGAGGTGAAATTGCACTTGACTTGTCTATAAATAAGCAACAAAACCATAAGAAAAGGGAAAAAGTTGTACAATAATAAAAAAAGAAACAAAAAAAGAACCGCGAATAAAGACTAAAGACCAAACATAAATACTTGTGAGTTCTCTCAAAAGAATTCAAATCCGTTAAGGAAAAAAATAATTAAAGTCCTATTTGTCATCAAATGAAGCCAAAAAATAAAAAAATCAAAGTCATTTTCTTCATTAAATCAAATCAAGTTAGATATATTACACGATTAAATCTTACAAACTTGTGAATAATTTTTACAAAGACAACTCAATTTTTTTCATTGAATCAAGTCAAGATCTCACACTATTAAAGTTTTTGGGTTTAATGTAATCTATAAAAAATAACTTTCAAGGGCATGTTAGATATTTTACTATTTTTTAAAATAATAAATACAAAAAAATGTTTCCACGCAAGTTTTAATTTCTTATAAATTTAAGGATATAATAATTATTGTGCTATATATTATGAAATAAAAAATATACAATTGCCCATTTAAATTTAATAATGATGAATGGATGATTATAAAATTACCCTTAATAAAATAAATATTTTATTGTGCATTGCTATATGAAACAATAATAGTTATTTTACGAGAAAACAAAATTGCTGGCAGAATAAAATACCCAAACTCTGCTCCCACCCAAAACCGAAGCCCAAAACCGAAACCAAAATCGGATCCGGTGTTTCTGCCACTATATTCTAAAAATCTCAAAACCCATAAACCCTCACGTCACAGTGAGATTGATTCGCACACAGTCGAAATTAATCCCCACTAATTTAATCAAACACATGTGAAGTACCCATCACCAGATCTGTTCTCTGGAATCATCGCTAAAAATGAAGAAGACCGGAGACTTATTGCTCTACCTATCGATCGCACTAATTTTCTCAATCTCAGCTGTTTCCGCCGATTTGATTAACGGTTGTGGCGGATTCGTCGAGGTGATTCCCTAAAACACCACTCTCTTTTTCCCTTTTCCTTACCAACAAATCTGAAGAAATTAACTGAGCTTAATGAAATATCATTACGGATCTGACTTGATGGATATTGCAGGCGAGTTCGTCTCTGGTAAAGTCAAGGAATCCAAGTGCTACAAAACTGGATTATTCTGACATCACTGTACGATTTCGTATTCAAATTATTTTCACTCATTTGTATCATCAATATATTTCATTTATATTTATTTAATTTTTGTATCAATGCAAGGGCAGGTAGAGCTTCGCACTGTTGATGGATTGGTAAAGGAGAGGACACAGTGTGCTCCCAATGGTTACTACTTCATTCCAGTCTATGACAAGGTAATAATTCGTTCAATCATTTCATTTTTTAATTTAATCGTTGATATTTTTCATCCCACCCTTTTTTCTCCTTATAAATGATTTGCAGGGTTCATTTGTTATTAAAATCAATGGACCGGAGGGATGGTCCTGGGACCCGGAAAAATTCCCGGTTGTCGTTGATGAAATGGGCTGCAACCGGAATGAAGATATTAATTTTCGATTCACAGGGTATGTTTAGAAGATTTATGTTTGGATAATTCGAGCATAGTCTCTACTAATTCGTGAACTAAGTTAGCTGGTATTAGGAGGATTTACTTATCTTAAGCTTGTATACTGTAGATCGAGCTGAGTTTATGATTTCACGTTACAGGTTCACTATATCTGGCAGAGTTGTGGGAGCAGTTGGTGGAGAGAGTTGTTCTGCAAAGAATGGTGGTCCTTCGAATGTTAATGTTGAACTTTTGTCCCCCAACGATGATCTCATTTATTCTATTGTAACCTCACCAGACGGGAGTTACTTGTTCAAAAATGTTATTCCAGGTATGAGGATTTATTTTTCATTTTGTTTTCAAGGTTTATGTTAGTCTTATGCTTGTATTCCATTCAAGGACACATTTATTTTGAACTCATCTGAATATTATTAATACTCGCCAACTATTTGCATGTATTACTTTGAAAATGGAGAATGGTTGTCTGTAAGTTCACATCAATGAAATGAATGGTATGGATTGGATTGGTTATCTTAAATTGCACTAAATGTGATGGCATAATATTCCCTGCTGGGATTCCATGTTTCTTCATATATCTACTATGATTTGGTTGCCAAATTATTAACTGAAGTCCCCCTCTATTACTTTATCTATCCACAAATATGTGATGGACGGTGTCTTGCAACATCCATTTCCATTGTTTGGGGGTGAAGGGAGCTGAACCTGGGCAATCCCATCCCCTGGGGCCTTAGTTTCAAGTATTCTACTGCTGGACCCATGCCTTGCTGAAATTTCAAAAAATCATTGTATCTGTGCAGGAAAATACAAAGTTCGTGCTTCACACCCTGATTTGAAAGTTGAAGTTAGAGGTTCGGCAGAGGTCAGATATGCTGCCTGTCCTTTTCTCAGTGACCTGCAATTTTTTCCATGCTTGCTGCTGTTCGCTTAATACTGTACTCCTTGCAGGTGGAATTGGGGTTTGAAAATGGCATAGTTGATGACATTTTCTCTGTCCCTGGATATGATCTTCATGGATTTGTGGTTGCTCAGGTAAAGCACTTCTGTGAAGAAAAAATTTACTGTAGCTGCTTTATATATATATATATATATATATATATATTTTAATTTTAATTTTAATTTGTGTTGTCAACAACAACAACAACCAAAACTCATACTAAATCATCCGGAGTCAGCTATATGGATCCTTTTGAACCTATCTGTAAGATCATGCACCAAATCTGCCCCAGTATCGAGAGATTTGAAGTACTTTGATTCAACTTTCATCCATGTTAGCTTAGGTTCCCCTCTTTCCTTTTTGCCCCCCTGTAATGACAACTTATCACTTCTCCAAATCAGGGAATAAGGTGGTGCCCTGTTTTGGACATTGCCTAACCTTCTAAGGCACCAATATGTGCTACACAGACCTTTCAGTGGACGTGTTTGTTTCTTTCATTTGTGTTGTCTGTCTACTGAAATATCTATCGAACCTACAGATTCTTACTATTTTTTCTTTCAAACTGGGTCTTGAAGCAGCTTTCATGTAATTTCCTTTTTTTAGGGCAGACTGGAATGCAAATCTTTCTTTTGATTTGAAGCTAAGAGTCACTATTCCTCTTCTGACACAAGGAAAATCAATTTACAAGAATGTGCATTCATATATTAGACTATAAATGCTGCCAGAGCCATAATGGTGCATTTATCATCATGATAACTTTGTGTATGTTTACTATAATTTTCATGATTACAAAGCTTGTTTTCCTCTTTGGTAGGGAAATCCTATTTTGGGAGTTCACATTTATGTATAGGAATGTGCATTCTTATTAGACTATATATGGGACCAGAGATGGACATTATTTTTTTAGTTTATGTTCCCTATAGTGCAATATCTATCATCATGAGAACTTCACACCGTTACTATTTTTTCACATATACATGGCTTGTTTTCCTCTTTGGTAGGGAAATCCAATTTTGGGAGTTCACATTTATCTATATTCGAATGATGTTGAAAAAGTAGAGTGTCCCCAAGGCTCTGGTGAGGCTGTGGGGCAAAGAAAGCCTCTCTGTCATGCTGTAACCAATGCTGATGGAATGTTCAGATTTAAATCACTACCATGCGGTAACACTCTTTAAGACCTCTTTTCATCTCTTCGCTGCACTGGTGTGTGCATATAAATGCTTGCACATATATTTGCTTGGCATCTTTCTTTTTGCTTGTTCTGAATGTTATGAACATCGTGTTTCATACTTGGCTGAACTTAGTACTAAGCTAAATGGTAGTTGATGAGTTTCACTAACTTTACATCATTCCAGTGTCTGCATGCTATTTTACAGGAGAAAACTGAACCAAGTTCACTACATCCTGGTAGATGTAATAGCATAAGTTTAACTTGTTGAATCATACTGTAGCTTTGCATTTGTACTTTATTGCATACTTTCTGCCCTAAAAGTTATGATTTTTTGCATTTTCTGCTTAAATTGTCTTGTTTACCATCTTGTGTTCATCAAGTCTTGAAATGCCTATTTCAAGCATTTTGTCCAAATTAATAAAGGGTGCTAATTTCATGCTTCTTGGTGATTGTTTTGCATTGTTGTGATCAATTTATCTGAATGCTTTATAGGTCGTTATGAGCTTGTTCCATCCTACAAGGGTGAGAATACGGTCTTTGATGTTTCACCTCCACTCATGTCAGTTTCTGTTGAGCATCAGCATATAACAGTTTCCCGAAAGTTTCAGGTAGGACATATTGTAGTTCCCTTAATCAAATAGATAAACTTCTATTCCTTTGTTATCTGTATCAACCAGCTTTCTGGTTTCCTTTTTCTACTTTTTATCTTGAAAAGTATTGACCACTGCATTTATTTTACATAAAGTGTTTTTCTATGGAATAAAAAAATAATCGTTTCAAGCACTATCAATCCATGAGTCTATGCTGGTATCAATGCCCCCCATTAAGCAGCATCTCTGGCAAGAACTATGTTCACAATTTATATTTGTATAAGGTTTACTTTGTTAAACCATCAATATCCATTTCCTATGGTGGATGATGAGGACCATTGCCCCATTTGTTGACTGTTTCTGTGCAGATTTAATATCCATGTACAATGCTGTTACCCCTCTCAGAAACATAAAAAGATTGTAATTGTATAATCATCCTGATTTTGGCTGTATTGTCATCCTTAAGGCTAGAGCAACTTAATATCTTGGTCGCCAGGCTTAGTGTACTTTTCCTTGGTGCCAATCCTTTGGTTACTAGCCAGCTGACAGCTAAATAGAGAAGTGAAGAACTAGCATTACGATCTATCTGGCTAGTGAGATTCTTGTCCTTCATGGCATTGGTGTGCATTCTTACTTCATAGGCAACAACAGCTCTGTTTACAAGCTCTTTGAAGCATCTCAGGAGTCACATCGCTGTCATCTTTCTCACACTCACTTCTATCTGTTTTCAAAAACGGTTATTCAGCTATATCATCCTTTATTACTGTTTGTTTGTGCAGGTCACAGGATTTTCTGTGGGGGGTCGCATAGTTGATGGGAATGGTATGGGAGTTGAGGGTGTCAAAATCATTGTCGATGGTCACGAAAGGTCTGCAACTGATAAAGAAGGCAATTACAAGCTTGACAAGGTATAGTCTTGTGCATGATCTCGAATTTAATAATTGTATTTGTCATTCTTGATCATCTCAGTAATTTTAATGAGTATTTTTTTCTTTGACAAGTGAGTTCACCCTATATTCTGTTTTTTTTTTTTCATTGAGTACATTTCATCTTGTTATTGCATCAGATGTCTTGCTTTATTCCTTTTCTTTTCAGCTGATCAAATAATATCTGCTGGCAACCTAATATGCCTTACCAACCTTTGATAATCCTCTTGGAGATCTGTGAAGCAATTGACAGATACAATAAATTATACAGTAGTCCTGTGTAACTCACTGAGAGTACTAAGCTCAGAACTCTGTCAATCAGATATATGGTTGTTTTTTCCCTAAGTCATGGGGACCACTTAGCAGCATTATGGTATAATTTCTTGATGGATATGGTTAGTTCGATTTCAAATTGTGGCAGCATCGTCAGGGGTTAAGTTTCATAGACTTCATATCGTAGGCTATAGTCGCTTCACAATTTCAGGAGCTGAATTTTAGGAGTTGATAACATCTCTGTTTATTAAAGCAAACCATGTACTGACCTGAAATCTACGCTGTTATTCCTTTTTTCTCTCTATGTGGGGTGGGAGGGTTATTGTGATTCTCAGGCTTTCAAAGAGTGAATTGATGATACTTGTTCAGCATAAAAAAAGAGTTTAAGGTTGTCCTTGTTAGAATAAAATCCACGCAAGGATCCTTCCATTCATTGATCTCTGCCATGGTTTTTTAAAAAGAAAATTTGCAATATTCTATTGCATGCTTTCAAACATTTACTTCATTTTCTGTCAATCTCCTTCATCAGTCTCATGAATTTAGTACCACTAAATTGTTGACCATGTTAACTGCTGTTCTGTTATCATCAATCAAGTATTTAAGCTAAAGCTAGGTGGGAAAACTTTTCATGGTCATGTAAGGATGTGGCTCCTGATTTTGAAATGTGACAGTTCCAAGCCAAACTCTTGAAGTCAGGTACTTCATCTTTGCTAAATTGTCTGTTTTCAGGTTACATCAAATCGTTATACGATAGAGGCCAAGAAGGAGCATTACAAGTTCAACAAGCTGAAGGAGTATATGGTAAAGTATAACAGAATATTTCTTTAGCATCTTGAATACTCTCTTCCTCTTTTGTAATGGATATAAGAGGTATACTCTAAAGGTTTAATTATTCTTTTAATTCTTATCACACTATTATGAGGCATCCACTTGACCGTTTCCACTTCTTTGATCAGGTTTTGCCAAATATGGCTTCAATTCCAGATATTACAGCAATCTCCTATGATGTCTGTGGTGTAGTAAGCATGATTGGTTCTGGATACACGGCAAAGGTAATGTTTTTTAATTAAAATATGATAGCATGGTAAAAGTAATTTTGCAGATTTGAAGTCCCCCCCCCCCCCCCCTAGTTATTCTAGACTTTGCATATTTACTATTTTCAAACTGTAATGTATGACTTCTAGGTAGCCTTGACCCATGGACCTGAAAATGCCAAACCTCAAGTCAAAGAGACAGATGGAAATGGCAATTTCTGCTTTGAGGTATGCTTGAGGAAGTGCAATCACGAAACACTTTGTATTACCCCCCTTGTATTCGCTTGTTGAATTGTACATTTTAAAAATAAAAATGTATATATCCTGCCTGTTGCAGCAAAAATATGAAATATTTTGAATGAAGTTGAAGAAAATGCGAGGATGAAGAGAAAAAGAAAGACATATCTGATAATAAATTTTGGGAGGCAGGACTTATGGATTTTTTTTTGCTTTTTCATTGTACAATCATTCGTAACCAATGCCATTTTGCAGCACCACAAATAAACAATGACACACATGTATATATATGCATTATGAAAACAATAATGAAATGCACCTTGAAATAGATTTTTGCTTTAGCTAGTGCAAGGTAAACAAGCCTTGTAAATTCCTTAAGAGTTGTGACTCAGTGAGTTATAAATGTCTAGTTATATGAGGTATTAGTTTAATGAATGGCCTGGGATTGTTTCCCCCCCTTAAGGTCTGGCTCATAGGTATCAGGTACTATGCTACAAAATGTTTTAAAGAATTTAGTTGTTAATGTAAGGGTGCAGGTAGATTTTTGCTATGTTGCTCAGAGTTTTTGAACTTTATGATCCATTGAGATATTTGTTTGATGTGGAGAGTATGTTTTGCATTGTATTTTGGAAATCTCAGATGCTTCTACTCCTAACTGTATTTTTTAATTATCAAAAACGAATACAGGATATATATTTTTTTCCTGTCTTTGTTTTACACCACAAACATATAATTAAGAAATAAATCACTGTTAAAACAACACTATTGAAGTAATTGTAATTGTTCTAAGAACAAAGTTATGGAATAAGATTTTAGTATATCTATGCTTTTATATATATATATATATAAAGAGCTTTTAGGTTTATGGAAACCCGTGATCCCTCCTTTCTCTCCCTCAACATGTATTCATTTATTATTTTATTTATTTTTGCATGGTATTTTGTGAAACTTGTGTGTCAAAAGTACTGAAATCTTCCGGTCCTATGCGGTGATATGTTGCTGTTCAAGATTGATAAGTCCTAAATTTCTATATAAGCAGCTGGCACTGGGAATATGCAATCACTGCTCTTAAGTTGGTCTATTCAATTATCGATGTTTGATCTAGTAGATCTTTGCTACAGCATGTGAACTTATGAATATGCATTCTGGAGTGATTTTGACTGCACGCCATGCAATTTGATAACTTTTCTTCTCAATTTTATTAAGATATCCTTGAGATGATTTAAGAATACTTTGCAAAATTCTCTACTGCTGTGGATTTCAACCATTTGTTTTCTTCCCTTAACTTTCATTAATCAAGTATCGATGCAATTATTGCTATATCTGTTAAAGTCACATCTTTCTTCTTTATCATCATCTGTCAGGTTTCACCTGGTGAGTATCGCTTATCTGCTTTGGCTGTTACACCTGACAGTGCTCCTGGACTTTTGTTTTCGCCACCTTATGTTGATGTTATGGTCAAAAGTCCATTGCTGGATGTACAATTTACTCAGGTAACATGAAATATTATATGAGAAAGAAATTATGTTTATGTAGTGATGAGTTGTTGCAATTTTATTGTTATAGCGTCCAGATGAATTGTTGCAACTTTATTGCTATTGTGTCCGTTCATTCTCAGAAGCCCAAGTCCAAGACGTGTTTAGTCTCTCCCACCACTGCTTTACTCATGATGTTGTTAGATTGGACACAGGAACTGGTTTCAGTAGTATTATCACATAATTTGAGATAGCAATCAATTTATTTATTTCAATTAGAGGAGAAATGTTATCCTTTGTGTTCTTGTTTTCTTTTCTTTTTGATCATGGAAATTGGCGTGAATGAATGACCTCTGATTTATAATAGTAATTGTGCATTTTTTCTTTGTTGAAAATACTTCTTACTGATGTTTATCTTCCTTGTAATGAAGGCTCTTGTCAATGTTCGTGGTTCTGTTACTTGCAAGGAGAAGTGTGGTCCATTGGTTTCTATCACCCTTGTGAGATTGGCTGGTAAACATACTGAAGAAAAAAAGTCTGTTAGTTTGACAAATGAGAGTGATGAATTTCTCTTTCAGAATGTTGCACCTGGAAAATATAGGCTTGAGGTAAAATGTGTGCAAGGAAAGTTCTTTTATCTGAAAGATATAATTTTTGTTTTTACATGAATCACTAACTCATTTAGTAATAAATTGCACTTGTACCCCTACCTTATTCATTTCTTTTTCCCAAAGCCAGCTGATTGTAAGTGCCTTTTGTGTTTTTAATGATTGTGATTTCTTAGGTAAAACATGGTTCCTCAAAAGCTGTGCACAATGAAGATAATTGGTGCTGGGAACAAAGCTTCATCGATGTGGATGCTGGTGCAGAGGATGTTGAGGGAATTTCTTTTGTTCAAAAAGGTTACTGGATAAATTTTATCTCAACCCATGATGTGGATGCTTCCATGATTAAGCCAGATGGTTCGCCCTTTGATTTGAAAATCAAGGTAGTTTCCCCCCTTAAAATGTGTGCTTGAAATTTGTCTGGTTGCATCAGATGCCATGCACAACGTCTGGCTGTATTGATATTCGATTATCACTTGAACTGCAGAAAGGTTCACAGAATATATGCATGGAATCTCCTGGAGTACATGAGCTGCACCTTGTTAACTCCTGTATTTTCTTTGGGAGCTCGCCAATAAAAATTGATACATCAAACCCGCTGGTAAACTATCATACAGTGCCAGCTTTTGTTTCTCCTTTACCTTTTCTTTCTTGAATTTGCCACTTAAAAAAATCTCCTTTTTAGTTCCAATTTTATGTTTTTTGTTTGTAGCCTATCAATCTGAAAGGAGAGAAGTATCTTCTTAAAGGACAAATTCGTGTTGAGTTAGGTTCAGCTGATGGTGGATACGAATTACCTAATAATATCATTGTAGACATCCTTAATAGCGAGGGCAATCTTTTTGATGGTACTGCTGCCAGCCTTGTTTCACATGAAGATGATCAAACTGGATCTGCCTTGTTTGAGTACTCTGTGTGGGCTAATCTTGGAGAGAAACTTACCTTTGTTCCTCGGGACCCAAGGTATACAGATTATTCATACTTGTTTTCCTTCTTTTCGGTTCTATACTGGCAGATGTTTGGTACAGCTAGCATGTATGATCGGATTTTGCATCCAGTCTTCACAATATTTTACTTTTGTATTCTGGAAATCAGATGTGTTCTGTGTGAATTGGCTACTAAAATCTATACATTAATGTGAATTGCATTGCAAATGACTCCTTTTTTACTCGTAAATATTTATACATAGTTGAGAGAAAAAATTGTGAACAATGCACTATGATTGTTAAAGTCGGAAGAGTTGCAATTTCTTTTTGCATTCCTTCTGTGTACAATGCAGCTCCCTTTCACAATGATCTTATTGAGTTTTGTTCATGTTAGATTGGATGGGTAGCAGCTCATTGGTTGCGTTTTCCCTTTTTGGTCTATTCTTAGAATGATACATGGCTGTCTTAATTTTTCTTCATTAATGGTGTGGAATTTCATTTTTCTGGTTTCGTATTTAAATATCTAGAAATTCTGTTTCAACATCATCAATTTTACACCTTGGCATAACCATCCTATCAAAGTAGTTAACTTGAGTTTTGATATCTTTCAGGAACAATGGAGAGAAGAAGATCTTGTTTTACCCCAGAGAACAAAATGTAATTATCATTACTATGTTTTGCCTTCTGAATTCTTCCTAGGATGCACAATTGAGCTTAATGCTTACATATTTTCTTTGTTGTCTAAGGTCTTGGTGGCAAATGATGGTTGCCAATCTTCAATTACCCCATCATCTGGCCGAATGGGGCTGTACATAGAAGGATCAGTTTCTCCCCCTCTCTCTGGTGTTCACATAAATATTATTGCTTCCAAAGACAGCAAAATTACTTCACTTAAGAAAGATGAAATAGCACTTCAAACTGCCACAGGACTGGATGGTTCTTTTCTTGGGGGGCCTCTATATGATGATATAACTTACAGAGTTGAGGCTTCAAAGGTATTGTTCTCTTACATAATGCAGCAAGTAAATTTTAGCATAAGCTTTCTATGTTTCTTTCCTGTGAGACGGGTTTTTTATTTGCTTTTATATCTCATCTTAACTTATATTTCATATATTATGTTACTTGATGTTTCTCTCATTTCTTGCAGCCTGGCTATCATCTTAAACGTGTAGGGCCTCATTCCTTTTCTTGCCAGAAGCTAGGTCAAATTTCTGTACACATATACTCCAAAGACGATACTGATGAACTCATTCCTTCTGTGCTATTGTCATTGAGCGGTGATGATGGTTATAGGAACAACTCAATATCTGGGGCTGGTGGAGCTTTCCGCTTTGATAACTTATTTCCTGGCACTTTCTATTTGCGTCCTCTACTGAAGGTGAACTACCAAGATATCTTATATTATCTGTAACTTAACTAGGCTGCAATCTTATCTAATCGATTGATTTCATGAATCCTCTTCCTTGCTTTAGGTTTCATGTTCATATGATGTTATTGTTGATTGCTAGTCATGTACATTGCAACACTCCTTTACCACTTCTAAAATCAGATCAAGTTTTTAACTGTTTCTTCTGATGAGTATGCCCCCCCTCACCGAAAAAAGAAAAGAGAACTCTCCTTCACAAGTCACTAGTCAACATGCCTTGACACTGACATTTAATTGGTTTGAATTGCATTTTGAAGTGAGGCTAAAAGTTCTCCCAATGAGTGCAAGAATTGCTCTTCCAGCTGAAGATTCTGAAGCTTTCATTTACTGTGAAGCATTTATGCCTGTCACTATGTTTTGAGCTCTCCATCTTTCGATCAACATCATTTCACATGCTTTTTTTTCTTTTCAAATCACTGTTTAAAATACGATCATGTCATGCTATTTGGCTTTGAACCTGACAAGAGGGAATTACAGAATACCTCAACCCTTCACAAAACATTTGCTTATCATCTCATCCAATGATTTGATGTTCTTACAGGAGTATGCTTTCTCGCCATCAGCTCAAGTAATAGAACTTGGTTCAGGGGAGTCTAGAGAAGTTACTTTCCAGGCCACCCGTGTTGCTTACAGGTCTTATATAGTCTCCATTTCCTGCTAGAGATTTCTGTTATTTCAGCAAACCAAGTAGATAATGCCATAATCAAATGTAGAACATTTTTATTCTATTTCTTCAGAACAAAATTACATTCCCAGATCATTAATCTCATTAAAAAAGAATGTGAATCATCCAATTTTTCCGAAGTTCATATTTAATATATTTTGATGCTAGTTTATAATGTCCTAGCATCATATACTGCATTCTCCATATTTTCAAATATGCTGCTTGATTTCTTTAACGTTGCTAAATTTTCATTTGATCCCGATATTACTGAAATTAAGATAATCTTTGCAATGTTATATTTGGATATCTTACTTTTCTGAAAGACTAATAAGGGTTCTGCTCTTCACAGTGCTACAGGTACTGTCACGCTACTGTCTGGCCAGCCAAAAGAAGGTGTCTCAGTGGAAGCCCGGTCTGTGTCAAAGGGTTACTATGAGGAGACAGTAACTGATTCGTCTGGAAGTTTTAGGCTGAGAGGGCTTGTACCTGAGACAACTTATGCAATTAAAGTAGTAAAAAAAGATGGCTTGGGTACCACTAGAATTGAGCGTGCATCACCCGAATCTGTTACTATTCAGGTTATGCCTTTTGGTTTTCTTTGCTTTCTTTTCCCTTTTTTTTGTGAAAAACGAAAAAAAAACCTTAGGTTTATTCTTGGATCATAACCTCCCCTTAGTGGCATTTTAGCTGCATCTTATTGGCCTCCATGTTTAACACCCATGTATAATCACTTTTTGCTGCCAATATGTCAAGTCTGATGTTGCATCCATTGATTTTGTAGGTTGGATCAGGGGATATAAGGGATTTGGATTTTGTGGTCTTTGAACAGCCAGAAGTGACCATTTTAAGTTGCCACGTTGAAGGACGAAGAATGAAAGAGCTACAGTCACAGCTATTGGTCGTGATCAAGCCAGCAAGTGATGCAATCAAGACCGAGTCTGTATTTGAGCTCCCAATGTCGAACTTCTTTCAAGTGAAGAATTTACCCAAGACTAAACACCTCCTGCAGCTTCGAACAAGTCTGCAATCAAGAACCCACAAATTTGAGTCAGAGATTATTGAGGTTGACCTTGAGAGGACAGCCCAGATTCATGTAGGCCCACTGAGATATAGTTTTGAGGAGGATCACCAGAAACAGGTTTGTTTTACATTCATCAAAGAGTTTCTTAAAACTATTCTTACAACAGTTTTGAATAGTAGTGATCTAGAGATAACTCACTCTTAAGAGAGTGCTTGAGCACTTTTTGACAATGATGTGAATGTCCCCTAGAAAATAGTCTGATGGGTAAATTAGATTCGATATCATTAAATGATGAAATATGTCTCTCCATCTCTCTGATGTGTCTTTTTACTCTTCCATGGCTGCAGGAATTAACACCAGCACCAGTATTCCCTCTCATAGTTGGTGTTTCTGTAATTGCCCTTTTCATTACTATGCCAAGGTAACCATAACATATTTCCCGAACAGAACATTTTTAAATGCTTTTAAATCTGACAATTGTTTTCTGAATGTTCTTGAAGATTAAAGGATCTGTATCAAGCCACTGTCGGAATACCGACACCGGGATTTATGACAACTGCTAAGAGGGAACCCCGAAAACCAGCTGTGAGAAAAAAGGCATACTGAATATCCCTTTTATGCCTATGAAATGCACGATGGTAGAGTTGAATTTGCCATTTCAAGTTACGCAGAACACAGAGCTAACTTGTGTGAGAACACTAGCACTTATACACAATGGAATTTCTTTCTTTCAGAATCCCTAGATGCAAGTTCTCTGATTTGTAGAAGCGAAAAGAGCAGATCTAGCAACACACTTTAGTTATTTTCCCTCTTCTTTTTGTTCTTTCCATTTTTGGTTATGTCATCTTTTGAATCAGTTTTCAGCAAATAGAAAATAATTCGAGTTGAAAGCCATCAATTTCGTTTTTCAATATAACATCGCAGTAAATCATATTAATTGCTTATATAGTGAGGTGTGAAGACCAGTGATTCACTTGCTGTCGACAGCCATGAAAATGGCTGTGATATGTCTTGATCCAAATAGAAATTGTGGTTCTTTTAGCATACCGAGCCATACATTAGCAGCTTGTTTTAGGGGTCACGTGAACACTCGCGTGACTTGGGGTTATTGTTATAGATAAATGAAAATTTAAGGATTTTTTTATATTCTATTAAAATATTGGTATCTAGTCATCAACAACACATCAAACATGCTATTCAATCAACATATCAATACGTTCCAACCATTTTCATAATAATTTAATATTAGAAATCTCACCATTTAACCACCGGGTATTTGATTTTTTTTTATTTTTTGTTTTAAATTAAATTTTTTTAGTGTTTATAAATTATTTTTATGTACTGATATCAAAAATATTTTTTTAAAAATAAAAAAAAAATATTATTTTGATGCATTTATGAATGAAAAATACTTTCAAAAGCAACCGCAACTACACTCCCAATAAAGATTCACAACAATAAATAATCATGGCAAATAATATAAACCAAATCATAAAAAGACATTATGCAATAAATTTATGGGTCTTTTTGATTTAATAGGAAAAGGTGAAGTTCTTAATATTTTATATACCTGATGACTAAATTCTTCTAATATTATTTACATAACATAATTAATCCCAAAAAAAATTACATTACAAGACAAGTTAGCAACTCAATATTACATCATCATTTCCTAAGAAAAAATATACTAAGGATATATACTATTCCATATGAGGTTGTGATGTACCTAGAATTATATGATTATGATAAATTCAACCATATGATTATGATAAATTCAACTAATTTTTATATCTTAAAATTACATTTTCAACATTCAAACATGATTATGTACTTTCCTTTCAATTTAATTTTATGACTCCACTAGAAATTTTTTTCAAATTAGGAATCTCAGTCATTGGTCCAACTAATACCATTTAGAATAACTACTCAATTAAATATCATGATCGTCAGACAAATGACACCACTTGTCCCATTCAGAATAACTAATTAATTAAAATATTTTGATCATTAGACAATTTACACCACTAATAAGTTAAGTATCTTGATTTTCAAACAACTAAGGATCCTATTTGAGATAACTAGTTAATTTTCCCCTTTTAGTTATTACTATTTAAGATAATTAATTAATTTCCCCTTTTTAGTCATTATATGCAAACAAACATTTATATAAATCTAATTTACAATCATTTTTGCCTAAAAATATTCTTAAGTGGTGAATGTGCAAATCACTTTTCGGCTGAATGGCCCTATTATGTTATCCATGTCAAATCTTTAATTTCTTCTTCACAAGTCCACACCAATCCATCTCAAATAAATACAACAGCATATTTTATACACAATTTAATTATTTTTTTTCTTTCTAAATAACATAATTTTACTTATAAATCATCATAATTCAACCAAAAAACTCTTCACCTTTGTTTCTCATCTTTCCGAGTTATCCATCCATGAAAGGGGGTACGTTTTCTTTTTAATTCTTTGTCATTAATCCTTCCCACATCTAAAAACATCACAACATCTTCAATCAAGATAATAACTCATCTAAAATCAATTTCACACAATGTTTTTCATTTACACAAATATCTATTTTTAATTACTCTCAGTTTTCACCACTCCTAAAAAAAAATATTAATTTGTTCTATTATTATTAATTAATTAATTAATCTCTTTTATAATCATTCTATCTTTAATCGGGATTTGCAAAGTCAAACATTAATAGTTTATTGTTGGGATTTTTTTCCAACATGGTCAGAAACCTTTGTGAAGTGAATTGAAACAAAACATGGATCTAATCTTAAATAAACTGAATTTATAAGGATCACATAAAAAAAACACTAAAAAACAAAAAAAGAATCCGGGTGGGCAGGGTCTTTTCTCTCTTTATTCTCACACAAAAGGGAATCCAATCAAATTCAAAAGGTTTCCTTTACCTAAAATCTAAATAATAGAAGCAGCAGGGACTTCCAAGGCTATTTTCGTTATCATCGGAAGGAGGTGGTGACGTCCAGCACAGCTTCCTGTCTCGGCTGTCCTGCCCTTCATTTATTGGGCGAGTGACAAAAATAACTTCAGGTCTCCGGCCATTTAATTACTTGAAATTTTGGTTGAAATTATTTTTTATATTAAAATAATATATTTTTTATTTTTTAAAAATTATTTTTGATATTAGTATATAAAATATCTAAAAATACAATTTTTTTTTCAAAAGTATTTTAAAAAACAGTACCAAATAAACTTTAGACAGCATATCCCACCTAATCTCCACCCAATTGGGTAAAAGTCAACAAAAATAAAATAAACTACTACGGAATCCGTACTTTTTATATAAAAAAAACCCTGTGAATGTCGACCCCAAAAACCGCGAAGTCTCAAGCTCAGCTGAATTAAATTAATTTGTCTTAGTATTTTTATATTGTTTTAACATATTAATATAAAATAATTTGTAAATATATATATAAATTTTTTTTTAAAAAAAAAAAAAAAAAAAACATTAGCATACTTTCACGCACTAACATAGTACTACTAGCAATAAATGAGTCATAATCGCTCCCTCTCTTTCTTATCTCTAAAATTTACCCGCAAAACGCTTCATTTTCTCTCTCTAAAAGCTTCTCCACAACCACGACCATGAGCGCCGCTTCACCTCGTCCCTCTCCTGCTCCCCCTCCTCCTCCCATCTAGCCTCTGCCTCTGCCTCCCACCCCTACCCCCACCCGGTCTCACTATTCAACCAACACATAATATATACATAACTCTTCCTACTAGCCAGCCGGTATCTATATCTAACTGAATTCAATGGCGTCAACGCCACCGAACTGTTCAATCACAGCAACAACCAAGCGTTATCAAAACCACCCCAATCCACACAACCAGTTAAAAAACCACCGTCAAACCCCAACCCCAACCCAAAACCCCCACCAAAGATGGACTTCTAATCAAAGAGTCTCTCTTGCCAAACCCCCTCTTCCTCCCTCTTCTCGCAATGCACCTAAACCCGTCGCCAACACCACCACCACCACCACCCACCACCCCCAAATCCTCCCTACATTCCCTTCCTTTCAATCCCCAAAATCCGAACTTGTCTCCGATTTCCCCGGTCGCCGCTCCACCCGCTTCGTTTCTAAGCTCCACTTCGGGCGCCCCAAAACAACCATGGGCACTCGCCACACCTCAGTCGCCCAAGAAGCTCTCCAGCATGTAATTGAGTATGGGAAAGATGAGAGGGCCATTGAGAATGTGCTGCTTAATTTCGAGTCTCGTCTTTCTGGGTCGGATGATTATGTTTTCTTGCTTCGGGAGCTCGGTAATCGAGGAGACTCTAAAAAGGCCATTTGTTGCTTTGAATTTGCAGTGAAAAGGGAGAGGAAGAAGAATGAACAAGGTAAGTTGGCGAGTGCCATGATTAGTACTCTTGGCAGGTTAGGTAAAGTAGAGATGGCTAAGACTGTTTTTGAGGCTGCTCTTATTGAAGGCTATGGTAATACTGTTTACGCTTTCTCTGCTCTAATTAGTGCTTATGGAAGAAGCGGTTATTGTAACGAGGCTATCAAAATATTTTATTCGATGAAAGATTACGGATTGAAGCCCAATTTGGTTACTTATAATGCTGTTATTGATGCGTGTGGGAAAGGGGGTGTGGAGTTTAAGCGAGTAGTGGAGATTTTCGACGAGATGTTGAGAAATGGAATGCAGCCAGATCGGATTACGTTTAATTCGCTTCTTGCTGTGTGTAGTAAAGGAGGGTTGTGGGAGGCGGCAAGGAGCTTGTCTAGTGAGATGGTGAATAGAGGGATTGTTC
Organism: Salix caprea; assembly: GCA_964035475.1. Taxonomy (NCBI): domain Eukaryota; kingdom Viridiplantae; phylum Streptophyta; class Magnoliopsida; order Malpighiales; family Salicaceae; genus Salix; species Salix caprea. The sequence goes on along the minus strand of OZ037755.1, from coordinate 2,895,660 downwards.
AAGATATTTTTACTTACAATACGCTTCTGGATGCTGTTTGTAAAGGTGGGCAACTGGACATGGCTTTTGAGATCATGTCTGAGATGCCCGCCAAAAATATACTGCCTAATGTCGTGACTTATAGTACCATGATTGATGGATATGCTAAGGCTGGTAGATTAGATGACGCACGCAATTTGTTTAATGAAATGAAGTTTCTGGGTATAAGTTTGGATAGAATTTCTTATAATACCTTGCTTTCTATTTATGCTAAGCTTGGTAGGTTTGAGGAAGCTATGGATGTTTGCAGGGAGATGGAAAATTCCGGGATTAGGAAAGATGTTGTGACTTATAATGCGCTCTTGGGTGGTTATGGGAAACAATACAAGTATGACATGGTTAGAAGAGTGTTTGAAGAGATGAAAGCCAGGCATGTGTCACCTAATCTACTAACTTACTCAACATTGATTGATGTGTATTCAAAAGGTGGTTTGTATAGGGAAGCAATGGATGTTTTTAGGGAGTTTAAGAAGGCTGGGTTGAAGGCTGATGTTGTTCTTTATAGTGCATTGATAGATGCCTTGTGCAAGAATGGGTTGGTGGAATCTGCTGTGTCCTTGCTTGATGAGATGACTAAGGAGGGAATTAGGCCTAATGTGGTCACCTACAATTCCATTATAGATGCATTTGGCCGGCCAGCAACCACAGAATCTGTGGTTGATGATGCTGGTCGGATCAGTGAGTTGCAAATTGAATCTCTATCTTCAAGTGTTGTTGAGAAAGTCACTAAAAGTCTGGTGGTTGACAGGGAGGACAACCAGATCATAAGGATTTTTGGGCAGCTTGCTGCTGAAAAGGCAGATCAAGCAAAGAACAGTGGCGGGCAGGAAATGATGTGCATTTTGGGAGTCTTTCACAAGATGCACGAGCTGGAAATCAAGCCAAATGTGGTCACATTTTCAGCCATTTTGAATGCTTGCAGGTAATTTTTGTTGTGCTGTTAATTCCTAATTTTTTGTTTAACAAAATCGAGGATGTTGTTCTTCAAGGGTGTTTTTTTATATGAACATTGCATGTTTTGAACCTGTTTCTTTTGGATAGCCACACATGAGAATGAGGTTACTTAAAAGATGTTGGAATTCATTATTAGACAAAGGATAATTGTATATGCTGCACGTTCTACCAGAACTGAAAAGGTAGTGCGTTTTAGATGAGATAATTGAAAACTGCATAATCATCTATGGATTGTGGAACATGGGTGCAATTTATTTTGCTCCTTGTTCATCGTCAGCAAAAATATATCAACCAGTATTTCTTTCCAGTAATAATTAGCAGAACTACGAGTTTTCTGTTTTGGAGTTGTGATAAAATTCCCTGTCCTTGTGCACTATTGTGACATATAAGTTCAGTTTATTGTTCGATTTTGGGGAGAGAAACCATGTTCGTCCATGTTCGATCTTATACATGCATGTTTTCACGTATATATAAATGAGATTTAGCTTCAAATGAAAAATGGTTTAAATTCATTTGTATATTCTCTTGATGCAGTCGTTGCAATTCCTTTGAAGAGGCTTCAGTGTTATTGGAGGAGCTCCGGTTATTTGATAACCAGGTTTATGGCGTGGCCCATGGACTTCTAATGGGTTATAGAGAAAATGTTTGGGAGCAAGCACAATCCCTCTTCGATGAAGTAAAATTGATGGACTCTTCGACAGCATCTGCCTTTTACAATGCCTTGACTGACATGTTATGGCACTTTGGTCAGGTCAGTTTGAGCCATAGCTATTAACAAAAACAAAAACTAAAGCATGTAGAAAAAACACCATATCTGTTTTGATTTTTTTCTTACTTTCCAATTTGGTCCTCGTTTTTTTTGCACAATGGAGTTCTATTGAGCCCAAATTAAAGCTAAATTGCTTATGTTTTTTGGGGTGAGAGTTGAATGAAATACAAAGGACTAAAGTGACAAAAAATGGGTAAAATAGGTGGTAGGTCTGCAATTTGTTTGAGAAGTTCATTTTAGTCCCTTATATTTTAAAGCTATGTGGTAACCGATCCCTATAGTTTTTTAAAAATACATTTTGATATCAATTTTTTTTTTAGTATTTTGGGTGGAGGGGAGAGAGGGGTGGTTAATTTATTTATTTTAAAAACCTCGAAAATACCTTTAAATCGGTATGAACATGGAAAGATTTTTGGTTTTGCTTTTTGGGGGTCTTGAATTGATTTGACAATGTTTCCATGGTGTTTTCTAAGTGTTTTGTATCAAAAATAGATTGAAAATAAGTTTTTGGGTAAAAAAAATAAACCTGTTTTTCCAGCCACACCAGTAGCCGGATTCTGGGATTTCCAGAAAACACGTTGCTTGCTTTTGCTCCAAGTAACTGGGGAAGACGATGTGTTGTCCGCCTCATTAAATCGAAAAACAATTAAGGGTCCGCACAAGTGGGTCTGACTTTGCAGGCCCGCACATGGGCCTTTTCTTGATAGGGTCGGGCTAAACACTAGGCCTAACTTACCATCCCCAACAGTGCCTTAATATTTTTTTAATATATATATATATATATATATATTAATGGGTTTTTTTATGTGTTTTTTAAATAATTTTAAAATTTTTGTTTTAATTAATATCCTTTTTTATGATTTTTTTTGGGTTTTTTGGCCTTTGTTGAATAATGATTATTTTTAATTATATTGGGTGTTTAATTTTTTCATGGGTTAGAATGATTCATTTGTATTTTTTTGTATATTTTATATAGATTAAATATTTATTTTTTATAATATTTTTAATACATGTAACCTTCTATAGTTTTTTTTTTCAATAAATCTTATCTATGTGTCAATTTCTATTACAAATTGGTTTTTATAAACAAATTCATTAGACATAATTAGGTAAATTGAGAAAATTCAATTTTTTCTCCATATGATTCAAATAAGAGAAGCGTATTTAGTTGGCCAGAACTATAACTCGAGTTATTTTTTTTTTAAAAAAACATGTTAACAATGCCTAAATATTTTATTGGAAAAATAATACGGACCCGCAGTGTATCACCAGCACCAACAAGTCTATGATTTGTGTCTACACATTTATATAACTGGATTAGTTGTGAATGCACGTCACTATTTCTCTCAGAAAAGAGGTGCCCAACTGGTTGTGCTTGAAGGGAAACGTCGCCAAGTGTGGGAGAATGTGTGGTCTGAGTCTTGCATAGATTTGCATCTAATGTCTTCTGGGGCTGCTCGGGCAATGTTGCATGCATGGTTGCTGGATGTACGCTCTATTGTGTTTGAGGGTCATGAGGTGCCGAAATTATTGAGGTATGCCATTGCATGTAGTTGTATTTGTTGACTATTACCATCTCTTTTATTTAACCATTTCAAGAGAAAGTTCTGAACCCATTACTGTTTCAGCATCTTGACAGGATGGGGCAAACACAGCAAAGTAGTCGGTGACAGCACGCTAAGGCGAGCGATCGAGGCCCTTCTCACGGGCATGGGCGCACCCTTTAGGCTAGCCAAATGCAACTTAGGTCGATTCATATCAACAGGATCTGTTGTTGCTGCCTGGTTGAGAGAATCAGGAACACTAAAAGTGCTTGTACTTCACGATGACAGACCGCATCAAGAAAACTTGAGGTTTGGCCAAATCTCTAATTTTCAAATGCTTCAATTGTAGCTAATTGGATCGTGTTGCTCATTTTCTGTATCCCCTTTGGAAGTTATTTAAATAGAGACACAGTTGCTTGTGTGTGTGTGTTGAATGGATGTGGAGCTACTAAACATTTGAAGTTTCTCAAAGTCACGTAGGAGAATGTGTCATGTTGCCATTTTAAGTTCGCTAAATGAACGATGCTTGAGGGTTATCATGTTTGATTTTTGTGACAGCCTGTGGACTGTAAAAGAAAGTGACGTTCATTTCATCTTTGGACAAGATTTTAAGGAATATATCGCTTACTTATGGGACAGTGACTAATTTTCCTGTGTGCATACTGAACAGGTTACGGTAACAATTTCAGTCAATATAAGCCCTGATGTTTCTTCATCTGTGGATTGACTTTTTCTTCTTCTTCTTCTTCTTCTCTCTCTCTATATATAGCCATAAGCCTTTTCTTTTCATCCAAGTCCTTCAACGATTTTATTCTTAGGTTACTCCTTTTATTATGGATTGATTATTTCTTTCTTTTTGCATAGACATAAGTTTTTTTTAATTAAATTCAAGTCCTTCCATGAGCATTTTTTTTTTTAGAATTGCGGTGTTTGGGCTGACACTTGATTTGCCAGAATTAGTTTGGATTTTTTTGTTTGACAAATGAATAAAAATATAAGAACTGAAATTGACCTTGATAAATTTTTTTTCCATATATAAAAAAACAAACATAGAAATTGAGAAGGGGAGATGGAAAGAAGATAAAAAAAAGAAGGAAAAAGAGAGTGGTTTTCAAAGACATACAATCATGATTTCAACAAGAAGGCGGCACCTAAAGATCGAAGGAGTCTGCATGTGTTGCACCAATGCAAAAGACCATCTAAATTGCTCCAATCCTTCCTTTTTTTTGCAATTTCACCCCTAAATATATAATAGGTTTTTGATTGTTTTTTTTTTTAATTCTACCCTAGCCTGGGCTCTCGTCTTTCAATATAGCCTTCGTTTCTCTAATAACTCTTTGATTTAGTCTTAAATTTCATCAGTCAAACCTAAAATCATTGAAGGCTCCACATGGAAGAAGAAAAAGGAAAACAAGAAAAAGAAAAGAACAACTAGCTAACCAAGCTAGCACATTATGATCGTGCCTATTATCAGAATGATGTATTTAGCGATTAACAATGGTTGATCAAGATCATTCCAATAAATAGTCGTTTTAATACTACACTAAGAAAATTATTACCCTAAAATCAAATAGACTTTGTTTTAATTATATAAGGAATATCTCTTAAAAAAAACTATATAGTTTTAATGCATAGGCTTCTCAATTTATTTTAGGTAATACACACATTTGTTTTTCTTACACATTCTCAATTTTACTTTCTACTATCGTTGCAAGTTATACCAATGTTTGCACATGGTTTTTGACAAAGCATAACAGAAAATGCTCAAATTCGCAGTGGAGCGTGGGACAACTATCTAGTTTGAAATTTGATCCTTAAGCACTAGGTTTGTCACTTAATAGCTCTATTAAAACATATTTTACAACATCTCTCAATTGTACACATTATATATTGATAACCAGAATCTCATCCCTTATCTATGTTATTCTACTTGTCATATAAGAAATAAAATGCATGACCAAACAAGAAAAGTACAATTAAAGAGTGTTATATTAAGTCACCACTAAAACTAATATAACAATATAACTTAATATCTCATTATAATATAAACTAAGTAATCACACTAGACCAAGCATCTCTTTTCCCTTTATGTGGTATCAAAGAACCATGTATGATTTCTCACTTTAAATATTTATACTAGTGGTTATATTAAATGCTTTAACATAACATAATAATGAGTAAAGAGTCATAAATCATTAGTTTAACATAACATAACATAACATATATTTCTTATTTCTTAAAATTTATTTTTTATACAACACCACATCATAAAGAAAAAAAAATTTAAAATAAAAAAAACATATATTTTTTTAAAAATTTTGCTGTACCTTAAATACAAATATAAAATGATATGTTTTACATACCATGACAAATAATAACTCTTGTTTGCAAATTCCATAACAATACTTTCCCTTGATAAAAGAAGAGGAATTTTTTAGCCAAAAATTACAGCAATACACATTACCTATCTGCAACCATTATTATATCTTCTACAAAATGGATGACTTTGTCGGTCAAATAATACCTCTTGTTTGCGTGTTTTTTTTTGCTTTGTTCGAGCAGTGATGAAGAATTCCTTCTGTTGATTTAAGATGTAGACTTTGTCGGTCACCACCTTGGCTTAGTGTTATTTAGAGGTTTTTTTTTTTATATATATATAGTTTACGGAACTCAAGCTTTGGCATTGTCTCGTGTCGTCTGTGTAATCATTACGTAAATTGAATCCTGTTAGTATTCTCTCATTTGTTTCATGCTTTTATTTATTCAGTAGCTATATTTCCATGCAAAGTGGGCAATGTATTTCCATGCAAAGTGGGCAATGTATAAATAATTTAAAGAACAAAATTAAAATAGCAGTAGAATGTTTTTTTTTTTTGAAAAATCAAGCTGCATGTGGTGTCATATGACTCTTTTTTTTTTTTTTTTATGTGAGGAAACATTATCTCTTAGAAAATGATTTTGTGGACTCATGTTAGCGAGTAAAACTCTGGTCATCCCAGATTCTTACAAGAAATAAATACACCGACTCAAACTCGAGTCCTACAGGCTTTCTGCTATCATATCATACCATACCTCACCATACCATACAACTTCAATTTGGTGTAGAGTACATCATAACAACTCACATGAAATCAACAAATATTGATCATCATGTTGAAATGAATTTGAAGACGTATCTTATTATGTGAGATCTGTATGTGATGATCAACGAATCTACGTGGTGCTTTTATGTTGTGCTATATTTTAGTTATTATGTAGTTTTGTGATGTGTAGTATTAAAAGCATATTTTTTTATAATAAAAATAATACATCCCACATTTAAAAAAATTCTATATTTATTCAAAAACCAAACACTTCAAAGTCACTGTCCGAATGGAACAAAATCTCTTTCGTGTTTTCCATGTAAAAGGTTTCTCATCACTAATATATACAAAAAAAAAATCTTACAAAATTGGAAACTATAACATAAATCATCAAAACCAATATATTTTTAGAAGGATTTAGAAAAATCTTACAAAATTGATAGTCATGATTCTATCAAGAATAAAATAGCATAGACACCTTTGATCTTTAATCCAAACTAAAGATAAGATTGAGGTGTTCAAAACATTTTATCAAAACTTCAACTCGATTCAATGGTGAATCAATTGTCTATCAAAGTTTAAAGAGAAACATCTTCTCTCTGTCTTTTTTCTTTATATATGTCTACCATCAACTTGAAAATAAGCTAAATTTGGCTTTTTATATCTAGTAACCTTTTTTTTTTTTTTTTTTTGGATATCGTGGAGGAACCACATGACCCGGAAAGTTCACTTTGTGGGCCCAGAAACCTATATTACCAAAAAGGGTTTAAGACATGTTAATTTTTTTATTAACGTAGGTGTCCGGGCCAGCTTGCACACATCTCAATTAGTCTTACGAGCTCCAAAGTTAATGATCATATAAGCCTCTAATAGTCATTATATTAGCAACTAGATGATTTAAATCTAAATCCACAGATAAAGCAAACAGACTCTAATAAGTGTACCACGTACTAAATGGTTAATGTTACTTTTTTGTTAGTTTATATGGTGATGGCAGAAAAGAGTAGGGACCAAACCATATTGATTGCACCTTCTTCCGAGCAGTGGTAAGCTTAGAGCTCATAGTCATGCACATTCTAGAGGATATATACAGGCCTTTCACAGTTTGTAATTCATTAACAAAAGTTTTCAGCAATTTCTCTTCCATAAACAGTGCCTTGTAAAACTCCATTAAATCCTTTCTGTAGCTATCCTCCAAAACGTTGTATTCTTCTTTTATCTCTGTTTTGGCCCTGTTTTTCTCCGTCATGGTTCGCCCAAATGATTCTTCTAGTATGCTTAGAATCTGTAAACAGGAAAATCTAGACAAACACTTCGAACTGTTGGAAGGGAAATTTAGTGTAAAAGGCTTTCCATTGCTTTCTGAAGTTCCAAGCAATGTGTTTTTTTCTCCCTTCTCGTCTATTTACAAATCGTTTGACGCTCCGCTTGCTCTGCTCCAACGTGTCCAAGCTCTGTCGCACAAGGGCAGATTCCTTGGGTTCCACAAAGAGGCTCCGTCAGATCGCTTAATGAATCCCCTCGGTAAGTTTACTGGTAGGGAGTTTTTGTCCATCTTCAGATTCAAAACTTGGTGGTCTACCATGTGGATGGGTAGCTCTGGGTCTGATTTGCAAATGGAAACCCAATGGGTTCTCTTTAATGTTCCAGAAATAAAATCTTATGTCATAATCATACCTGTCATCGATGGGAGTTTTAGGTCTGCTTTACATCCTGGAACTGATGGTCATTTCATGATTTGTGCTGAGAGTGGTTTTACTAAGGTGACAACATCATCTTTTGATGCTATCATGTTTCTAAAAATCCTTACAATATCATGAAAGAGGCCTATAGTGCTCTTAGGGTCCACCTCAATACCTTCAAGCTTCTGGAAGAGAAAACTGCCTCTTCTCTTGTTGATAAGTTTGGTTGGTGAACTTGGGATGCGTTTTATTTAACTGTAGAGCCTGCTGGTGTGTGGCATGGTGTGAATGATTTTGTCGAGGGTGGTGTCACTCCGAGGTTTCTCATCATTGATGATGGCTGGCAAAGCATCAATACAGATGATGGGAATCCGAACGAGGATGCTAAAAACATTGTTCTTGGTGGAACTCAAATGACTGCCAGGCTTCACAGGCTTGATGACTGCGAGAAGTTTAGGAAGTACAAGGGAGGGTCTATGTTAAGTCCGAACCCTCCTTCATTCGATCCAAAGAAGCCAAAGATGCTTATCTCAAAGGCAATTGAGCTCGAGCATGCTGGGAAGGATCGCGACCAGGCAATCCAATCTGGTGTAACTGACCTGTCTCCTTTTGAAGCTAGAATTCAAAAGTTGAAACAAGAACTGGATACTTTGTTTGGTAGAGAAGAAAAGAGTGTTTCCAGTGGAAGTTATTCTTGCAAGGCTGAAGGTTATGGCATGAAAGATTTCACGAGAGATTTGAGGACAAAGTTTAAGGGTTTGGATGATATTTATGTGTGGCATGCTCTATGTGGTGCCTGGGGTGGTGTTCGACCAGGTTCTACTAATCTGAATTCAAAGATCATTTCTTGCAAACTGTCTCCTGGCTTGGATGGGACAATGACTGATCTTGCTGTGGTTAAGATTGTTGAAGGTGGTATTGGTCTTGTTCATCCTGACCAAGCTGGCGATTTCTATGATTCTATGCACTCCTACCTTGCCAATGCTGACATTACAGGAGTGAAAGTAGATGTCATTCATGTAAGACTTTTTTTCACAGATATCATCCTCTCTTTTTACGAGTATTTGGATATTCTATATTAGAGTGACTTAATTCTTTTGTGTATCTAAATCTCCTGGCCTGGATGGGACAATGACTGATCTTGCTGTGGTTAAGATTGTTGAAGGTGGTATTGGTCTTGTTCATCCTGACCAAGCTGGCGATTTCTATGATTCTATGCACTCCTACCTTGCCAATGCTGGCATTACAGGAGTGAAAGTAGATGTCATTCATGTAAGACTTTTTTTCACAGATATCATCCTCTCTTTTTACGAGTATTTGGATATTCTATATTAGAGTGACTTAATTCTTTTGTGTATCTAAATCTCCTAGCCTGGATGGGACAATGACTGATCTTGCTGTGGTTAAGATTGTTGAAGGTGGTATTGGTCTTGTTCATCCTGACCAAGCTGGCGATTTCTATGATTCTATGCACTCCTACCTTGCCAATGCTGGCATTACATGAGTGAAAGTAGATGTCATTCATGTAAGACTTTTTTTCACAGATATCATCCTCTCTTTTTACGAGTATTTGGATATTCTATATTAGAGTGACTTAATTCTTTTGTGTATCTAAATCTCTATTGGCAAATCCAGAGCCTTGAGTATGTTTCTGAAGATTATGGAGGCCGTGTTGAGCTTGCAAAGTGTTACTACAAGGGGCTGTCAGATTCCCTGTCAAAGAATTTCAAAGGGTCTGGACTCATTTCCAGCATGCAACAATGCAACGATTTCTTTTTCCTTGGAATAAGGCAGATATCCATGGGAAGAGTAGGTAAAAGAGCCTAACCAAATGGTCTCCTCCATTCTTTAAGCGCATATATATGCTAGAAAGCTGTTATTTTACACATTTTTGCTACAGGTGACGATTTCTGGTTCCATGATCCAAATGGAGATCCGATGGGAGTTTATTGGTTGCAAGGTGTTCATATGATCCATTGTGCCTACAACAGCCTTTGGATGGGCCAAATCATAAAACCTGATTGGGACATGTTCCAATCTGACCATCTGTGTGCCAAGTTTCATGCTGGATCGAGAGCTATTTGTGGAGGACTTGTATATGTTAGTGACTTTGTGGGTGGGCATGATTTTGAACTCCTCAGGAAACTTGTTCACCCTGATGGTGCCATCCCTAGGTGCCAAGATTCTGCCCTGCCCACCAGGGACTGCCTCTTCAGGAACCCTTTATTTGACAAGAAAACAGTTCTCAAGATTTGGAACTTCAACAAGGTATTCATTTATTTATTTATTTTTATCTAAAAGGACTTTGGATAAAACGATATAGTGGCTGTCTACTTTGTTTCCATACCCTACATGTCTCATTATTTAACGTATAATCCAGGGCATTGTGAATCTGAATTTGTCAGCATCTCAATTTAGGAAACATTTGGTGTTCATCCACGATATTTCTTGATATGGTGTTTGCCAAATTAATTGTTTAACAAAGGATAAGGTTTTTGAAGTCAAGTGGAACTAAGCTGTCATGTTGGATTTCTCAGTTTGGAGGCGTGATTGGAGCTTTCAACTGCCAAGGAGCTGGATGGGACCCAAAGGAGCAGAGGATCAAGGGCTACTCAGAATGCTACAAGCCAATCTCTGGTTCTGTTCATGTTACCGACATTGAATGGGACCAGAAGAAAGAGGCTGCTCGAATGAGAGAGGCTGAAGAGTTCATCGTCTATCTCAGCCAGGCAGAGGAACTGCTCCATGCATCACCACAATCCGAAGCAATTCAAATTACCATCCAGCCATCTTCATTCGAGATCTTCAGCTTCGTGCCCATCAAGAAGCTAGGCACCAGTATCGATTTTGCTCCGGTTGGACTCACCGACATGTTTAACAGCGGTGGCACGATCCAAGAGCTGGAGTATTTTGATTCCGAAGCTGAGACTCGTGTGAAGATTGAGGTTAAAGGTGGAGGGAATTTCTTATCCTACTCAAATGCATCTCCAAAGAAGGGTTTCTTGAATGGAGCTGAGGTGGCGTTTGAGTGGCTAGATAATGGCAGACTGACCTTGAATTTCCCTTGGGCTGAAACCGCCGGTGGCATATCTCGCGTTGTTTTTCTTTTTTAAAGTCTCGCAAGTTGTCTGGTCGTGTAATAATATCAGTCTCGTGGTGACGAAGGTGAAATCCATTGCAACAAGGCATCCAAAATAAACCAGATTTTAATGATGGTGAGCAAGTTTTTTTACACCAACTATGAAATTCTATTTATATTTGATTTTTCTCTTCTTTTTTTTCCAAAGTGTACTTTGGATTTTCTTGCTCTTTTAATGGATACCGACTCCTTTTAAAGTATCATTGTCTTTATAGCTCTCTTGATTACAAACACTTCTTTATGAATGTGTCCATGCTCGAAAGTTGATATTGTTTTAAAAACTTTGTATCAAAATTATATTTTTTTAATATTCATATATTAAAATACTAAAAATATGAAATTTAAAAAAAATATATCTTTTTAATTTTTTTAAATATTTTTAAAACACAATTTTAAACAGTAATGCATTAAGAAAATCTGTATTACTCGACAATTCCTCTACTTTTTAGCCCACATCGATGTAAATTTTATTAACTTGATGACTAAATATGCCCACTAAATAAATTAACTTCAACGATTTTTAAATATAGAAACCACAAAAAATAAAACTACATGGTGGGATTTATTATGATATTAGTGTTATCTTATGAAAGAAAAATATAATAAGCCCTAATTCTAATCTTCCATTGCATTGCTTTCATCACTTTAACTAGCAGAATAAATCAATAATATATATATATATATATATATATATCAAGACATAAATTATATATATATTTTTCAAGCACCATGAGCTGAGATCAGGTTTTTAAAACCTTTTTTTCATTGTCGATTTTTTCCCCAATTTATTTATTTGTATTACTTGAACAAATGCTAAATCCTTTTTGTTTACTCATTTCAAGGACTGATTTGCACACTTAGGGGATGTTTTTTTTGGTCCGGGCTGATTTATTTTTATATCAAACCTGTTTTTTTTTTTTTTGTTATTTTCCTGGATAATGTTTTCTAATTGATCTTTCTTTTAATTTGATCCCTTGACATTTGATTTTTTTAGTCAAATTTAAATATCTATTCTTTCAATTGTTATTTATTCTAATTTTATTTTTTCTTGCATTTGTTTTTTCAATTTTATTAATCAGGATTTGGATAATTAAGAATTAATTATTTTGTAAAATTAGCCGAGTTTACTGCCAGCAGGAATTAATGATGTCTCTGCCGGCACCCGCAGAAGAGGCTAAAACAAAGCACAGTTTCGAAGCTGTTGATATTTTTCAGGCAATGATGGATGATGTGGAAGTCTTAAGCCCACAACCACACAATTTTACTTGGCCAATATCTATTTGTCCTTTTTGTTAAGAAAATACTTGTCTCCGATCTTGAAAAATGTAAGATTAAAATACTCTGTTGTTTTTTGTACTTTATTTTCCCGTCGTCTTTCTGTGATCTCATCATGTTATTTAGCAGTCTGTTTAAAAAATATTTTAATTTTAATTTTAATTTTTTTAACAATTATGACAATGCTCCCTCACTTTTAACAATTAATTATTGATTGAAGTTATGCATTATAAAACCCTAGCCTCCTTTCTTATGTTTATATTTCTCTGGTTTTATTTGGATAATTTAATATTGTATCAGAGCACAACTTAATTTTAAGACTTCTTTTATTTTTGTTTTATAATATCATCCCTTAAGATTTGATTTTTATATCATATTTAGTTCTTATTCTTTCATTTGCAATGTATTTGGTCTTGAATTAGTTTTTTTCTTCAATTTCATCCTTTGATATTTGATTTTTATATCAAACTTGGTTCTTATTATTTTGATTGTTATTTTTATCCTTTTTTTAATTGAAATTATTTTTTATATCATGCTTAAGATTTGGTTTTATTTTTTTGTGTAGAATTTGGTTCTTATTCTTTTCAAATCCACTTTTTTTTTTCTTTTATCTGTTTTTTATATTTTTAGAGCTCAATATCCACCTCCTGTGATTTTTTACTAAGCTCAGGCCTCGAACCTTAATTCCAGCGCCAGACCTTGCACCTATTTGAATGGAGCAAATTATAGGAACAAGTGATGAACCAATTTATCCATCTACGATAGCATTGTCAATAAGCATCATGAGATTATTTGAGACATCATCAGAAAACAAGCCACAATATGAAATTGAAAAAAGTGAAAAAAAGGGTTTTTTTTCTTAAGAAAAAAATTATATTCCGGTGCTCGGTTTTTCCCATCTAAATAATAATACCCTAAATTCTACCGTTGGAGCACATCATTGCAAGAAAAACTCTTGGTACAGAGATGGCAGGGGAAGGATCCAAAATCTTTGATGGGAGGCGATGTATGCTTTACACGCAGAAGAAATCCACCTAACAATGCGTTGCAGAACATTAGCTTTAATGAGCCCTTCGGAAGAACAGAGTTCATTCACAGAGAAATTGAAATGGATCTAACCTATCCAGATTTTTAAACAATTTCCATACAGAATTAAGCTATTGTAAGCTTCAAATCAAATAGAAACGCCAACTCATTAGCTAACTCAAGAAACTGATCAAGCCCCATACCAATAGCCCGACTTACCGAATCACGTTTTTCTCCTTGATGGGTAATTGGTAAAGAGCCACCATTAACTATTATTCAATTACTAAAATTATTGAAATGGGATTCTGAACCTAAGATTAAGAAATCCCACAAAGATACATCAATAAAAACAGGGTGGGGCAAACGAAAAAACTAAAACAGAGCGGTATTACTTGACTGAAAGACGATCCCCAGAGCCAACAGCGCCAAATGACATCAAGATTTGAAGCAGAAGAGAAAAGGGAAAATCCATGGAAGAAAAAGAGCGGCCTGCCTGCTGGAATAAGGAAGAACGGAATTGAAAAAGACAGATTACGAGTTTGTGCGTGAATCTAATAGTACACTAAACTAGTGCTGGGTGCTATTAACTTGAGTTTGATGGGATTTTATTAGTTATATTAGATTCATGCACAAACCTGAAATATGCCTCTTCCCTTTAAAGGTTTATAGTTATGGAAACGATGGAACAGGGGGAGAGACAGAGATGAGAGGACAGTTTCAAAAGGCTGTTTGTTTACCTTGAGTAGAGATGGGAAAGATTTTGTGGATGCCCTAGTTGGCTTATGTATCTGATGTGGTTACGCCACATCACAAGTGATGATGCTTAACGCCGTGTGGAAAGGATCTCACCGCCTGACTTGTTATGTCATCGCAACTTCTGTGGGAACGGTTCTAAGAACGAGGTTTACAAGGCAAATCGATAAGAAAAAAAAATGTAATATATATATAGTTATATATAGTAAATTTTGAATTCGAGTTAATAATTATATTTTTATAAAATTTGATGACAGTTAAGATTTTATTTATTTATTTAAATTCAAAAAAAAATATTTCTAAAAAAGAGTTTTCGCTTTCCATTCAAATGGACAAAAATATTAGGATAAAATTATTATATACAGCATGTTAAAGAAATATTTAAACAGTATTTTTTTTGTAAATTATATATTTTTATTTTTAAATTATATTTACTAACATTACTAGATATAAAAGAGGGATGCAAATCTGTCAGCACAGTAATTAATATAAATAAATGAGGGTATGTTTCTCTTTTTGAGTTGTAAACTAGAATAGACTATATTTTTATTTATATATAATTAACCTACTAAAACATTTTATATAATTTACAATAAGCCTTGAAATCATTGTTAGGCTTTATTGTCACACTACTTGCACATCCTTTACTATTTTCACCACAACATTCTCAATAAAAATCAGATTAATTCGCTTTTTATGTTGTTAGAAACTAGGCAAAATAAGATTTTTCTAAGTATAAAATTTGGGGTTGAAAATTTTTAGGTTGAAAAATAACCTTTGTCAAATATCTAAACTAACATTTTTTCACTTTTATACCTAATTGCTAACTTTATACTTTCATACCATTAAGAATTCTTAATCCATCTTAAAATATCGTATAATCAAATCCTATTCATTATATTTGGTCATTCATACAAATACCATTTAAACCTCCTTTTACTTTATGCATCATTCATATAAAAAGCCTTAATTAATCCAAAATATTTCAAAATAAAAAGGATTTTTATTTCTTACATTGAAATCAAGAAATAGAATGAAACTTTGATCCATGGTCAAGCCGCTTCATTTTTTTATTCGCACGAACAAATGACTTTTAAAATTTATTCTCTAAATTATCATAAATTTTGTAAAACTTTTCTTTTTTATATGAATATATAACTCTATGGGCCTACTTTTTTTTCTACTTAATTTTTTTTAATGATTTAGCCCAAAAATACTTGGGTTGGGGAACTGCATCTAGGAAATTAAGCCCATTATTTTATATTTTATCTTTCAACACTTAATGTATATAGAATGATATCCCGCAAAATTGCTCATATAAATAATCTAACCCTAGGGCAAGGAAAAAAGAAGAAGAAGAGAGCTCACGTTCATCATCAATAATAAAGATAAAAAATAATATTTTTTGGAAACTATGAGGAGGATGTTGAAATAGCTTAAACTGTAGCAATACAGGAGGGGGTGATGAATTTATATAGACAAATCTAGTTTACTTTTATTTTTTTCATTAAGGAATTTAAATTGTTGTGCACAACTCACTTTTTATAGGCCAACCACGCACCTGCTACTTTGCCCCCTACCGTTTCTGTTTTTTTCATAAATCTAGGCACAAAAATAACATAACTAATCAAGGAAATATTGGTTAAAAATAAAATAGGGCGCCATTTTATGAAAAAGACGATAGGCACATGGTGAACGTGGCATGCTCCCACCTCCAATTTGCTGTAGGTGTGGAATGGGCCACAAGGCCCACAGCCACCTAGTAGGGCTTCTTCTCCCTAGATGACCATGCCGTTGCACGTGGGTAGCTGGTCCAATTAGGTTCTTTGCATGTGCTAAAAGGAAGTTAGGGTTTCATCACTTCACGTTCGAATGGAAACGAAGGTTGCTACCGCTAGCTTTTAAATTTAAGTTTATATATTCTGGTTTTCAGAACCCTTCAATTATGAAAATTCAAGCTGTTAAATGATCATGAAAAATATATATTTGCTAATTCAAGGCAAAAATAAATAAATAAATAAATAAATAAATAAATGTGTTTGGTGCTAGCTTCGAGTCCAAGAATAGAACGTGTCCAATTATATATATTTGGCTCGAGAAGTTTAAGAAAAATATCAGCAAATAATGAATAAATCCATGTGCCTAGCCGTCGTAGGTTAATTTGGTAGCAATATTATAAAGAAAGCGAACGCGTAGGAAGAGAACATCCTACGCGACAGTGCTTCCTACCTGTTCATTACTTGCAGCCCTAAACCCACTATTGATTATTGAATTCAATAACAAAACATATAGATGTATAGTCTCCTAGTCCACGTTCAGGAATGGGCACCGCACATGTAGCTGGACTTGATTTTGTGCTTGCTATATTTACTTCTACATAAAATCAATTGTTTTTATATGTTAGAGAATAATATAAAATATATTATAAGATCTTATTTAACAGCTTAAGTATTTAGATTATATGATTCTTTAATATGATAGCAGAGACTTGTTGACCCAGCGGTCACGGGTTCGAATCTTATCACCTTCATTCTGTTTGATAAAAACCAAGCACAAGGTAGTGGGAGCTTGTGTACAAGTTTCAAGCCCAAAAGATTTTCACCTGAGAAGGTGTGCTAGAGAATAATATAAAATATATTATAGACCCTCACTAACAACTTAAGTTTTGAAGTGAAATGATTCATTAATATTATCAAGCAGGATCGATGATTTCTCTGCACAACCACTGCATGTGTGTGCATGTTCTATATTGAACATATTGATAGAAGAATGCAAGGTTTACATTGTGTTAATGATGTTTCATCGCAGCAAGGGAGTCAAATTATAGTGAGAATTTGTAAAAAAATAATTGGATTAAAGTATACCGAGCTTATAAACGAGGATATATGGAAGATGAAGATTCCCTAATTTTGAAGATTGGAATCAATGTCCTCGATCCGTGGTATCAGCGATGAAGATGCATGCATTTTTGTCTGTCAGATTGCTGGGTTAATTGTTTGTGCTGGTGGTACTTCGAACCAGAGACATGTCAGAACATGATTTGCGGATAAATATTTAATAAAACAATCATCGTTTTGATGGAAATTGGGGTTCATCAATGTCAGAAGAAAATCTACCTTATCCCAACATTAGGATCTAAATTGTCGATCCACATTTGTTAACACACGAGTATTGACAAAGTAATCAGCAATATTCAATCACAGGCTCTTCAAATGCTTGTCGTTCTATAATATAGGGACTTTCCTGTTTGGAAACACAACCTTATTACCCACCCCGAACCTTAGGGTTTATATATGTAGAATGCCATGTCTTCTGAGCTGGAAATAGGAATTCTATATATATAAATATATTATGATTTGAATTCGGAAAGTGGGGGAGGAATAATCCAGGGTGTTTTGATGAGATGGGAGGGTTTAGATAAGAGAGTTGGGTAGGAGTGACGAATCATGTGTTTGCATGTGATTCGAGCTGGAGAACATGACTAAAGCAACAAGCAACACCCTTAGTTACGCTTGGCTCTTCCTTATTCATCAATCCCATTGCCTCGGAGTCTTTCTATGAAACTGTGTTTGTGGTCCCTACATTTTAGGTGCCTTAATATATTTCCATTATCCTCGTTTTACCATATATACCTGGCCTCAATTGTGGCATATGCTCTGCAACGTCTTGTTCTGGCAACCGAGTTTGGAAGCCCTGCAACGAGTCAAACCAGTGATTCATTCAAAAGTTTTTTCAGTAATGGGAGTTTTAGCAGGTGGTGATCATCCTCTTCTTGTCCCTCTGAAGGGTATGGTCCGAGGAAATGAAGAAACGATGTCGAATGAAGCTTTGCTGAACAAAGTCTTGGAAGCAAAAACCAGTAGAAGATGCCCACCGAGGAAACAAAAAAGTGGGCGACATGCCAGGAGCAAGAGATCTGGAAGGATTTTGATGAAGAGAAGAGCTCGTGTAGAAGGTTCTACAACAAGGGCAGGATATGGAATCGAGAGAAGAGTTAGAACCCTGAAGAAACTTGTTCCTAACAGTGAATCCATGGGATTGGATGGGCTTTTCAGAGAGACAGCTGATTATATTTTGTCTTTGCAGATGAGAGTGAAAGTCATGCAGATAATGGTTAAGGTTTTAACAGGTTCGGGTGAGGAGTATTAACCTAATTCATTTTGTAGAGGCTATCGATCTTCGTCTTCCTCGTCTTCTCCTTAAATTTAAATTTCATATATAATTTGCTGTCCTCCATGTTATTCATATATACCCGTATATAGGACTTGGTTTTGTAAGTCCAGATATATGTGTGCGTGTGATTTAACAAACATGCAGCTATGTGTGAGATTAGAGCTAGGGATGAGCAAAATGGGTTATGGAATTCGCTAATTATGTTATTTAATTTCCACGACTCGTGTATTGGTTAATTCAAATATCATGCGTTTATTCAATTTCTCCACTCTTGAAAGTATATTAAATTACGGGATGCTTAATTTGATCGCATTCATCAACCTATATCGACAGACAATATGAACTGGATATCCCCATGCATCAATTGAAATGGTTATATAAATGCTTTTGATATATATATATATATATATATCTACTCTTAAGGTTATCAGATCTTAATATTGATTACAACCAAGCCTATAAATAATCTCTTTAGAAAACTAATTTGTATTATTGTGATGTGGTTGAATATGGGTTTTGTTGTTTTTCTCCAAGACAAACAAAGGTAGATGTGAATTGTTCATGCAGTTTTAGAGTTTATTTGTTTTATGTTTTGAAAGTGTTTTGAAAAAATATGTTCTTTGCTTCCACTCTTTTTTTTTTATGTTTTCATGTCATTTTGATATGATGATGTCAAAACTATTTTTTTTTAATAATAAAAAAAATATTATTTATATATTTTTCTAAACAAAAAACACTATGAAAAAACAATTATTATCACACTTCCAAACACCACTTAAGATTGTGTTTGGGAATGTTGTGCAACATAGGTTTGTAAAATACTAGGCATTATTTCCTAATCATTACCCATGGTTCAATTTCTTCAAGAAACACAATAATAACACAAAAAAAAAACATATTACTTGTCCATTTGAATCTACATCACTTCCTTACAAATGTAGCAATATTGTTCGGTTTGATTTCAAAACCAAATGATCCAAAAGCTACCAATTGTCATGTTGACCAAAGAAAAAGTTGGGATAGCCATTTCCAAGAGAATAATGTTGTATAGAGGCCCTGCTGGTATAGTTTCTAAATGACTAAGGAAAATAAAGAATGTATATCCCATATTGTTAAGAAGCACTCCATTCTTAGTTCTCATAAGAATGATTTTTAGTGTGAAATTAAGTGAATAGTTATAATGTTATATTAACAATTATAATATTAATATTCATAATACTTCATTATTAACAATCATAATATTTTATTATGAATAGTCATAATGTTTTATTATGAATAGCCATATAATTGTTATATAAATATTCATATAGTTTCATTATAAACAATCATATGGTTTTATTATAAATATTCATATAATTGTGTATATGAACAATCATATAGTTTTATTAATAGTCATAATATTTTATTATGATATTTCAAGTCTATATAAACTTATCACTACACAGAAAATATATATCAAAAAATGTATTTTCTTTTATCTGTTTTTTTTTTTTCTTATTCTTTTAGAGGTTTAAAGGGCCTAGCTGTATCTTAGAAGTGTTGTCTAATAGTGTGACAAATAAACATCTTAAAAACAATATTTTCATGTCTCTAAGCCAACTCTTTTTTTCATTTGTTTTCATTTTATACAGTAACAATTTTAAGGTATTTATGTGATAGAAACAAGTTTGAATTCAACCATCAAGGTTGCAAAAGATGTCAAAATTCAACTAGATCATTTTGATGGTTTGAACTACACAAGGTGGATGGACAAAAAAAATGCTTTTGCTAACCTCATTAAATATATACCACATTCTTAACTCAAAACTATTTGCTCTACTTTAACCACAAGAAGATGAAGTGTTTTGTCGACGACATATCCTAAATACTTTGACTAGTCAATTCTATGGAATCTTCTCCAAGTTAAAGTCGCAAAAAATATTTCACCTGCTTTAAAGACACACTACAAGCAAGAAATATCAGATTATAATCATTTTTTTACTTTAAATATTTTTTTAATATGAGACTACTAACAAGCCAATCATGGATCAAGTCTATGAAATTCAAATGATGATATCAAAACTTAGTGGCATGGATATCAAAGTTCCTGGCTCACTTTAAATAAGGGTTGTTTTATCAAAACTTCATCCATCCTAGAATGACTATAGAAAGACATATTTGATTTTACAAATAATCATAATTTTGAACAATTTCAAACACATTTTCAAGGTGGGATTCAATATTATATGCATAAACTGCAAGCAATAAATTCTAAAGTGAATTTGGTTACTGAAACTAGTTTGATAATAACCCAAAACAACCTAAAAATTAAAAAAAAATATACATAAATTCACGGAAAAAAACATAATACTAATAAGAAGAGTAAGGTTTGTTTTCATTATGGAAATAAAGACAATATATATAAAAAAAAGTGTAGGTTCAAGAATTTAAATTAGAAAGGTGGTTCTTTAAAGTGAATATAAATGAAAATGATGAAGTCAAAGAGTCGATTGCCATGATTTCAAACACTCAAATTATAATGATTATTGAATTAAATATGGTAATTACTGTTGTGAAGACTTTATATTGATAATTTTACTATTTTACTTGTGTTGTTAAAATTATCATTGCAGGAAATAATGCTTTTTGTATTACTAAACTTAAACAACATCTTCATATGGGTAGCTCCACATCACAAATATTAGACCCTTAAAGTACTTTCTTGGTCTTGAAGTAGCTTACTCACTAAATAACATTGTCATTAGCCAATGAAAATGTCTTAAACATCATTCAAGAAAAAATAAATGTTATCAGTCAAGTTTGCTTCTTTCCCTATAAAATAAAAACATCATTTATCAATAGATTCTATTTTTCCTATAGTTAGCCCTATTATATGTCATCATCATGTGGGTCGTCTACTATACTTGACCATCACTAGGCTATATTTTTCTTACTTGGTACAAGATTTTAGTCAAATTTTTTAGGATCCTTATACACCTCAACTTGATACAACCCTATAAGTTGTAAGATATTTAAAGATAACACCAAGATAAGGCATTTATTTATCTTCCTCACTAAATTTCTTTTTTGCTAAAAGCATATTATGAGTTTGATTGGGTAACTTTTCCAACTACTTTAGGATCCATAACAAGACTTTTTTTTTTTATCTTTCTTGGGAATAATTCATGAAAATCTAAGAAACAATCAATTATAACTCAATCTTCAACTGAAATTGAATATTGAGAAATGGCTGCACCTACAAGTGAAAGTAGTTTGGTTCTGTTATTTTCATCAATTTTTACCTAAAATACCATAAAAATCTCCACGAACCACCTACCAACCCAAAGACCACTTAAAAACAAATGAAAAAAATGAAACGGATGTCAATCTACTTTTTAAGCATGTTTGTACAAAACAATCATCACCATCAAATTTCTATTATCAAATGAAATCTTTTAACACTAAGATTTTCTTCTTCTTTTTGATGACTTTTCTCTTTTCTCCTAATCTCAAGAATTAAGAAATAAACAAAATAAAATTTGAGATGATATGAAAAATCTAAAGACTTTAAGATAAGCCAAGTATGCTCTTTATTTTGTGATGCTCTCATTTTAATATTACATTTGGACTACAATTCAAAACTTATACTCATAGAATTATGCCACAAAAGAATATAATTACAAGAAAGTAAAAAAAAAAAAGGAATGAAAAGTGAACTAGCTAGGGGGGGTAGTATCAGGCTAAATATCTTGATTAGAAGCCCACGCCCATTCTGGCGGAAAATGTGAGGGGAAAAGTAGCTAAAGCAAAAGATGGTGGGTCCAGGAGACCAACCGGCCTGGAAAAGACATGTTGGCCGGGCCGAAACTCGAAGCGTAGTGGCAAAGATGGTTGCCAAGATCGCTGTCACGTGATATCAGCAGCAGTCCTGTTTCATGATTTCGCAACATTTTCCGATCCCATATTGCATAAAAGTGGGGGCGTAGCTGGCACCACCACCTTAGCTGTAAGCCCGTAATGCTGCTTTGATTTGTGACGAGGCTCCTAATCAGACATCTTATGATATGAAACGAAAATATTATTTAATGGTACTGCTCTGTACTGGTTCTTATTAAATGATTGCTTCCGTGGATGATGATGATTAAAAATTAAAATCGAAGTGTTATAATCACAAGAGTTTTTCAAGAACAGTCGATGATGATGGGTTACTGTGATTAAAAAATAATATAAATTATATTTTAGAGATTTATCAAATATCTTAAATTTTTAGTTGAGATGGTTCTTAATATGGTATCAGAATTTTGTTGACCTAACAATCATGAATTCGAATCTCACTATTCTCAACTACAAAAAATATAAAAGAATATTACTATCAAATTATCTCATCTCAACTTCTGTCAACTACAAGCTAGCTG
Source organism: Salix caprea (assembly GCA_964035475.1). NCBI lineage: Eukaryota > Viridiplantae > Streptophyta > Magnoliopsida > Malpighiales > Salicaceae > Salix > Salix caprea. The sequence continues at coordinate 2,872,829 of OZ037755.1, read as the reverse complement.
GTTTAGTTGCCCTCAGCTTTCAATTGTTCTGCAGAAACAACTCTTCGAACGCATCATCAAGACTCCACATTCTGATTTGGATACTGACTATTCATCTTTTTTATTACTATTAATATGGATATTTGGGTCAGTTTATATACACTTTGACTAATTTTACAAGTTTTAAAATTAATAATCATGTAAATTTCAAACGATCATCATATTAGCAGTTACAAAACTCGAATATAAAATCATAAGATAAGAAACTATGCGTGTAAATTAAACGAGCCCTTGTAAGATAATAGGCATGTGCTTGACTTTTTCCTCTGCAGAAGATACCACGGGGACATTTTGCAAACATCCTCTTGATTTTCCTCGACCCCATTGTCAAACTAATCAGAAATGCAAACACAGAGAGCACATAAGAAAAGAATGGCGTCCGATATAATAATATATAAATAATATATAGTGATCGGGAAGATTGGTACGAGCAATAAACTTGGACCCGTCTTCTATTTTTATAAATATTTGACCAATCCCATGGTCTTCCAACAAATATATAAAAACGCCAAGTGGGTGAGCATGCTCAAACCTAGGGTTCTTCCTTTGACTTGGCCATGTGCAGCTCCCATCCCAACTTCGCTTTCAAAAATCCCGATATGATCGATGATTCACAAATGGATTATACATACGGCTATAAAGTTTCCCGTTCACGAGCTTGGATATATATGTGTGTGTATCCAAGAAAGTGCCTCAATTATGTCGACCTTCCAGAAGCTCTCGCCCTGTTACAGAAAAAGAGATTTGTTAACGTTTGTTTGTCACGGAAGGGATAACATCGAGTTAGTTGATTTTAAATTAAAGTAACGATTCGGTGGGTTCATAAATCTTTATAAAGAAAACATGATAAATCAAGGGCAAACAGCCACTAGATCGCTTGGTTATCTCGTTCCAATGATGGAGTGTTTTTTATTATTATTATTAACATGATATCTGATTAATTTGTGTGTATCTCAGCTAATTTTATAGATTCTGAAGTTAACGACTATATAAATTTTGAGTGATCATTATATTAGTAGTCACATGGCTCGAAATTAAAATCATTGGGAGAGCAAAACATCTTAGTTTCAAATTAATTATTATTTTTTTGTCATTAAAAATTAAGTAAAAATTCTTTTTTTGCTCTGAGGGTCAACTTAATATCCATAGACTTCATATATTTGTTTTTTAGTTATAATCAACTTGAATAAGTTACAATTAATATTTCTAACAAATATAAATATAAAGTGCTATACAAGTGTCCATCCTTTTTGGGTCAAACATGAGTGCATAACGGAACATTGATTGGTTTTGTGAGGATTTTTTTATTATTTTTCTCATTGTTTTCGCTTTCCTCGCCTAGAATTTCATGTAATTCCTTCCAAAAAAAGTAAATGTGTCATTTTATATTTGTATCAATTTTAGTTCTTGTTTTTTATTATTATTTTTAATGTTTTTTAAGATGTTTTGTTTTTCAATTTTATTCCTTAGTATTTTATTTCATTTAATTTCGTTTCTTGATGTTTTGTTTCATTTTATTCTCTCTTTTTAACCATTTTGGTCTTTACTTTTTATTGTTATTTTATTATTATTATTATTATTTATCCTCTTCTTGATTTATTTTATTTTCAATGTAGTCCTTCATTATTAGCATTTTTTAGTTTTTATATGAATTTTTTTTATATTTGTATCAATTTTAGTTCTTGTTTTTTATTATTATTTTTAATTTTTTTTAAGATGTTTTGTTTTTCAATTTTATTCCTTAGTATTTTATTTCATTTAATTTCGTTTCTTGATGTTTTGTTTCATTTTATTCTCTCTTTTTAACCATTTTGGTCTTTACTTTTTATTGTTATTTTATTATTATTATTATTATTTATCCTCTTCTTGATTTATTTTATTTTCAATGTAGTCCTTCATTATTAGCATTTTTTTAGTTTTTATATGAATTTTTTTCCTCATTCTTTGAATCGTTATTTGTTTTATTTTTTTATTTTAGAAGATTAGGAATTTCTATGTGATTTTTTTGTGTTTTCATTAAATGGAGTTATCTCGGTCTCATGCTCTAGTAACAAGTTTTGAAAATTAACCCAATTTAATTTTTGTATTTTAGGCTATTTTTAATTATTATTTTTAATTTCATCATTTGTCTTGGATTATTGGACCTTGAGATTTGTAATTCTTTTTTATTTTTGTTTTTTGAAATTATCTCGATCTCATATATCAGGTCTTATATTAATTAAGTTAGCCCAGTTTGACTCGATGTTTTCATTTGATATTACTTTTTTGTTTTTTAATTTTATTTTCCATCATTTATGTTACTTCAAAGTTCACCCCTATTATTTTATTTGACTTTTTTTTTCACAGGGTTATTAAGTCTCAAGGCCGAGATGTAAATTTATCATGCTGACTCGAGTCGGGTAATTTTTTTTCTCAATTCATCACTCAAAGTTCATTTTGCTGGTAATTGAGCTTCAAGTTTCTATCATTTTCCTCTTTATGAGATTATGTTATTCTGAATTAATTTTTGTTTTGTTATCAAATAAGATTAATGAGATATTTAGAGGGTATATTTTTATAGTATTGAAAAATATTTATTTATTTATTATTATTATTCATTGACTTTTTAATATTAATATATTTTTTAATCTTATTATTAAACGAAGTAAAATTATCAAACTCATTTAAATCAATATCCAAATCTTATCTTATTTTTTTTTACTATTTAAAAACACTATTAATATTTAAATGTTTTTTTATATATTTAAATTTGTTTGACTTGGTCCGTACTCACCATCTGTCAAACTAGCCAGTAGAGGATAAGCCAGAACAGTAACGATGAGCAGCAGAGACTGGTGAGCACAGTCAAATATTGTTGTCGGGGTCTGTGTCCAAAATCCAAGTAGCTGAGGCTAAAGCTGGAAGATGGTGACATGGCACGAAAAACAAAATCACTTCATTTGAATATTTAATTCAGATTTGCGTCTTCCTTGTCTCTTTTTGAGCTCCTAAAAGTATCCAAGAAGCAACACTTATTTGAGTCTCATATTTTTAGCTCAAGTTGAATATCTTGATTTTTTTAAGGGTAACAGTATAGTTTTTTTTGTGATTATAGGCCAGGTGTACCAATTTTTGAAATAAATTGAAAATATGTTATTTTTATTTTTTAAAAAATTATGTCAAAAATAATTTTTTTTTAAAATAAAAAATATTATTTTAATATATTTCTGAACGAAAAATACTTTTAAAAAGAATTTCAATCATATTCTCAAATAATCACTTGGATTTTATATTTTGCAGCTCAAGTTGAATATCTTGATTTTTTAAAAGAAAATTTTTGTGATTATATAAAATAATATAGTATTTTCGATGTTCTAATTAACCTATAAACTACTTTTAAACTTGATGCAGGACACTAAATTGGAAAGAAAAAAAAGCAAGGAAAAAAAATTAAAGGCTAGAAAAGAAAAGCCAGGAAGATGGGAGAATATAAAGAAGAAATAATATCTTATTTTTATTCATCAAAACTATATTAAAAGAAAAATATTTAAATAACACAACTCTATGGACTTATGTAATAAAACATCCCACTATTGGACGCTCGGCTTGGTTGTAAATTACATATATTCATATATTATCATTTAAAGTCCAAAACTGGAAAAAAAAAGACTGAAATAATGTTATATTTTATGATTTTATTGATCATAAATACCATCATGTCGACTCCACAGAGTAAAAATCAATTCAATTATCAATTAATTGATTCCAGTATTTTTTTTATTTTTAATATATTTTTTAAAAAAAATGTTTTGTTTAATTCATATAAACAAAGAGTTTATTTTATTACATTTGTATTGATTCAATCAGGGTTAATCAGATTACTATATTTTATTTTATTTGATGTTAACTCCAACTCGGATTAGATTTATGGTTGAGTGCTTTTAAGATTAATGTTAAGTCAACTAAATTTTGTTAGAATTTAGTTTTTGATACAAGAAAATATATATGTTAAAAAAATCAAAATATTTTAAACCTATGTGTATACTAAAAGAACATTTCACGAGTTTATAATATGCAAATAAACTTTTTATACAAATAGAGATGATAATCATGGAATGTTGATTATTTGAAATCCAACAAATGAATTGTTTAAATTCTTGAAATGATATATATATATATATATATATATATATATATATATATATATATATATATATATATATTGAACATATTCTTGAAGTGATTTAGACAAGTTTACAACATTCAAAAAATCATTACATAAGAAAAGAAATGATTCACAAAGGACAAGGAAGAACTTGTTTAAATAATATGTATTGACTTTAATGATTAAGTTTTCGTAAAATAATTTTTTCAAATAGCATTAGACTTAGAATACCTTATAATACTCATATAACCTAATCAGGCCCAAAACAGCCAAAGAAAACCAAGAAATTACCAAAATATAAAAACAAATAAAATCTAGATATTGGTCAAAACAGGTCTTGGTTCGAGAAATGATAACACAGTGGAAAAAAATGGTTTAATTGTTTTGAAAATAGTCTAACTGTTTCTTAAATCGGTGTAGCCATTTCTCAAAATAACTTGTCTATTTTTAGAAAATCACCATAAACTTTCATGGTTCTTCAAAATGACCTGACCAATTATAAAAGAATCTAACTAATTTCCAAAAAACAAACATGGTCGATTTTTAAATGGTCTAACTAATTCTCTCAATAGGAAGAAATTTATATATAACTGTTTTTTAATATAAACCCTTCGCTGAGTTTTGATAATAACCGTTTTTATCCTTATATTGACTCAGATTAGCGATCAACTCAGGTCTTTCCCCTAGGTCGACCCCTAAGTAGGGTTTTAAAATTATAATAATAATTATTGTTATCTTTATATTGACCCTGATCAATGGTTAACCCAGCTCGTGATTTAGGCCTTACCCCAAGTCGACCTTGAGTAGATTTTTAAAACTACGTTAATAACGACCTTTATTATTCCACTTGACATAAGTCCATGGTTAGCATGCCTCATGACCTGAACCTATCCCAAAATGACCCCATATATTAGGTTTTAAAAACTTTGATAATAATTTTTTTTTATTTATATGCTAACTTGGATCAATGGTCACCCTATATGTGACCAAACGTGTCCTTAGGTGATCCCAAATTGAGTCTTGAACTATTATAATAATTATTCATTTTTTATGTTGACCCGGATTGATGGTTAGCCTTATTTGTGGCTTGGGTCTGACCCGGATTAACTCTTAAGTTGAGTTTTAAAATTATAATAATAATTAATTTTATTTTTATGTTAAATTGGGTCAATAGTCAATCTGACGTGTGACCTAAGCCTAGTCTCGGGTGGACCTTCAAGCCAAGTTATAAAATTATGATAATGATCATTTTTATTCTTATGTTTGCTAGGGTCAATGATCAACTTGACTCATAACTCGAGCTTGTTCTCGGGTTAAGTTTTAAAATAATAATAATAATATTTTTTATCCTTATATTGACCCGAGTCAATGATCAATCTGACTCTAGACCTAAGTTTGTCCCTGCCTCGTCTCATATATCAAATTTAAATTATAATAATAAATATTTTTGTTTTTATATTGATCAATTTTAATGGTCAACCCAACTCTTGACCCATATTTTTTTCTCATGTCGATCCCTAATTGAATTTTTAAAATATAATTATAATTATTTTTACTTTTATATTAAACTAGATTAACTCTTGTACAAACAAAAAATAGACAAACTTGCAATAACTCTATTTTCGTTTTAGCATGATAAGAAATTTGTCTCTAAAATAGTGTTGGATAAATTTTTTTATACTATATAAAAATATACCAAATAACTATTTTTTTGTCTAATGTACCACACAATCGAATAATTATACTTTGTTTGTACCGGAGGAGGGATTGGATTTATAAATGATTCTCCTTTTGACGGTGATTCCAATCCTTGCGGCGCAATATGTCCATGCATGTGTTGGCAGGTACTCATTCTATTTATTTTTAAAAAATAAATAGATGTAAATAGAGAAATATTATAGGTGAATATATATCCTTACTTTTTATGTATTATAAATTTCAGTTTTTTTAAATAACAAAATCCAAAATAATTAATAAAAAAACATAAAAGTTTCCATGAATAAGGACAAGGACATGGATCTTGATTCGAACTCAATTGAATAAGGTTTTAATAATTAACATATGATAAATAAGGATATACTCATTTTTTTTGTAATTGTTTTTTTATTTAATATTATGTTTAATTTAAAATTATATTTTTTTTCTGTTTGTGTTTCTATTAGGTTATTTAGTCCTCGTGACTCTATAATAATACTTAATGGGTTAACTTGTTTTATTTTTTGTGTTAATTTTTTTTTTATAAATTTCAAAATCCACCATTGGGTCCAATAGGGTCAATTGAGAGTTGAACTTCATATTATTTTGATTTGATTTTTATTAGATTATCTTAGTCTCACAATCAGAGTTGTTGATTCGACATTTGACATGTTAACTCTGATCAAATCATGTTATTCTTTATTTTATTTTTATGAGATTATCTTGCTTTTATAACCTGGTTAATCTGAATTTAGCGGATTGAATCATGTCGTTTATCATGTTTTTTAACTAATTATTTCTTAACCTTATCTTTTAATATAGAGTTGATTGAGAATTACATCTCATGATATATTTTGATTTGTTTTCTACAGAGTTATTTCAGTTTCATAACACTGGGCGTAAGTTTAACATGCTAATCCAAATTTTTTTCCTAAATTTTATTTTTTAAATATTAAGTTTCATAATTTATTTTAATTTACTTTCTATAAAGCTATTATAATTTTATAACCATAAAATTGACTTGTTAACATGTTGTCCAAATTATTTTTGACCCGCAAAGTTAACCGAATCAGATTACATCAACCCTAACATATTTTATTTTATTTTCCACTCTTAAAAAACTTTTGACAATATTTAAATATTCCTAATACTCAAATAAAATTTGACTGAATCCATAACAAGTCAAAGATATAAATGTTATATATAGAGAGAGACACACACACGATTCACGCGTTTAATCCAACGGTGCATGACATTTTTTCCCACCAGTGTCTATTGCCATCACTGGTGCCGATGTCATGTAAAAATATCTGTTAAGCACCGTTGGATTAAACGCGTGAATCATGCCGATGGATTTTGTAGGGCCCGCTATATGGCCCGTATGAGAAGCACGTGTACGATAAAGAAAGGCCAGCGGCCTGGGGAAAATTGATAGAGACACCGGGCCGTGTATCGTGGCCTACTTTGGTTACAATAAAGAAAAGAAAAGAAAAAGATTCTGTGGATTATTATAATCTTTTCGGCTAGGATTTTAAGAGACATTTTCTTTTTTATTTGTTCCCCAACTCTTTTTTCTCTTCATCAATAGCACAAAAGAGGTCTTGTTATGAGCCTATGGATAAGTTTCTCTCTCTAAATTTAGTTTTTGAAAGAATTATTCTAATTTATCTATAATTATTTTTAGTCTTTTATATAGATAAACATTATTTTTGAAAATAAATAACTGGTATAGTCCAAAACTTGTTTGCATCTTTCTATTTTTTTTTCCCTACTTGAAATGCATGTATTTTATAGGTGTGTACATAGCACACGAGATAATTGTAGAGTTTATTTATTTACTTTAAATAAGAGAATAATTAATGAATATAAAGGACACCATGAATGACGTGAAAAGTCATGTTAGATAAATTAAACTGAATAGTCATCAAGTACAATTGCATAGAGAAAAGCTGGAGTTATATATATATATAAACAATCTAGGTGATTTAATGATACAAACTTAAAAATTAAAGAGATTTTTTTTTTGTAATTTCATGTTCAATTTTTATAATTTTATATAATTATTAATTTTAATATATGTAAAATTAATCATGTGCGTGCAAGTGATCGAAACATCCAAGTTAATAAAATAATATATATATATATATATATATATATATATATATATAAAGCAAGAAACCAAATAATTGAAGCATGCAGAGGTGAGTTCGGAGTACACGCAAATTGTGGTAGCGTGCGGTCCTCTCAGGGATCCACCATCCACCACACGTGTACCACTTTTTCCATACAGTTGCTGATCAATGTGATCAAGAAGTTGCCACCGAAAAGAGAACTGTAATCTTTTTCTGCTCTTTTCTTGTTTCTTCTTTGTCTGATGATGCCGATTGCGGTAAAAAGTTATTTTTTAATACATTAAAATAATACTTATTTTTAATTATAGTATCAAAACGATTTAAAAATGTATAAAAAATAATTTAAAATCTAAGAAAATAAAAGAATTTCGAAAAAGCAGCTGCTATCACCGACTCCACAACAGCAATAAGTATTATAATCTCATTTTATCGACTGTTCTTGAGTTCGAGTCCGCTTCTGAGTCGAGCCGTGTATTTTATATAATATCTTGAAATAATTAGAATTTTATTTAATCATTTAAATTTATAAAATATATTTAACGGTGGAGATGGGGTTTAATCACACTAAAATACATCAGGTTCTTTGACTGCTGACACACAAACGGCCTTCGACTATTATTTAATTTCTTACGCAATCGATTTTACACTGAAAAAAATCACTCCGAGGGAGTTCTTATTCCCTTCTAAAGACCTCGATCGAGCAGAAGTTTTTGTTTCCTCGACTAAAGAGTTCTATAGCCGCTGATGGGATTCAATTGTTTATCCTTGATGGTATTAGTGTAAGTTTGACCGAGATTGTTTTTGAAAATGAGAGGGATTTTTGTTTATAAATGTATTAAAATAATATTTTTTATTTTTAAAAATTATTTTTGAAATTAGAATATAAAAATGATTAAAAACCATAAAAAAAATTTAATTTAAAGTAAAAAATAAAATTCAATTTATTTTTTATCAGAAACATTTTTGAAACGCAATGTCTAACATAATTTTAATATTTGATTGATCAAAACTTAATTAGCATTTTTTTTATCATCAAGCAAATAAATTAAAACGTAAAGTGAATGTATAACATATATCTTGGTGGATTAATCAAATAGAAGAGGAGATGGTGGATTTATAAAAATATGTAAAACACGAGCATCCACAGTATATAGTTAATAATATATATATATCTTTGAAGACAATGGTTTCGTTTTATTTACTATATTGAAAGAAGAAGGCCCACCGTCATCAAATTAAACAGAAATGTAAATCTTAACTAACATTCATATCTCCTTTTTTCTGACCTGACCTCGATCTATAGTTAAATTAAACATGCAGATTTATAAAGCAATGATGGTGGGTGTAGTCGTGATTAAGAGTATGATAATGATTGTTTTTTTAATTAAAAAAATGTATTGGAATACTATTTTAATTGTTTTTAAAACATAAAAACAAGCCGTATTTGACATGATTTTTGCTTATATTTTTAACTTGGATAAAATCAAATAAACGTTTGTTTAGTGTGTTTTATGATGATTCTAATATCAAGAATAAAAAAACTTTATATTTTTATTTATATTAGTGCATTTCAAGCCAACACGACACCAAATACTCCCTGTTCATATAGCATGAAAACAAAATAGTGGCAATCAGAAAGCATCACTAGATAACAAAAAGAAATACTCGATCCATTATTGCCTTTTTTATAAAGAAGAAGAGAGAGAGAGAGAGAGAGAGAGAGAGAGAGAATTGAAAAGAAAAAAGAAAAAAGAAAAAGAAGATTCATCCCCGTTCACATGCATATTTGTTTATGCAACACGAGGGAGCCGTAAGCAGCATCTCATGGGTTTGCTCGACCGCTTTCACATTTCGAAACCGGTTACGATAAAATCTAGTGAAAGCTTCGACCACTTTGTTTGTCGGTTCACGACACCAAATAGTACATGCTCCTGCGTTGAAATTGACAACCGGTTCTGTTCTAAATCCGTACAGAAACTGACCTACAATTCCGGTCAATACTATCTTCCATTCTGGCATCTCACTCATCCATCCAAAGCGCTAGAAAACTCACCATGATATTCTCCAACCCCAACAAATCCTAGCTTTTCTTTCACACCCAAAAAAAACTCTTTCTCTCTCTCCTCACACTTGCTCACAGAAAAAACTTCAGAGCAGCCCTACCCTACACTGCTTCCAGACTCTAGAAGAGAAGAGAAGAGAAGAGAAATCCCACGCTTCTGTTTATCTCTTTTATTTTTATGAAGATTTTGGTGTTTTGATTTTGAGTTATGGAGAGGAAGGAAGCGGTGAAGGTTGAGAATTTTGTTGGATCTCCAACATTTAGTTCTACTACTGATCATGTTCAAACTAGTTATCCATTTGTGCAGGGTTTTGACTTTGTTGATGATAAGAGCTCTTTAGGGTTTATGGAGCTACTGGGTGTGCAAGACTTTAGTCCTTCTTTGCTTGATATGATACAGGTACAAATACCATCCGTACAGACTCCTAATGTTCAAGTGGCCACAGAGGTGGTGGAGTCACCACCAGAGGTGTTGAATCAGCCTGCTACACCCAACTCTTCCACTATTTCATCGGCTTCTAGCGAGGGTTTGAATGATGAGCCTGTTAATAAGGGTGCTGATAATGAGGCGGAAGAGCAAGGAAAGACCAAGAAAGAGTGAGTTTTGAGTATTTTATGGTACTTGTTTTTTTTTGCTTCAATTTTATGTTTAGGAGAGACCCATTTGAGGAAAAAAGATGGGTTTTTTTTTGTGTCTGTTTGGTGTAATGCTACAAACCTAACACTCCTTTTAGACTCGCGATTAAGAAAATCGAAGTGGATTTCTTTTTGTGTTGTGGTTAATTAGAGGGTATGGTTCTTCTAATTTGTGTGGTGGTTTTGTGCTTTGTTTTCCAGGTCGAAACCAAAGAAGACAAATCAGAAGAGACAGAGAGAGCCGAGATTCGCATTCATGACAAAGAGCGAGGTTGATCATCTGGAAGATGGGTACAGATGGAGAAAGTACGGCCAAAAAGCTGTGAAAAATAGCCCCTTTCCTAGGTACTAACTCCAATGTGAACTCTATTCTTCTAGCCTTTTGCTTTCTTTGCTATTTGACTGCAGATTTGGATAAATTTCACTCCAAGTTTTAATGGGTTTGCATTGTCCATGTGTGTTTGATTCAGGAGCTACTATCGTTGCACCACTGCCTCATGTAATGTGAAGAAGCGAGTCGAGAGGTCTTTCAGTGATCCGAGTGTAGTTGTGACCACTTATGAAGGTCAGCACACCCATCCCAGCCCAGTTATGCCACGTCCGAACTTTACTGGATCTGCATCGGATTCTGGTTTCTCTTCCCCTGCTGCCTTTGCCATGCCAATGCAAAGGACACTCTCTCTTTATCAACAACATCAAAGCCAACAACAACCGCCTTTCCCTCTTGTCAACAGCTTCTCACCTTTGGGTTTGAGCTACAATGGAAGTACTGCAAACGCAGCTAGTTATCTACAGCAATATGAGAAGCGCTTTTACACCAGACCAGGGTCTGCCTTCCTCAATGATCATGGGCTTCTTCAAGATCTCGTACCCTCCCACATGCTGAAGGAAGAGTAGAGGAAATATGTTACTGCTTTTTAGTTTTCCTAACTGATCTTTCTAAAAGAGGTGTAGATGAAAAACCCCTTTACTGATATGGTTTCATGGCGTGGAATTTCTTGCTGGCTGCATGGCGCCCGCCCGTGATTTCTATTGCAGTTGCACAAGAAATCTTGGCACTTCGTCAGCGGGTTTTTGTCCATCATTATCAGGGATTAGTTTCTTACTAGCTGGGACCAGTTCTCCAGCCCTTTTTTGGGGTTTTTTTCCCATACTTCTCTGTTTTATTTTCCTTCTCTCTCTTAGGTTGTATGTTGAGATAGATGATGACCATATGGAGTAAACTATGTAAAGCTAGTACGAGTCTACAGTCTACTTCTTCTTCAATGCTTTTACCCTCTCCCTTGTCCTTTACCATTTGTTTTTGCTATCGAAGGAATGTGCATTGATTTCTAGAGTGTGGCAGTGAGGTTTTTCGAGTGCTAGGGTTTCTCTATAAGGATACATTTACTAAAGAAGCTTTCTCGCTTTCCTTTTTGTCTAGGAATCCGCAATATTTTTTACTTTTCTTAGAAAAGAGAATCCAATCGTGAGTATTTGGTGAAAGATTATTCATGTGCTGTCCCTAAAAATGAACCGAGGGTCGAAAGAGGAAGAATATCTTAAGTAACCACTCCAGAGTCCATGCCCAATATTAGCTCTTCTGCCAAGTAATAATGCCTTTTTGTTCATTTTGATTTCGACTGTTGACGTCATGCGCAGGCCATTCATTTGTGTGGTTCATAATTACCAGAAATCGTCATTTTGATCTTGAAATTATTGCCAAGTAATAATCGTCATTTGTTCATTTTTGAGAGAATATATTGACTGCGTTGCATTGATTCTAAATGGGGATCGGGAACCTAATAAAGCTAAGGGCTTGATCACTTTCTGCGGTTCCATGCTTCTTCCTGTGATCTTGTTTTTTTCTGGGAATATTTGTTTTTCTAGTTGGATCCCTTGGCATTGTGGGATGTGAGAGGCGTGTATACTGCTATTAGTGTGCCAATAACAGTTGCACCGAAGCACTTGCGAGGAATTTCACGTCTGCCAATCAAAATTCATGCTATTTTCAGATGAACGTATCATAATTTAACCCTAAATCAACAGTTGGCCGCAGAAAGTAAAAGGAGTCTTGAAAGTTGTCAATTGTCCACATATTTGACATGCATCAAACTTCTATACCAAATGCACGTTCATGGACTGCTTGTGTGCATTCATGCCAGCAACCATACAAGCGTGGGTGGACGTCAAAGCACCATTTTACTTAGCATACCATATAGGTAGGGATTTATACCCTGCAGTTCCGAGAAACATGATGACAAAACTTCAATCTGCGTAACAGATCTCGAATTCGAATAAGGATATATACTCTTTGTAAAAGCCTGGAACAACTGAGATTTTATTTGCTCATTCGAGTAAGAATGTATACCCTGATAAGATTTTCTTGCATTCTAAAAAAAAATAAAAATTATACCCTGCAACTTTAGCTGCTGCCCAAAATCTGCCAGTAGAGCAATACCAAGTCGTGGAAATATTTATGGGACGGCGTAGCTTGGATATTCTTGTTGGAATGCAGAATAATTGGTCCCTGCAACATTTTGCAGCAGCAACTCAGTGTCGTGCTAAAAAATGCCTTCATGAATGATCCAAGAAATCTTCATAGACCTTCTTGCCGAAACCTTCCATCAAGAGTTGTACATTATCGGGGCCTTCCAAAGCATATACATAATAACTTGCCACCAACTCACCTCATCATTTCATACAGCAAAGTGTACTGTTACAAAGGCACTTTGATTTACATATTCTAGAAGATTACATTACCCATGATGACACCTCCCGACTCAGTAGTGAAGCTTTAAAAGTGCATACTGCTGCAGCCAGGAGCAAATATCATGAAGCAATGCCCTTCGCGGCAACGTGGGCCACAAACTCAGCAAGAAACAGGTAAATGATGTATTCCTGGAAGATTTGCTCAGACTAATTCACCAAATACCCAAATGAATGTTATCCATGCTTTCACTAGTTCTCCTAGGAATGCTACTTAAGATGCCTGATTTCCAGAAGTGCACATCCACAGATGATCCGAGAAAAATGAAAGGAAAATGAAAGGAAGATGATAGCCTCAAAGATGTTTTTACATTTAATCTGCAGGGGGAACACGCACGGCCATGAGACATCTATCACAATTTTGCAGAGATTAGATCTATGAAAAGAGAAGAAAACAGGGGGAAAAAGTGAATGAGAAGGACACGCTGAAAAACATAATATGCAGCTTTATGCTCTTACTTTTTAAATATTATTACCACCACTGCTTGGACACCTGAACAAAAATTAGTGATAGTCCAATATTAAATGCCATAGATGACTGGTATTGCTAGTGCAGTTTGGCTTCCAGAGGTCCACAGTTCTACAGAATAAGGCCATAAATCCAGAACCTCCAAGACCTTCTAAACATGAAATATGAAGCTTGCAGCTAAATCCTGTTATCAGAAATGCTAGTTAGGCTGACAATATTAGGGAGACAGAGCTCAGAAGAATAGATAAATTCAAAGAAATAACTTCTAACAGCCACTTGGAGCAACATATATCTCCCGAAATAATTGCACAAAACAAAAAATATTAACAGCCCTAAATCCCACAGAGATCCGGTAAATGGAAGTTTAACACTGCATACCTGTTAAACACAGGAGGGATCAATAACAGGAATTGTTTCGGATTGTATTTGCACACGATCTAGTTCCTGCAAAAACAAGCAAAGTGAAAAGAAGGATACTTTCCATCTACTCAATTGCAAGCGGTAGTTAATGATCCAAAAGATATGTACAACAAGAAGCTTTAATATGAATAACATAGAGAGAACATACAGTAATGCATGCTGGTGTCGAAAAAAAAAAAAACTCTCATTCCAGCCCATGACAGAACTCTATTTTTCATCAGATTGGATGGTTAATAAAAAAACATTATCACATCTAATCTAGGATTATTCCAGAAATCGAGAAAGCAAGGTGAATTTTACAACATGAATGTTAATCAAAGTACTTTAATCAGGTTAATTTGTCAATTCTGGATCTTGGAACAGATATAATCATAAATTAAAACAGATGATGATCACTAATCTTTGCCAACTATCAATTGGCATTCTTTGGTCTCAGAAAATTAAACCTGGTGTTTTGATACAGCAAGAGATCTAGAATAGCATGTCTTTTAAGCATCAAGCAATCGATTCATTAGTTTAATGAGAATAAACAATGATAGGAAACCTTCTAGTTATGCATTGCCAATATAATAAACTTCTCAAAGATATAGCCCAAAATGAAGATAATTATTTTTCCTGACTGGGCTGTGAAAAAAGATTAAAGAAAAGAAGAATTTTTTTCCTGATTAGAGATCAAGATGGTTTTCCTTGGAGATGGAAACGACCCAGTCCAACTGCATACATTCACAATTGTGAAGCAATTAATTGACAGTTGCTTTTGTATTCTCGTGGAGACTATACTTAACCTAAGAGCTTCAGCAATAGAAAAAAATGAACATAACCATATGAAACATAATGCACAGATACTTGACTAAAAGCAAAGAGTATTAGTCCTGAAAACTAAAGGCAAGTTCAACTTTCCAGTTCATTATTTATTGAGGGAAGACATTCCAATTAAATTTCTTGAAACACTTGACAGACTTTGAATTCTAGCATTTTAATGTCAGTATAGCAGTTTACTGATTGTCATAGACAGGGAAGATTGTTGGAGTTTCTGATGCAAGAGATACATCTCAAGAAGCACCTTTTGTGTTCGATCAACTTCCTCAGCAGAACAAACTAGCGAGAGGGAAGGTTGCTGGTTTGAACCATGCAGTCTTTTCTGTTCCTGGAATTGTTGCTGAAATAAGGTGAACTCCACAGGCTTCTCCCACTGCAGGTTAATTTCAGATATATTGAATCACACCTTCTGAAATTGCAACTTTTTTTCTCAGAACATTTCATAAGATTCCATTAACTGCCAACTGATTTAAAACAAGTGATCATCAATGGTTTAATTTAGATCAAGCTCAGGGTTGGGATGATAATAAAGCAATCCAATTGAGAAGGATGAGCTAGGCTAATCCACAACATCAAATCATCCAAAATGAAAACATCCAAAGGTTTTTTAGTTGCATTAAAAAAAAGACATGAAGATATATCAGAACCAAATATTAGCAATACCCATAGTTAAACATCCTAACTTCATGAAGTCAACTGATCACTGATTTCATCCCTAAAATGAAACCAGTCATCAATACAATTCTGTGTGCTGCCAGTTTATAATGGGATGCAATTTTTTAACCCTAATCCAGCCAGGCTAGGTAATGGACTTAGATTAAGTTTGGGTTTGTAACTTGAATTGACTTTTGAGCAGAACCTTTTGAGTACCAAAGCAAAGAAAGCAAGCACATTCTGGTTAAAAAAGGCAGATAACTCACTCTACTTTCACAGGTGATACAGTTAAAATAGTACTTGTACCCATCTGGGCAGGAATGCTCGCTCCAATCACACTCTTCTGGATCCACGATTTGGGGACTAGGAGGTACTGCAGAGGTTGCAGAATTACAGCCAGCTAGCTGAGTGCTTCCGGTCAAAATTGGCTGCATGAAAACATGCTGTCACCAATACTCATTTGCATTTCTAAAACCAATTCAGAGCAGTATAAAATAAACACAAATCGATTCAGAGGTAAACAATACATCAGGAAAATGTCTATAGGATTTGTTAGATAGAATAATAAATATGCTGAGCGGGATAATTCTACAACAGACACATAGGAGTATCCTCCACTACTGGTTACCCCATCTACAGATTTTGATTCAAAAAGGACAACCTGATTAATCAGTTAAAAATCTCCTCGCAACAAAATGACTTAAATTGTGACTCAAATGAGAACTAAATAAATGTTGATAACTACCTACCTCCTGCTGGGCAATCTGTTGATTCTGCTGCTGCTCTAAAATCTGGGTCTGCTTATGTGTATCAAAAATTGCTTGTTGAGGTGATTGAAAACATTTCTCTGGAGCCTGCATATGCTGTAATGGCATCTGAGACAACTGTGAAGGTGAGTGCTTTACTGAAGAAAGTGGTTGCTCTGTGATATGAGGAGCTGCATATTCTTGTTTTGCTGCATAGGCAACAGCTTGTGGAACTCCAGTTGTTGAAGTTTGTTGCATAGAAAATGAAACATTAGGCAAACAACACCCAGGTGCTGGCCTGCAGCAAATAGACCATGAAACAGAAACTGAATCTCATGTATGCAAATTATAAAAGGGAAAGAGAAATTGATGAATTGAATTGCACCTGATCATTGGTTGTTGAATGCAGGGACCAAGATTTGGACCACCAAATGCGTAACTGCCTCTGTAGAGAGAAAAGAGAATGGTTAAAGTAGCAGGAAAATGGTAACCCATAGGTGTCTCATCCATTTCTAGTAGTACATGATTGTTCAGGTGGCTGGGTCGTCTTCCACTTATGCCAAAATAGAAAGTCAATAAAAAAAGAAAAAACAAAACTATTTTGTTGTGGTGTGGCATTAAAGATTCATCAGCGACCAAAAGTGGACCATATAAAACCAGCTTTATGATTGACTTGAAAAGAAAGAGAGCACATACAGTGGACCATATAAAACCAGTCTCTTGCATTATCACCATTTACTTTATGATTGACTTGCAACTTATAAAAAGCAGGACACTATTTTAGCATTGATCCAAAAGTTCATCAAGACATGTACAAGGACACTAAGTAAAAAGTATGACAAAAGAATACAAAACCTTAATTCTCCAGTTTTAGGTTTTTTGGGATCTGCAAAACGAACAATCAATGGCTGATCACACCCCTAAAATGAACAAGAAAAGAAAAGGGATGATTAAATACGATTTCAAAGTACAATCAGAGTTCTGACACATATACGGCAATCAATTCCTTTAAGCAATCAATCACTTTACTCTCATGGTAACAGTTCCATTTAATCCCTTGATTGCTGCCAGTGCCATATCTCTGTGAGCAAACTTAACAAATGCACATCCTTCACACAACAAAAGATCATCATGTCAGAAACAGCACAAATTAACAGCCAATACAGCCATGTCATTTTCTCTAAATCTTCCAATTAATAACCAAAAGTAATTGAGAATGTAAGAGAGCAACACGAGAGCTCATGACATTATTTCTGAACCACAAATGAGATCTTCCACAGATCAAGGTTGATAAACATTTGCACTCAAGACTGCTCTGAAGTTCTTGCCCTTTGCTTTCCCTCTTGTTTCAATATTCCAGTAAATGACATAGATATCAGAGGGAAAATAACAATGATTGGTGTGTTTATTATATGACTCTAGACAAAGCCCTGGAGATCTGTAGGTGAATCACACTACTGGGGCAATATGAAAAGTATAGTATACATCAAATTCTGATATGTCGATTCTTAAAGACATTAATAGCTATAGAATGACAAATAGGAGAGAGTGGACATACCACGACTTTGCTTCAGCTCATCACGTGCAATGTAGACATCTTCCACATGACCATAAGGAGAAAATATCTGACACGGTAATCATTCATAGATGATCATAACACAAGAAAAGGAAAAGTAAAGAAAAGAAAAGACATTGTGTTTAAAGCTAAGATTTGAAAAAGTCATGTACATGCACTCCAGCAGTGGATGCATGCATGCCTTCACAAGATATTTATTTACTTTCAGATAAAATACCTACATTAACATGCACTCTCCAAGAGTACAAAGATACTGTTACCTATGCACAGCAAATAATCACATACAGCAGCATGAAAGCCGCAGCCATTGTTTTTACCTTTTGACACATTTTAAACCAATGCCATCCATTTGCATACACTGCTTTTCAATGCAATGCTTATGCATCTGCAGCTGTCACTTGCTTACCGTGGCATATAAAACAAAACAGTAGCAGTAGGACAAATAAATTTTACTTTATCAATGTAAGGATGGAATACACTTGAATGCCCCAAAACTCTGGTTCATACCTCCTCAATTTCCTGTTTTGAAGCCAGCTTGTTTACAGAACCAACATAGAGCTTGTCCACAACCCCCTCTACCACGGAACAGCGGGGAACTAAACAACAGAGCAAGAAAACAAAAAATAATATCAAGAAAAAGAATGACACGATACACATTTCAGGTGAAAAATGTTGCCTGCATGAAAACTTGAGAGGCATATTGGCAAGACAAAGCTAGTAATGATGTTCCCTCCAAGCATGGAATATTACCAGTGTGGAACCCAAAGCATATAACAGACGAACTTCTATTTTTAGGAAAAATGAGAAAGAGATGCAAATCTCAAACAATATTTATTGCAAAGCAGCATGTTGCTACCTAGAAGTATGTTCCAAGTTAAGTTGATAAAATTATTTATAACCATGGCCCTCTAAGGGCATACAGCTCAAGTACGGTTAGTCCTCAAGAAGCAGAACACTTGAGCTAAATAAAACTATGATCTTTCCAGAAGGACTGGAACTTCTTATGATTGTTAAGATAGGAATTGATGCTATTCAGGGGGGGGGGGGGGGGGGGAGCAGTTGTGCTACATATTCATACATCAGAAATTAACTAATTGGACATCTTTCTGGAAACCCCTCCTGAAGGAGAGTTTTCTGTACCATTTTGCAAATGCTACTCATAAAAGAATACCATTAAGATAATTCATGTTTGTTTAAAAGTCTACTTTGGCTCTCCTGAAATGAACATAATTGTAGGCGATTGGAGATTCATTAAGCAAAAATAATTAAATCATGTTATTTACAGGATATAGTTCCAAGTATCATTCATCCGAAAGCCTAGTGTTGAGCAGGACAATGAAGGGTAATGCATAAAGATGAAAAACATAGACGTTTGACAAAGGATCAGCTGAAGAACATAAATCATGAGAGTACCAAATGCTAACCTGGGCGTTCACGTTCTCCATCAGCATATCTGACTTTAAATGGAACCACTTCCTGAATAAAAATTTACAGAGCAATGAAATATCAAACTGCACCTAACCAATAGCAGCAAAAATTCTTACTCATCATGAATATGAACTGAAGAACTCACCCCGGGAATAGTATGCTGGTTATGCAAAGCCCTAATAGCCCTGTCAGCTTCCTCAAATGTTGCGTATTTCACAAAACAATATGCTGCATAAATAAATTTGCATATGAAATTACTTTTAATGGCAAACCTTTTACACAGGTACATGAATTTCTAGAATTAGCAACATGTGGAGATTAGTGAAAATAAAACTGAAAAACCTCAATGACAATCTACAATGTTTAATGCTTTTATGTTTCCCCTACTTAAAATATGTTTCGAGATAATTACAGGCACAAAAAGTATCATGATTGAGATAGCAGCTCTTAAGTTAATGCAAAAGCAGCTTAGAATATACAAAAGAAGACACAGATTGGTCCACTAGATAGAAGACGGACTAGAGGACCACCATGAGTTATAATCAGAGGTTCCTGGGGAGCTTAATTAGAGATGTGAAGCAACATGACAGAAACTCATAAATTTCCCATAGCTAACAATAATTGCAATGGATGTCAGCAAAACTATTCATCTAGCACTGTACAAATAGCTGTATCAGAGGCAAGTACAGTATCTGTTGATGAAAACTCAAACCTTGTTTCCATCTTGATTAGTAAGGTTTAAACTTCTTCCCACCCACCCTGTAACATCTGAACTAAAGCACAGACACTATCAAGTTTTGTGACAGCATTTCTACTTCTCTTTAATTGCCAGGAGCAAACATCTAAATCCCAAGAACTTCACAACAATTTCCAGGAGTAGGAGAAAGGGAAGTGATTCAAACAACAAGAAAATGCAATGACAAAAATAAACAGCCATGAAAATCGCAAATACAATTAAACAACAAGACACATTCAGCATATATCCTCAAGTTTGAAGAGTACATATTTTCAAATCAATAATAAAAGAAAAACATAATTTCTATCTAAACATCCATAGGCACCAGGCTTCTCTGGGAAATGTGACCCAGGTTTCACATGTTTCCTGTTTAAAATGGAGTATCAACTTCACTATATAACCTATCAATCCTAAGAGATAAATGATTATCACAACCTAACGGATACCCATTAACATTTGGTGACATAGAAGTCCCCACTTTTGTGCCACTGGCCACATCCACAAGTATGCTTCCATATTTGCCCCCCTAATAGCTCAAGAGTGACATTTATTGAAAGCAAATCACACAAAAGATGGAGTTCTAAAAACATTTAGCCATGAACAAGACCAAACCGGAAACTCTAATTGTTCATCAATACTCTCAAAAACAAACATTCCACCTCAGACTAACACCAAGCTTTCAAAGATTTAATTCTTGTTTTTGTGTTTTCCCAGCGTTAACAGTGAGAAATGCCCATGAACAAGCTACTTACGCCAGGCATATGATATGGAACAAACGTTCTAGAACTTGGACTGCCAACACCAGCAAACCAAGATTCTTTCCATATTGAAGATTATGCCAGCACACACACACATGAGCTTTTCAAACTTCCCAGTTGTTTTCTTCTAACTGTACATGATCATAGATAGCACATGGCCTAATAGGTAGCACAACATCTCCTCTAAAAAGAAGTTGTAAATTAAAACCCCTCTCAATCTATCAAACAAAAGCAGTTCTAGACCATAAAAAATTATCACCAAACTAACAATGATACCATTCAGAGCCTCAAAAGAGACAATGATACCAAACAAAAATTTGTAAAGGCTGCATGTAAGAGTTTCAAGTACCTTGTTGTTGCCCAGTCCGCTTATCCCGGGGTAAAACAACCTCAACAATACTTCCATGTTCTTCAAACAGAGAGCGGATCTAACAAAGAATCAAAATCTGAAAGATCAAAAGAATAACAGAAGCAGCATCCTGACTTGAAAAAAAAATAGTTATAAGCAGCATAGATGTGACACTATCTGCAATTCTTGTGATGAACCAGCAATTTCTTGCTGCTTAGAACCTATGCAGTATAAGTAAATTTAGTCTTTATTGCACAGAAACAACAAAAACGACAATGTTTTGTGATTCAGAAACCAAAAACAAAAGGGCTTTGAAGAGTACATGGAATCAGCACTTACATTTTCTTCTGTCGTTGTTCTTGGAATTGGTGCGATATAAAGCTTTGCATTAACACCACCATCACCGTAATCTGAAAAGGAAAAATAAGAAGAGAAAAACAAATTCAGTTCCGAAAAAATTCGATTTCATAAAAGATTGGCAACAGCGATACATAGCATACTGGAATTATTAAAGAGAGTGACTTTGCATTTGTGAAAGAGTACCTGAAGAATGAAATCGGCCTCTTTTGCGGCCATTGAAGCGGAATAATCCGCCGCTAAATGGCTCGTTAGCTTCACCACTCATCTGCTGATTAGAGTCGTAATTATAATGGTTGTGGTTGTTGAATTGGTTCTGGTCGGGATAGTGCTGGTTAAAGTTGGGATGTTGATGCTCGTGATACCGTTGATGGTCTCCTCTGTGTCTATCCATGATCAAACCCTAAGCAAAGAATACTTTGAGGCAGGACACGCGATAAGAGGAATGCAAAGACGAAGTGCCTGGCACTATATTTTGAAAATACTTTTAAAAAACAATATTATTTTTTATTTTTATTTTAAATAAATATTTTTTTTATTTTTAAATAATGATATTAAAAATAATTTTTAAAAAATAAAAAAAAATATTTTAATATATTTTTAAATAAAATATTTTTAATAATCTAAAATATATAAAAAAAAACATTTTTTATATAATTTAGATTATTTTAATACACATATATATAAAAAATAAACTCTAAATAATTAAAATATTATTTTAATATATTTTTAAACTTGTGTCTTATTTTTATTGAATGTATTTAAAAGAAATAATTCTTATTATTTTGAAATAATATTTTGGTGTTTTAGAATATGTTTAATATGCTAATATCAATAATAAATTTAAAAATAAATTATTTCATTGTATTTTTTAAATAAAACATATTTTAAAAAATAATCATTATTACAATAACAAAAAAAAACATCTAAAACAATTTACGAAACATTGTTTTTTAAATTGAATCATATTTAAAAAAACATCTAAAACAATTTACGAAACATTGTTTTTTAAATTGAATCATATTTACTTATATTTTTGTGATTTCTTTATGTTAAAAAAAGTATACTCCACATTTTATTTCTGAATTTTGTCCTTCTTTATGTATTTTTTTCTTGTGAATGTAAAATATTATTTTAATATTTTTTAAAAATATTTTGAAAAACAGGTTATACTACAATGTCAAATAGATTAAGACTAGCCGATTTGCCCGCTTCGCTGGGTTTTTTTTATCTATGTAGAAAATTAATTGATTTTATAAATGTTGTATTTTGTTATTTTAATATTTAATTAGTATAATTGTAATTGATAAATCTGTTGAAAATGGTTTTTTTCAACCAAAATGTGATTGAATATTGCTATTGCTAAAAAACTTTTGATAAAATTTATTAGAAAATTTGCTAAGAAGGTGACATGGTTTATTAGAAATTTGTTGTCACGGGTACTCTGGTTAATAAAAAAAAAAAAAAAAAAAAACTGTTAAAAAAGAACAACTGACTTGGACACTAAAAAATCAAAAATACATGTGAAAAGAAGGTCACCGTTTCTTAAAAGAAAAACAAAAGGGTCTAAAATATAAATTTAAATTCAAAGCCAAAGTTTTTTTTATAAGATTTATTCATCATATTATTATATTAAATATATTTAAGAATACTGTTATTAATTTTTTTTGCAAGAAATTGTAAGTCATTTTTTCTCTCTCTATATATATTTTTAGGCGATAATATTAAATAAATATTAAACACGTATACTTAGTCTGACATACTATATAGTGTGATCAAAATGGCAAGTGATTTTTATATTTTTTAATTGTAGATAACCTAGGTAAATTTGTAAAAAAAAAAATATGAGTTGCCCTTTTTCCCCAGTAATATTAGATTTGACACATTATAAATAAAAATATTGCAATTTTTTTTAAAAACAGAAATATAATTTTTTTGCGTGCTATAATTACTTATTTGCTGTCTCAAAAGAACAGTTTAGTCAAAACAGAAAGTGTCTCATATATTTTTTAATTGTAGATAATCTAGGCAAATTTGTTTACATTTTGTTTTTTTGAGTTGTATTTTTTCCCGAGTAATATTAGATCTTAAATATTAAAAATCATTTTTTTTATTTTTTTTTAAGAAATAAACTTGAACAAAAGAGCTCAAAATTAAAATTCAAAACCAATTTTTTATTTTATTTTATAAGATTTATTCATCATATTATTATATTAAATATATTTAAGAATGCTGATATTAATTTTTTCCTTGCAAAAAATCCGACGTCATTTTTTTTATCTTTTTATATATTTTTAGGCGATAATATGTAATAAATATTAAAACATATAATAATTAAAATTTGGAGCAAAATATATTTTATAAGATTTATTCATCATATTATTATACTAAATGTATTTAAAAATACTGATATAAATTGTTTTCCTTCAAAAAATCCGCGGTCTTCTTTTTTCTCTCTGTATATATTTTTAGACGATAATATTAAATAAATATTCAAGCATATAAGCAGTTTAACATACTTTAATTTGACATAAATATACAAATATATATTTAATTTCAAACACTTTCAATATATTTTTTTATTATTAGGTGATAATATTCAACAAATATTCAAAAAATTAAATTATAATTATTAAAAAAAATTAATGATTATTATTATTATTATTATTATTATTATTATTATCATCATCATTATTATCATTCTCATCATTGTTAGCATTTAAAAAATATTTGTGATGTAAGAAAAAAAATTAAAGAAAAATATATACATGAACTTGTACAATAATAGGGAATAATGCATCCATATATAAACAACAATAAAGGAAATGAATTTCAAAAGAACAATTAAAAACATAAGGCCCAAAATAACAATAAAAGATATAATTAATTTAAAGTGAAGGATTAATTTGACAACAATTCATACTTTTGTACCAAAAATATTCCAAGATCTAAAAGGAAAAAAATTTAAAAGAAGAGGGACTGAAATTAAAGTGCAATATATAATGAATTTGAAATGAAGGACAAAATTGAAAACAATATAACCTGCTATACTAAACAAAATTCAGGGATCTAATAGCAAACCGAAAAATTCAAAGAAGAAGGACTGACATGCAAATTGCATATATATCAATTTGAATGAAAGGATGAAATTGAAAGAATTCGAAACTTGGATTACAGAAATCAAACAAAAGCCAAGGGACTGAAATGCATGCACAATAACTCGGGGGACTGAAATTGACTCCGGCTCTGAGGAGAGAGAAAAGAGGACATAACGTTTCAACCGACAATATGAGCCTCCACATAGATATTTGAAGAGCACGCGCCACCCCATGAGATTCAGGGAACGGTTGCGAATCGTTTTCACCGGCGGAGGAAAAATTTCCACCTCCGCATGACACCGCACGCGCCGCCTGAAGTGATGGGGGGACAAAAACGCGCCGACACGCCCGTACGGCTCCCTGACAGCGATGACGCAAGCGCACAGTAACGTCGTGGTCAATTACTAAACGACCCCTGACGCTAATTGCTTGATTTTGTCGTTTCGGGGGCTACGGACATCATAGCACATTTAAAAAAATATTAAAAAAAAAGGTTCCGGCGGACCGGTCCGTACGCGTGCAATTACAACCGTAGCCCTCAGCCGAAAACGTGTTTTTGTCTTATTTGCGGGGGTCCGGGCGTCATTACACTGTTCACATCAGGAAAAAACAAAAAAAAATAGGGTGGACGAACTCGCGCGACGCACGGAGGACAAAAGACCACTCCACAGTGCCACTGAGTCTGCCTCTACAGTGCAACGCTCGAGCTGTTTTAGATATATGTAATTCTATTTGTTTTTGTATATTTTTAAAAATATTGCTTTGATATAACTTATTTTTGTATGTTTTTAGATTTTTTTGATATACTATGTCAAAAATAAATAAATAATAATATTTCAATATTTTCTAAATAAAAAGTAAAGTACTTTAAAAAATATATTATTACAATATCTAAATGGCTCTAAAATATATTCATGATATAAATATTTTTAAAAATTCATTAATTTACTTAATGTTTTGACTTTCTTTTAAAAAAAAAAAATATACTCCACACTTTATTACTGAATTATGTTCATCCCTACCTCCTAAACCTATCCTTGTGAATGCAAAATTGTTAGGTATATTTAATTTATTATACTATCCATAAATTAAATTAATAGATATAATCATGCTAAATGAACACCTTAAATTAAATTGTTAGTTATCTTTTATTTATTTTTCTAATTTATAGATAATATGGCAAGCTATAAATCTAGCTTATAACTTCTAATGTTTTTTTTTTTCTTAATATGTAGCATTTTCAGATATTTTTAAACGATAAACAACTAATTCTTCAAAAAAAATAAATTATAATAGGCTATGAAAAATATAAAAAGACATAGTCCAAAATTTTCAAACTCTTAAAATAATCAAACAATGGATAGAAAAGGACTTGAGTATCCATTTAAGAGTGTGATTAATGTTATTTTTTAAAGTGTTTTTTATTTAAAAAATTATCAAAATGATAATTTTTTATTTTTTAAAAATAATTTTCAATATCAATACATGAAAATGATCTAAAAACATCAATTTTTTTTTTATTTAAAATAAAAAATATTTTTTTTTAAAAAATACTTTTAAAATTGAGTGAAAAATGAAATTCTTATATCCAAGTAAAAAACCATCAATTTGAACCATTTCGTGTCAGGAGCCCAAGCCCTTCTGTGCACCCGAAATTATGAGAACACCAGGGGCAAAAGAGAAATAAAATGCAAACCATAAAAACGATCCCATATCCGAAATTATGCTAACAGAGAATGTGGAAAGCCGAAACTAACCCAGCCCAGTAGCCCTAGAATTTTCCTTCCCTGCTCATCGTCGGCCAACGCATTGGCTTCACTCTTTCTATCTACCGCACTCCGCTCCGGTAAATGTTTCTTCGTCTCCGATTTGCTTGCTATTCTTAAAATCGATAGTAGAAATCAGAAACAAAAGAAAATTGCAGCTTGCTTCAAGGTCTCATTTTTTATTTATTTTTTGCCTTAATCGAACACGGTAGTTTTTAATTCGCAATAAAAAAGATAAACTTGTTTATATTTTGTATTTAGGTTATTTTTACTTCCTAAACTGCATCACGTGTGATTTTACTGGCACAAAAATTTCTGGCTAATCTGTTCCATTTGCATTCAATAATCAGTTGTTAATACAAACAGCTGTCGAATTTATGAACAAGTCTAAGATTGTTGTGAAATTTGTTAGTCATGTAAAAAGCAGCTTCAGTTGTTCTTGAATAAGTTTCCTGTGAACTGGTTGAGGGTTTTTGCTTTTATTTGTGATGAGGTGTATTATTATTTTTTTGGCTAGGTTGAGTTTCTTTTGGAATGGCAACACGGCTGGATCCAGATGTTGATGATGATTTTAGTGAAATTTACAAGGAGTATACTGGTCCTCCGAGTTCTACTGTCAATAATGCACATGACAGGGAAAAAGTGAATAAAAGGTCCCTAGTGGACTCTGACGAGGAAGAGGAAACTCCCGATCCGAATGCTGTCCCAACTGATTTTACGAGCCGAGAAGCTAAGTTTTGGGAAGCTAAATCAAAGGCTACAGAGCGGAATTGGAAGAAGAGGAAAGAGGAAGAAATGATTTGTAAAATATGTGGAGAGTCAGGGCATTTTACTCAGGTATTACGTTGCTTCTTGGAAAACAAGTTGGTGAATTTTTGAAATGAGTGCATTGCATTCTCAGTGTGCGTTTATTTTTTAATTCTCTCTTTTATGTATTAAGGAAGTCATTTATTTGTGATTTCAATTTGGATGGAACCTGCAATAACCATGAGGAAACTAAACGCTTTACATTTGAATCTATTTTGCCTTTATGCCTTATTTGCATGACAGCTTGTGTTTTTGTCCAGGAAACATACGTGGACATGCTTGAGAATTGAACTTGTTGCCTAAACTGAATAATGTTTTTAGATTAACTATTGTTGGATGTTCTTGACTTTTAACTAACCCTACCAATTTGATGTATGCTTTGCTTCAGTGTTTACTTTTGGGGCGCTGCATTAGCTTACTGCTTGAATTATACCAACTGACATACACATGCAGAGGATTGCCATTTTGTTTTTCTTTTCTTTTTTAGTTGCACTATCCAATGTCAGAGGCTTGGTTGGTTGGTTTTTTTTTTTTTTTTCATTTTTATTTCTTTGATCTGGGATTGAATGTTGTGTCATATATCTGGTTCTTGTAAAGGGATGCCCCTCAACTCTTGGGGCAAATCGCAAGTCTCAAGATTTCTTCGAAAGGGTTGCAGCAAGAGACAAGCATATAAAAGCTCTATTTACTGAGAAAGTGATACAGAGGATTGAGAAGGACAACGGTTGCAAAATCAAAATGGAGGAGAAATTTATAATTGTTAGTGGAAAGGATAGGTTAATCTTGGCAAAAGGTGTTGATGCTGTGCACAAGGTAATCAAGGAGGAGGGTGATCCGAAGGGCCCTTCTAGTTCTCACAAGAGTAGATCTAGGTCCCCTGAGAGAAGTCCTGTTGGTTCACGATTGCGACGCTCTGATTCCCAAAGAAGTCACCCACATGATACATCACAATATCATCAGAGGTTTGGAAGACAAGATAAGATTATGGAAGACCATCGTGGGGATCTACATAAATTCTCAAGGGGTTCTCCACAAGGTAGGGACAGCTTAGGATATGTTTTCGGCATCCATAGAAAACTGGTAATCCCATGTTCGTAGTTTATTAGGCCTCTGCAAGTTTCCACATACATTTGAAGCAATTGTTTCCCTAAATTTTGAGTTCTTAATGATGTGATGTATTGCTTATCTTGTATTTGCAGCAAAAGGTAAGTTCTTATCTTCAAGAATTATGTGTACGATTCTGAAGTATCATTCATTGGTGGTTCTGAAATCATTGGATTCTCCAAACGAAATTATTTACTGAAAGCAAATTCGGACTTGTTTGCAACGGATGGTTCACTGTGTGAATACTAGATAGTATGTCTTATTAAAGCTACCATCTCGAATCCAGTGCTTAACGTGCTCTTCATTTGATGAAGCTTATGGTAATGATGGAGGTAGAAGTCACTCGAGCCATTCTAAATCTCCTGCACGCCCCCTTTATGCTGGCAACTCATATGGTTCACATGATGGTCATAGTCATAACACAGCTGGTTATAGAACTACAGGATGGGATACTGAGAGGCGGGGGTCTGATTTGCAATCAGGCCATCGATTTGAATACTCTACTTTCCCTCAGACATTAGAAGAACTGGAGCTAGAGTACAAGAGAGAGGCAATGGAACTTGCTAGAATTTGTGTCAAGGAAGAAGATGATGAAAATCAGAAGCATCGTGAGGTATTAAAACTATCTCAACATTTCTCGAAATGTTTTTAAACTGTAACTAGCTGATTCATGTTTCATTTGTTAAACTTATTTTTATCTCAGAACATATCCTTTGTAATGAAATCAGGAGACTAGCTGTTCTGATCTTTGGTTATTTGTTTTATGTGTACCTCTCTTAAGTCTTAACTGTTTGCTTCTTGTGGTTGAATCTTGTATATGGATAAAATTGGCATGGGGAGGGAAGAAACTGGTAGAAACAGTAAAGAACAGTAATATAATGGCTAGGATTTTTTAATCTTGAAACCAAGCAAAACAACTTAACCTTCATGAAATTATATAAAAAGTCTCATTCTAATCGTACAACTCTAAAGCCATAATTTCAGAAATAATTTTATAGAAGGTTCCTGCATATGGACTGTATGAATGAATACTGTATCAAAGATCATAGTATCTTCATTTTTGTGCTTTGTGGTCAAATCTTTAATAATTAAATGAACAAAATGAATCTTGTCTATTCATAGCCAACTTCATCTCTTTCCTTATCTTGTTGCTGGAATTGTGTTGGAGAGGGTATTGAGGTTTATTGATGGGGAATAAAGACAGGCAGCCATGGAAATTATAATTTAATTATTTAGGAGTGTGGTAATGTTGTAAAAATATTTCAGATGTCTTTCTTGATTCTCCATCACTTATTCGATTTGAGAAGATGAAATGTTCTGTTAAGTTCAAGTGTTTTTTCAAATATGAAGTTTTAATTTTTCTAATGAATTTGCTGTGTTGTGGTCCTCATTGTTTACGCAAAAAGAAAATGTCAATCTAAATCTACTCCTTGCTTGCTATATGGTCAGAGAATTCTGATCTTTGTTTGGTCTTGTGGATTTTAGACTATCAGGGAAATTGGAGAGAATTACATGCAGAAATTAGTTATTCTAAGGGGCGCACACACAAGACAGTGGGAGGAGTTTCTTCAACAGGATGTTCAAATGCGTCAGCAACAGCCTCGGCAGCCAGCTTCTGTGTCTGGTTTTGGTGGATATAAACAGCACTCTTATTCTGAATATGATGCTTCTTCGGCCACTCCTCATTATGCTGGGACTAGTTTAACCATGGATTCAAGGCCCAGGTACTCAAATAACATGGAAAATTATTCTTCAAGACCTCACGATACATTTGGTGAGTTCCAACACCAGAGGCGCGAGGCTTTTGGGAAAGCGTACAATCGATACTAAATTGGTTTGCCGGAACTGAGTTCGGTGAGTTGACTCACTTTTTAAAGTTAAGGAAAGTAGAATCCCTTTTTTCTTTTCCACCTCTAAGTCTTTCTATGTTTGCAATCTCCTAACCAACATTCTGGGAAGTTTACGTTGAGACAATGTGCACTTGGGTTATGGTTAGAAATGATGCTCTAAAGCTTCAGTGTTTCGCTAACTTCAATTGTTAGGCAAGCAGCTTTAAAACATTTAGCAGGCCTTGGTTGGGAAGGGGTAGGAGATGCTAGGATTGTTTTGTGGGTACATTCGGATTTTGTTATTTTTATCCTGCTCTAGCTTAAAGTTTGAATACAAAAATTTTCAGGGTCCAGATCATGTTCGTTGGAGTAATGCACTGTGGTGGCCCAGAACGAGGTAAGTTTGTCAGCTATCCTGTTGGCCTGGAGAGGGGAATATCTGAGTCACCTGACACACATAGTATGTCAGTAGAATTGCTTATATATCATTTTAGTGGCTCAAAACTTCCTTCTATAGGTGAGATGTGGTAATCATTTTCTCAGGTAGATCTGGAAATGTTTTGAGGTTTGCCAACTTCTGAACAGCTAAAATTGGCATCAATTGACTGCATTTTGGCAGATTTTTCAATTCAGAGTACTGTAGTTTGGTGTTACATGCAATAGCGTTTCACATTTGCAGTACGTGCCATGGCAGTATTGTATTTATTTAAGTAGATAGAAAGAACATATATCTCCGTTTTTCATAATTTAATTTCTATATCCCATGCTATAAAAATGGAAATGAACGCAGTAAATATTCGATGATTTGACATCCCTGTCTCATCCCAACTTTTCTGCGATAATTCACTTCATGATTGAATCATCAGGGCTTCCCTAGGTTAGGCTATACCTTGCATGGATTATGTATGGATAGGCTTACTGGCATGCATTTGGTTGATTTTGCAAAGAAGAAATATGTTTGATTGTTTGCGAAGAATTAAAAGTGAGGGGATTGAAATTGAAGGAGGTCAAATGATGCTTCTTTTTATTTCTTAGTTTCATTTTTTTTATAGTGTTGATTGGTGATTTGGCTTTGATAATTTGGTTCTATCAGTTATCATGGCCAAAGAAAAAAACACCCTAACATGGTTGTTGATTTTACAAAATATAACTCAATTTTATTGTTTGCAAAAAAAAAAAAAAAAAAAAGCAAGAGGATCAAATTTAAACTCTCGATGAAATCATATTTAAAAAAAAAAAAAAACAATATATCACGTGTAAGATTTCATCCAAATTCTTTTTTGGTCCCTTTTATTAATAAATTATATACATTAGTTTAAGATTTTACTTTGTTCATATTTCATTTTTTGGGTTTGAGAGGAAAGAAAATTTCCGAATTACAATGAGAGAGTTATCGGTTGATCATGTTTTGACAATGAAAAAGGATTGATTTTATGAAAGAGTTTTGTTGAGATCTTTTAAAACCTCTATCTTATCTAAAAAAAATCACGATTTTGACTTTGTAATTTCCCCCCCTTCTTAGGGTTGAGAGGTTTTAAAAGTTTATTATTTTTTTTTCTTTCTTTTACGTGAAAATGGATTAAAAAATAAAATTCTTAGTTCTCTTGATTTTCAAGCAATTTTTGTGGTTGAATTATATAGAAAGCTGATAGTTGTTTTATGTGACACCTCATGATGTGTCATGTACTTTTTTTATAAAAAAAAATGAATAACATGTTGATCTATTTTAAAAAGAGCGTAGGCTAGCAGACCTGCCATCAGGCTAATTTTTAAAGGCTAGAAGTGTTGTCACCTAGTCTTACATGTTTAATCTAAAAAACAAATCTTAAGAATTAAATATTTTTTTTTAATATATATATATATATATATTAAATTCTTAAATTAATTTATAAATATTTTTAGACATTATTTTGTAAAATTTTATTTTATTTTTACTTTGTTCTTGAACTTCTTCTTTTTTTCTCAATTGTTTTCATGTGATTATTGATTTTTCTTATACTATAACTAAATAAAAAATTTATTAAATTTATAATTTAGATCACATGTTTAAGGAGTTAACCTCTATTAATTTGATATGTTTTTCTGAACATTAAAAAAAATAATGTTGTCTTCAAATTTATCAAAAACAAACCACTTTTCTATCAATGTGGTTAGACTTACCAAGATAATTGAATCAATAAATGCTCACATGGTTTAGTTTGTAATCCAGACTAGGGAAGGACTTGGATTGAAGGGTTTCAAAAATGATCGACTAAGCCAAGTTTATTGATAAATTTGTAAAAAAAAAATATGAGTTGCCTGTTCCCCCCGTAATATTAGATATGACACATTATAAATACAAAAATTGCAAATTTTTTTAAAAAAGAAATATAAATTTTTTGTGTGCTATAATTATTTATTTGCCGTCTAAAAAGAACAGTGTAGTCAAAACAGAAAGTGCCTTGTATATTTTTTAATTTTAGATAATGTAGGCAAATTTGTTTACCTTTTGTTTTTTTGAGTTGTATTTTTTCCCGGGTAATATTAGATTTTAAATATTAAAAATCCATTTTTTTTAAGAAATAAACTTGAACAAAAGAGCACAAATTTAAAATTAACAGCATTTTTTTTTATTTTATACGATTTATTCATCATATTATTATATTAAATGTATTTAAGAACGTTGATATAAATTTTTTTTCCTGCAAAAAATCCGAGGTCATTTTTTTCTCTTCACTTTATATATATTTAGGCGATAATATGCAATAAATATTAAAACATATAATAATGACTTGTTTGCCTTTTCATAGGAACAGTGTAATCGAGACAAAAGTGACTTGTATCATTTTTTAATTGTAGATAACCTATGTAAATTTGTCAAAAAATTTTCTTGAGTTGTCTTTTATCCCCAATAATATTAGATATAAAATGACTATTGTCATTATTGCAAAAATAATTAAAATTATCAAATTATCCCGAAAGAAAAAACACTCAAAAACATTAACAAAAGAGTAAGCAAGAAAAAGAATATATTATTATTATTATTATTATTATTATTATTATTATTATTATTATTATTATTATTATTATTACTATTACTATTATTATTATTATTATTATTATTATTATTATTATTATTATTATTATTATTATTATTATTATTATTATTATTATTATTATTATTATTCTTGTGTTAATGATGAAT
Source organism: Salix caprea (assembly GCA_964035475.1). Classification (NCBI taxonomy): domain Eukaryota; kingdom Viridiplantae; phylum Streptophyta; class Magnoliopsida; order Malpighiales; family Salicaceae; genus Salix; species Salix caprea. Next base: position 2,839,273 of record OZ037755.1, on the reverse strand, counting down.
AAAGAACAGAAATAGATAAAAGAAAAAAAATCATACTAATTTTTTTTTTTAAAAAAAACATAATTATCAAGGGAAAAAATTCATCAAACTTGAAAATAATAACAATAAAACCAATAAAAAAATAAAAGAAAGATAACATAAAAAAAAATATAATAGATGATAAAACAAAACAAAAAATTATTAGCTGAAAAAATCATTTAATTTGAAAATTTTAAAAAATATTTGTTCTACGTTGCGGGCTGAGTAAACAATTTTTATAGGATTTGCTGGATGCAAATAAAAATATAATTTTTATTTATGCGAAATTTAATATAATAAAATAGCTCAACACCCCCTAGTATAACAATAGCAAAATAAAAGTTTGAAAATCTAAAATTATCATTGCACGGAGAATAATTTTAGTCATGGTACGCGTAAACTATCATTGATATCCTAGTTTTAAAAAATAATAAGAATAAGAATAAAAAAAGGGAAAATAACTTTTGCAGACAGATATTTTCAAAATCAGCATTGTAGAAGGAAAAAACTAAAATACGGTAGTTTTAAAAAATAAAAATAATAATAAAAAGAAAAAGGGAAAGGCAATTGTTAACAAAATAATAAGAAAAACAAAACGTATTTTAGAGAAAAAGGGAAAGGGAAAGCAACTGTGCTTTCCCAAATAAGAAAAACAAAACGTATTTTAGAGAAAAAGAAAAAAGAAAAAAAAAAGAGAAAAGCAATTGTTAACAAAATAATAAGAAAAACAAAACGTATTTTAGAGAAAAAGAAAAAAGAAAAAAAAGGGGAAAAGCAATTGTTAACAAAACGTATTTCAAACTTTCCTGCGCCTTTTTATTGTCTTTTTGCAATTGGTTGAAGAAGGTCGTTCCCTCGGGCATTGAATCTCTGGCCTTAGCCTGCCTGCCAGTCTTGATCTCAGAGAGAGAGAGAGAGAGAGGAAAAAAAAAAAACCAAAACAAATTTGTTGGCTGAGGGGTTCGAACCCATTCCAGCGCGCAGGGGACCGCTCGGCCACAGGTATTTCCTAGCTATTTTCACCATAAAAAATATAAAAAGCATCTATGCTTTAAAAAAAACGGAAACAGGTGCACATACGCGCGCGAAGCAAGGGCTGAAAATGTCCAATGAACAGTGACAATGAGTCTGGTGCTACAGTAGAAGACCGAGTTGTTTTAGCTTTTTAGGTAATATTGCTTTTGGAATAATGAAAAAAAATATTGTCTAAGAGATACATGTTCCGGTGAAAACTTTCAAAAAGAAGGAGCATGTTAACGAGACATTGACTTAGTAGCGTGATATAGTGATAAAAAATTTGAGATATGTTTTGTAGGTTTTAAATTCGAGTCAGGATATACTTACTTTACAAGAATCTAGAACAATCGAGATTTTACTTGTTTAATCTGAGCCTGTAAAAAGTACCTTAAAAGGATATGATTTTCTCAAATCCATTTTTTTTTAATGAGATAGAGGAATTAAAGTTGGAGATTTTTTTTATAAAAAAAATCATCTTGATCTTTTAGGGAATGTTTTAGGGAAGCTTTTGGTTATTAGATATATAACAAAGGAAGAAGATATATATATATATATATATATATATATATATATATATATATATATTAAATTAAAAATATTAAAAAGAAGAAAAAAAAGACTTACTTAGCAAATTATTTTGTTTAGGTGAATGTTTTTGTTTGCGTTTGTTTTTCAACTTTACAACCTAATATGTAATTAACATTAATTTTTTTTATCGTATTCATCACATATAATTGTCATCACTGTATTTTATTAAACATATACAATGAATTCTGAGTTAATTATTAGGATTTTTCTTGGTACTTGAAAATACATTAGCAATTCATGAATATCTTTTTTTACATTAAAGAAAATTAATCTGACTTGTAGCGTAGCACATGACAAACTAAAAACAAATATTGAGAAAATCAAAATATTTCATTTTATTGACATTTTTATTTTGAAACAGATATTTGAATGTGAATTCAATCTCCCATGAAAAACATTTTTTTTCTTGAAGTTTAGTAGAACATTGAAATTGAGAAAAACATTAGTATTGTTTTTCAATAATTGAATTAGTCAAGTCCATGTAAATATAGAATATGAAAGTCAAACTGACAAAGCTATTAATATAGATAAATCATATTAATCTCATCAAAAATTAAAAAATAATTGTGTTTTTTTTTTAAATAAAAGAAACTTGATAAACGATTGAAATCTTGATTAATTAAATAATATGATGAAAAACAATGGCCAACAACACTAATAAAAAATGAATTTGTTAATTAAAATCAATTTGTAATAGAAAATGACACATAAAACTTATAGATAAAAAAGAAAAGAAAAGGTAAGGTACAAGTTGAAAATATTATAAAAATAAAAAATAGATTTAATCTATGTGAAATAAATAAATAATTATAGATAAATCATATTAATCTCATCAAAAATTAAACATATCCAGTATAATTAAAAAATAATCTTTATTCAAAGAAGGCTAAATAAAAAATAAAAAGAAAAGAAGAGGTAAAAATTAACAAATAAACTCAAGAATTATTTTATAAAAATACATAAAAAGGATTTTTTTTTAAAAAAAAAAGATATCTCAAAAGGAAAAGCCCAGTAGAGTGACCTTTCAAGCCTAAGTATGCGTGTCTGAGCTTGTTACTTCTTGTATTATTTAAATAGATAAATGACATGTCATCCGTTATGGTAGATGACTCAGATTATTTAAGGGTGATAAAAAAATCAGAGCTATGAGTTCCTCCCTCCCCAAAAAACACGTGTTTTTCAACCTATTTTTAACAATCTAATACCCTAAAAAAACCTTAAAATACCAAGAAACTAATTTATCAACCTGGTGAACATAGAAAACAATACAAACACAGTACTCTCACAAACACTCATGTGGCGCGCATAGACAAATAAAATCATTGAATAATTAATCGATGTAGTTACTAATATGATGACCATAAAAAATTTACATGATCATTAATTTTAAATCTCATAAAATTAATTAAAATACACGTAATTTACTCAAACAACAACATTAATAAGAAAAAATCATCCAAGACGACAAATTCTTCGTAATAATCTATTACCATTAACAAGAAAGAAACAGTACTAGTGACCAATGGTGTTTTTAATGTTCGGGAAGAGCAATGTACGGTATAATTTATTCTAAGTTTGGCAATTTCTAATTTTCAAAATTTGGAATGTGAGCCTGACACGTCGTAGGGTTGACCCGCTGTCTCCTGACATGGCGACAAGTACGTTCGAAGAGAGCACGTAGTCTCAAGCCCAACCCTTTCGAAGTCAGATTTCGTTGTGTTATTTTAGTTCCGATGTGTGTTTTGGATAACATGTTGGGGCATCAAATTTTGTTTTTTCATTACATTATATAGTTAATTTACTCTAAGTTTTGTAAATGTTGGCGAGTGATTACTATATTTTGGCGTCGATTAGTCTTATTCTCCTTTCCGTAGGCGCTGAATGCTGATTATAGGCAAGGAGTCAAGATAAACATACTAAATTAAGGGATACCTACCCTGATATTTGGACGAAACCCACGCTCAATCCTTCGTTCATCACCATCCAAGCTAAATGCACATTTAATCTCTCTTTTTCCCTTTCCCGTTGGTTTTCTGGGCTGTTTAGCTAGCTAGAATTGCGCGATGAAGTTGAACACAGCCAATCACCAGATTTGTAAGTTTCAGAAAATGCTAACTAGCTTATGGGGAACTTTTTATTTTTTTGGCGATATGGTCGTTACTTGATAGCTATTTCTGTTTGAACTTGTTCCTTATACTTGTATTGTTGACGTTTTCAAGTTTATTGATTCAACAGTGAGATTTTACGTTTAATGTCATAGGTGCTGGCATGCTGTGGCTTGTTGATTGTTTGAGGTTCGGGTGAAAAATATTTGGTCTTTTCATATCGAGAAGAGAATTCAAAAGAAGTTCATCCTGACTGAGAAATTATGGGTGGTAAGTAAAAACATTTCCTGAATTACCAGGGTTCACTGCATTCCTCATCTGTGGATAGATTCGGACATTACAAGTCTGAATGAAGAGTTCCTTCAATAGAATTTGATTGAGGCGACACGTTCATTCGTGAGTTTTGCAATACGATGATAGCAGTGGGAGAGTAGCTATCGATCTCTACCTTCGATGATGGGCCGATTTGTTTCGAGAGAAAGGGAGCTCGAAGTTGATCTTGAAAGTGGTGGGACAACCATTGATGAGGATAGAACGAGCGATCCCATATCAGCAAATGGACAAGCCAAGACACTTTTGAAGGAGGCATGGACAGGGCCAGTGGGTTTTCAAGGATCGGTGAATTTATCGAACTTCGGTGAGGTTGGTGCCGAGGATGTGGAGTTGTTGATAGACAAGAATTCGGAAGAAAAAGAGGGCCGACAGAAAGCCTCTGTGGATAGGAAGGATGTCGTCGAGGAGAAACATATGCAGAAGAGTTTGAGAAAACCTCCCAAGCCACCGAGACCTCCTAGAAGCCTGTCACTGGATGCTTCGGACAAGAAGTTGATGAAAGAAATCACCGAGCTTGCCATGAGAAAACGTGCCAGGATTGAAAGACTTAAAGCGCTAAAGAAGATGAGAGCAGAAAAGGCGTCATCTTCGAGCAGTAGCTTATCTGCCATGTTCATCACAATCATCTTCTGCCTCATTATTATCTATCAAGGTATGAAGACTTTTAGAAGTTTGATTGGTCTTATACCAAGAACTCTATTCCACAAAACTCATATGCTGCATTTTTTCTAGTATATTCACTACCAAGCTGCCTTTTTTCGTCCAAAATTTGTCAAGGTAATAATAAATATGTTCCCGCTTTACAAAATATGCTTATAGACAGCTCATACGAAAATATTTCTATGCAAACTATGTTAAGAAATCATCTCACTTAAAAGTTTAAGCTGTTAGGTGATGTTTAAAAATATGGTTTATAATATTCTCTAATACACCTCTAAAATAAAAGTTTTTTGGACTTGAAACTTGCACACATGTTCACACTACCTTATATTTGATTTTTATCAAATAGAATAAGGATGATAAGATTCGAACTCGTGATCGTTTGGTGAATAAAATTATAAAATTATGATACATGTTAATGATTTATATTATTCTATATCAAACTGTAAAGTAAATATAAGCGGAATGTGCATAATATTTTTCTGATTTTTCTTCTTCTTGGAATCATACGCTTAGGGTTTTAACACCATCACATCATGCAGAGTTGCTTCAACGTCGGCGTGATTAGGACGAAACTCCGGCGAGTCTTCATCCAGGAACAAACAATCTATTTCAAGCTCAAAGCCACGCATCCTCTTTCAAGTGCCCAGCTTCTGCTTCTTTGATGCCGTGAACTCAACCAACTTACTGCTCAGCATGAATATGACAAACCTCGAATTTGGCTGCTGCGGAATTACCAGAGCAGCATCTGAAAACTGAAAAAAAAAATCCCTGCTTTTTTGCTTTTATTCCATGCTCGATCAATAATTCATCCCAGCTTCCCACGAGGCGAAAACACCCGGTTATTTTTTCTGGGTGGAAATGATGGCTTAAGATTGTAATATCATATTTGGTTCTCAGGTTTTCTCTAGTTTCATGTACCATGCTTCGGATGCATGGCCATCAGAATACCATTTTTACTCGTTTGATCCTTGTATCGAAATTCTGTAAAAATCCTTCAGGTGTGAAGTTTTTCTGATGCTGGAGTCAAATCTGCCTAGATTCCTCTCGCTCAGCTTTTTCCCACAAAAGAATAACTCTTTACTCATTTGTGAAATGCCAGTTAATCCTGCTTTGCCTGATATTAACAGAAGGATGATGACTGTATTAAAAAATAATATAAATCATATTATGGGGTTTCATTTAAAAGTTTAAGCTTTTAGGTGAGATTGTTCATTAACATGATATCAGAGCCTTATTGATCCAGCGGTCACGAGTTCGAATCTCACCACTCCCATTCTATTTGATAAAAACCAAGTACAAGGTGATGTGGGTCTGTGCAAGTTTCAAGCTCAAAGAACTTTCACTTGAGGGGGTGTGTTACAGAATAATATAAATAATATTATGGAATCTCACTTTAAAATTTAAGCTTTTAGATGAGATGGTTCCTTAGCAGATTACTCTCTAACAGGCTAACAGGTAATGTGTAGATAGGCTTTGAACTTAACGGCTCGTTGAATCGTTTTTTAAACTTGCAATCTCTTTTTATTTATGCTTGTCTTATCTTATGCAGATATAGCCATTGCAGCATAATAAATAATATCTATATTTCATGGAACAAAAAAAATCCTCAATTTTTATGTATTCAATTTTATTTAAAGAACTTTTCATGACTTTCAAGCTCGAGGCTTCATAAATATGAGCAGGCAATTATTGGAAACTCATTAAATGAGTGTTCTTGACCATAAAAATCATGACTTTTTTCGGTTTCAACTTGGATATTTTTCATACCTGCTCACACAGATATAATGTCTCTAACCCTGCATAAATAAATCAAAATCAAGTTAAATAAATATATAGTTAAGAAAAACAGAAAAATATTTCTTTTTAAAAAACGGCACATGCAAACTCAGCTTAATCCCCCCCCCCCCCCCCCCCTCAATCTTTCATGATTGTTCCTTTCTCTCTCAATTTCTCGCCAACTTTCTTCGAATGGAGATAGTCATACCCATTGTTGCCGCAATCGTAATTTGACTTTTAAAATCGTATAATTTTATGAATCAAAAAAATAAATCTGGAAAAATCAGATAGAATAATTAAACTCCATTAAAATTAGGTATGATTCAGAAAATTCAGGTAAAATCATAAAATTGAACTGGATCGGTCTAATTTTACAATTCTAATGAAATCGTGCTTGCAGGTGTGTTTGTCTTGCCTTCTTTGATATTATTGGGCCACGAATTCACGTGTACAGACATGAATGGTTCCTCCTTTGTGTCAAGTCCCATTTCTATTCTCCCGATGAGCATTCATGCAGTAGTTCAGTAGTTGTAATATTTTTTATTGCAAAAAAAAAAATATCATGGTCTTAAAAGTAAATTCTAAAAATATATATTAAAATAATATTATAAGAAATTTTTTTTATAAATCATATCAAAAATCTATTTAAAAAATATGAAAAGTGATGAGCATTTTTTTAAACAAAAAGAAATAGACTAGTATGTTTTTTTGATGAAATTATGTTCTATTGCATTCGAAATTATTTTACTTACGATTTTACGATTTGATAAGTCAATTTGGGGTTCTTGGTTAATCTATAAGCAAATTGTTTTTGTTAGAGTAAAGGGCATGAGGTATATATACTTGTATGACAATTGAGATTTAGTGACTAATTGAGAGTATGGTTGAGATTGCTTTTGAAAGTGTTTTTTGTTCACAAATACATCAAAATATTTTTTATTTTATTTTTTAAAAATAAATTTTGACATCATAATATAAAATTGATTTAAAAAAACAAAACAAAAATCATTTTTTTTCAAAAACACTTTTGAAACACAGTGTCAACACAACTTCTAAGTCTCCTCTACTTTTTAAGACACACTTCCCACATAGATAAAATATAAGAAAATCAAGAAAAGAAGATAACTTTTTTAGTTATTGATGATTTTAAAAAATAAAAAATATATTGTTTTTTTATTATAAGGAAATATAAGAATGTAAGTGTTTTTTTACTGGTAAATATTATTTTTAAAACAAATTAGAATTCAAGGCTGAACAATTAAACTATATATGGAAACGTTTTTACTTATAGTATTTTTTTTTCTTGTCATTACTTTTTAGAAGGCACGTACTTGAAGTAATGTCTTCAATACTCAATTATACTTATATTTTTTAAGAGAATTAAATATGCAATAAAAAAATTAAATTGATGTAAAATATTATTAATCAAACAAATTATTTTTTCTTCTAATGAAACTTATGTAAATTATTCAATTAGGTAGATAACACAACATTTGTACATCCTGAGATAAAACAACTATCACTTTTGTATAATAGTTATTTTAGTTACTTTTGAACTAGTTCATTTCAAAGTAATTTTATTATAGTGATTGTAAAATTTTATTTTACATTTAACGATGAAAAAATATATTTTTAAAAGTATACTAACCTTTGTGTTTGTAAAAAATATTATAGTTAATGTAAATTAATAATTTTTTCTTTATATCTTTATATTTGTAGAATTTCCATGATGTCTTTCTCCTGTTAGAGTAAATCAACTAAATTGAGTCAATCTGAATTGACCTATCAACCCCGGTGAGGAGAGTAAGATAACTTCATAGAGCAAAAAAATCAATATTTTTTTTTCAATGCTGAATTTTCAATCAATTTAATATTGAATAATGAATTGGAAAATAAAAAATCAATTAAGAAAAACAAGTCAACCTGACTAACTCGTAGATCTATAAAACTCGGGTCATGAAACCATGATAATCTTATAAAAAACAAATTAAAAATTAATTATAATTATAAAGTCTAATTCTCAATTAATCGAGTGTTGAAAGATAAGTTAAGAAAAAAAAAATCGAGTCAATATAACAACTAACTCGCAAAACTCGCAAAATAGATCATAAAACCAAGATATTTTATACAAAATAAATGAAAAAAAATCTAATAACCAGTAAATCTAATGCTAAGAATAAAATTGGAAAGAATATGTTTTTTGGTGTTACCTTTTCGTATATATTAATAATGAAGGGATAGATTTACAACTACATAGCAATCACTCATTCAGCAAAGGGTGGAAGGTCGTACTTACGTGGCAAAATTCATGACACCATATCACTTTACGGACCCCATTTTATCAGCGTTGACTTGGCATGAAAGTAGAGTTATTTGGATCTATGTAGTCCTGCATGCCACGCAAGACCCTCTCTTACTATTATGCTTTCTCTCTTACTAAAAATATACTTGTTAGTCTCTATTTTCTAAGAAATAAATCTTTGACCAGATCACCGAAAAAAAAGAAAGGGAAATGCATTTTCAACGAAGAGGGACAATGGTACAGCTGTTTTTAAATGCAACTCTTATGACCTTTGTTTATTCAATTCCTCAAGTATAGTTTTTCATTTTAGAATATAATAAATATTTTTTTTTGAAATATTTTTTTTTTAAGAAAAAAAATAGTGTAAGACCACATACACACACAAGGAACAAAATCCATTTACATTGCGTTTAACATTGCGTATCAAAAATATTTTTGAAAAAAAGTTTTTATTTTTATTTTAAATTAAATTTTTTGATATTTTTAGATCATTTTCACATGTTGATGTTAAAAATATTTTTTAAGAAAATAAAATAAAAATATTATTTTGATGTATATCTAAATGAATTTTTTTTTTAAAAGCACTCTCAATTACACTTCTAAACAGGCATTTAAGGTGAATGAAAGCACAAACAAATATTTTTTTTTCTAATATCTACACGTTAGGAAGATAGAAATTTTTTTATTTTATAGTTAATTTTTTTTTGTTAAAAGGAGTTCTTGGAACATTGTCCAAAAAATCGTTTTTGCTTAAATCGGCTATTACAAGAAATTATTCATACATGATAGTGTTTGAAATTTGAAAACAAGATTTGTATTTTATTTATTAAAATAATGAATTATTTGCTTTTAAAATAAAAGTTGTCGAGATAAATGCTAAATTAATCATCTAAAATTCATAATTATTTTTCCAACATAATTCAAATCACTAAGTTTAATCAGATATAATAAATATAACAGAAACACAACAATTATATATCAATAAAATTTTGATCCTCAATTTATTATCTCGGAGTCAAAAAAAAAATGTCCAATTTGGCGTGCAAGTGACAACGCGGTCTTGAGTTAATATGAACCGTGTTGTGTTTCTCTATCTGGGTAGTTGGTACAGTTGTAAGTTGTAACCGTATTGTACCTGTTTATGCATTCTGATTTATTATTTATTTTTATTTGTTTTTCGAAAATATGCTGCATGCTTTACTGCGCGGAAACTAATGGCATGCTTGTAATAATAAGCAATCGCAAGGGTTAAAATATACCTGCACCAATATAAAACGAGGCAGGTTCTAACTAGAGCAGACACCATGCACAAGAGTTCCTGGCACTGTGAGCGCTGAAAGAATGTTTCCAAGGGCGTTATTCTTCGAAAATCTCTTCTTCTTTTTCTTTCGAATTATCTCTAGAAAGTTCATGAATATTCCAAAAGGTCTGCAAAGAAGTTTTAGCAATGTCCATGCGACCCATGTCAAGCATCAGAAGTATGCTTCTCTTTCTCTTAGATCAGACCTGTCAGCCAAAACTTTGGTCTTCAATGTGGAAGGAACTCTGTTGAAATCACACTCTTTGTTTCCTTACTTTATGCTCGTCGCTTTTGAATCTGGAAGCTTATTTAGGGGCCTTCTTCTCTTTCTACTGTACCCTTTTATCTGTCTAGTCGGTCAAGAAATGGGATTGAAGATAATGGTCATGGTTTGCTTCTTCGGGATGAAAAAAGACAGCTTCCGAGCTGGAAGTGCTGTTTTGCCGAAGTTTTTCTTGGACGATGTCGGGCTGGAAGCGTTCGAGGAACTGAAAAGAGGAGGGAGGAAAGTGGCAGTGAGTGATCATTTCCCTCGAGTCATGATTGAAAGTTTCCTGAGAGAATACTTAGAGGTTGACTGTGTTTTTGGGAGAGAGCTAAAGACGGGCCGTGGGTATTTTCTGGGACTCATGGAAGAGAAGAAGAAAGATATGGTGAACTTGGAGGAGATACTCGGGAAAGATAATATTATAATAAGCCATGATATCGTTGCCTTTAGTCGGTTTAATAGCTCTCTTGATCATCCTATATTTTCTCATTGCAAGGTGAGCTTTTCTTTTCCCGATCGAACATCTTTGTATATATCCTCTCTTTTTTCTTTTTTTTTCCCTCGAACCATAAACCAACATTAATTTTCATACATTCCCCTTGTGTGTATAAGCAATTGAGTCCTTTGCTAAGTTATATTTTGGTCCATCTTCCTCTCATCCATAGTATCATAGATCGTTTTCAACTTAAACACTTCAAAATATATATCTTATTATTGCATGTTGATTTACTTGGACACGTAAGTTTAAGTGAATTTTTGGTTGTATTATGATTTATTTAGTTTTAAATATTAATGATATTTCAATATATTTTACTAGTTTTAAAATACCTATTCATAATTAATTACAAAATTAATAAAATTAATAGTAATTAAAAAAATAATTGTTCATGTACCTAATGCTGCTTTCTTGCTTTCTCACAATACAGGAGATTTATTACATGGCCAGAAGGGCAGACAAGAAAAGCTGGCAACAACTCCCAAGGGACAGATACCCTAAACCCCTCATTTTCCACGACGGTAGACTTGCTGTGACGCCAACCCCAATGGCCACTCTAGCATTGTTCATGTGGGTCCCGTTTGGCTTCGTCCTCGCCCTGATCAGGGCTGTTGCTGCTCTAACTCTTCCACACAGTCTGTCCCTTCCCGCCCTGGCTCTCACCGGGCTTAAGATAGAGATAACAAAACCCAGATTGTCTTATCCAGCGCTTCCACGCTCAAAAGGAAACGAATCCAGAAAAGGTCTCCTCTATGTCTGCAACCATAGAACATTACTAGATCCTCTGTCCCTTTCTTTCGCATTGAAGAAAAACTTCACTGCTGTCACATACAGCCTCAGCAGATTGTCCGAGATACTGTCGCCGATCAGGACCGTTCGCCTAACACGTGATCGTGAGCAAGATGCAGAGATGATGGAGAGACTGTTGAACGAAGGGGATCTTGTGGTTTGCCCAGAAGGTACCACATGCAGAGAACCATACCTCCTGAGATTTAGCCCGTTGTTTGCTGAGATGAGCGATGAAATAGTACCGGTGGCGTTGGACACCCGTGTGAGCATGTTTTACGGCACAACCGCCGGTGGGCTCAAGTGCCTAGACCCACTCTTCTTCCTCATGAACCCTCGACCAGGTTACACCATTCAGTTGCTCGACGTCGTATCTGGACTGACCGCATGTCAGGATGGTGATGATAAATCAAGATTTGATATTGCCAATTACGTGCAGAGTGAGATTGGCAAGGCGTTGAGCTTTGAGTGCACCCAGCTCACAAGAAGAGACAAGTACTTGATTTTAGCTGGCAATGAAGGCATAACCAGCGCGCAACCAACGGTGAAATCCAGACCTTCCTAACCAGATTTGAGAGTCGAGAACATTCAAATTTGTTGGATGTCAATTTCACCATTGAATTAATTAATGTTTATTGTCGAAGAAGTACTTGATTTTAGCTGGCAATGAAGGCTATTTGTTTAGTTTAGTTAGTTTTTGTTTTCATTTTTTATAGCTAATTGTATAACGCCACGAGGTTAATGTCATATGATGCCTTTAGTATACAAGATTATACGTCCCTTTGTCCTCTGTTAAAAAAGAGAACGAGAGTAACTTTTCTTAATTTTATGTTAGAGCATCCATGTAACATGTTAGTACCAATTTGTAAATTCCTAGCAAATTGCTTAGAGATATGTCTTTTATATTTTGAGTTCGAGTTAAAACATGTTTATTTTATAAGAATCTGGAACAAAGAGATGAAATTTCCTGGAATTCAAAAAAAAAAAAATTGTAAAGTTCAAGTTCCCTTAAAAAACTTAGTTTTTAGTACATGAATATTATAATTTGTATTTCTTTAAATGCGTGGTTTTTTCACAAGAATAATCCATAATAATATTTTTATAATTTGTTTCTCTTCAATTGCATCTTTTTAAGGCCAAATTCATTATCAGTTTATCACAAAAATATTAAAGATGGTTATAAATGAAAAAAGAGTACCAAATTGTGAAACAAGTTTTTTTTAATGAATTCAATTGCACCCCTTTTTTATTCATTTTTCTACTGTTTTTTTTAACAAATTTGTGTGACGTCACATCGACCGTCCTCCCAAAATAGGATCTAGCTTGAAAGGGAGTGAGTGGAAAGAACAAGGAATTTTATCCTTTATCAATGAAGCCAGATGAACGAGAATCGCCACCTAGTGTTATGTTTACTAAAAAATCTATTGGTTTATGAGAGTCTAAATAAAAGAACATGTTCTGAATAAGGATGACGTATCACCTCTAAAATACCTTATCTAAAGTAAGTTGCATAATTACTTGTCTGAAATAAACTAGGGTCTTTTTTTTTTTAATCTTTGGTTTGTCTAAGATTTAAGAAAAACTCACCTCAATAAGAAGAACATTATCTTATCAAGTTAAAACTCAATCATTCTAAAATCAAGACATATAAAAATAAAAGGAACTATCCTTTTATTTTATACCAAGAATACATCTTACATATAAGTTCATAATCCCATATATTGAACAAAATAATTCTTTGATAAAAAAAATCTAAAACATATAAAATAATTAAATGACAAGAAAAAATTATTTTATTTAAAATCAGAAATACATCTTATGTATAAATTTGTAATCCTAGATATTGAAGGAAACAAAATATTTTTTTTGACTTTTTTGAAATATAGACCAATTTCTTATGACTTTAATAAATTAGTTATCAAATCCAAAAAATGCATGCAAAGCTAAAAAAAAAAACAATTTTTTAATGATTTTCTATATAAGAAAATATACAGGAGAGACTTGGCCATATGGACGAAGACAAAATATATTTTTATTTTTGAAACGAGGAAACTTTTGGGGTTTTTTCTAAAATTACAGAGAAAAATGAGTATTTTGTTTTAATGTTATATTTGTATCTTATTATATAAGTTTGCAGTCCAATACTAAGCAAAATTGATGAGAAAATCATGCGAGAATCCCATAAATAAATTCAAAATAATCTTTATTTTTTTTAAAAAAAAATTCTCAAATTTTTAAGGGCTTGTTTGACTACATATTAAAATAAAAACAATTTAAAAATTAAAAATAATAATATAAAAGTGTACCTATAGCCAAGGGTTGAACTGGCCAAGTTTACAGGAATAAGCATATATGAATTATAATTTATGCATGCTTGTAGCAGAGGGATAATTAAAATAAAGATGGGAGAAGACGGCTTACCTGGCGTGGGGGTGTCACTGCTATTGGCGGTGGAGGCTAGCGTGAATGAGAAGAAAATTCATGCTCATGGTATGGGAGGCTTCTGTTCCATCTCTCTATTGGACCGAGCTTATACCCAATCTGTTTTCAAGGCCGGGCCCGTAAGTGAAAAAATAGAGGACGAAATTGAACCGCTTTCGTTGTTGTCGGTTCCCCAGAAAATATAAGAGTCGAAAGGGACCAATCAGCAAATCGCGAAAGTTCTTTCCATCTCACACACAGTACTAATATATAACAACACGACACTGATGCCCTAGCCTCTCCGCTCCCTCCCTCCCTCCCTCCTCTCTTAACCCTTTTAGGGTTTTCTTTCTCCTTAACATCCCGATTTCAATTCATTCAATCCCAAAATTGGTTGATAGGATAGATTTGGATGGGTACGGAGAGGAAGAGGAAGGTCAGTTTATTTGACGTGGTTGACGAGACGTCGGTTTCCGCGAAGAGCGTGAAATCAAACGGAGCGATGAGTAACAATAACAATGGAGGAAGTAGTTTGATAAACCGGTGGAATGGGAAGCCCTACTCACAGAGATACTATGATATATTAGAGAAGAGGAAGAACTTGCCTGTTTGGCATCAAAAAGAGGAGTTCTTACAGGTTTTGAAGAAAAATCAGGTTATCATCCTTGTTGGTGAGACTGGTAGTGGTAAAACTACTCAGGTTTGTTCCCTTTTCTTTTCTTTTGCTTTGGTTTGTCTACTGTATGTGTTTTGATTTGTTTGTGTAATTATCTTAATTACTGATTGATTATCTTTTTTTGCCCTGCAAATACTTTGGTAGGGAGCTAGTACGATTAGGTTATCGTAGTTTCAAAAAAATAGAATTTTAGTTTGAATAATAAAAGTAACGAGAATATTTTTTGAGAAGGAAATGGTGGATTATCTGTCTACTACAGTTATATGTATTTTCGTTTTTTTATATAAAAAACAGTGTGGTTACGAGTTAGTTTTTAGCAATATAATGTAATGGAAACTAGAAAAGCATAGCGATAATTAACTGATGAGAAATTTATGATGGTACAGATTCCTCAGTTTGTTTTGGAAGCTGTAGACTTAGAGTCTCCGGATAAACGTAGGAAGATGATGATTGCATGCACCCAACCTCGAAGGGTAGCTGCAATGTCTGTTTCTCGACGTGTTGCTGAGGAGATGGATGTTACAATCGGTGAAGAGGTTGGTTATAGCATCCGTTTTGAAGACTGTAGCAGTGCCAGAACGGTTTTGAAGTGAGATGTTGTCTCCCTTATGTTACTTCTTTTTCCCTAAGATTCTTGGATTTATGTTGTGTGCTCATTTTTCTTCTCCTTTGTGGCAGGTATCTCACTGATGGTATGCTTTTAAGAGAGGCAATGACCGATCCACTTTTGGAACGGTACAAAGTAGTAATTCTTGATGAGGCCCATGAAAGAACTCTATCAACAGATGTACTATTTGGGCTTCTTAAAGAAGTGCTGAAAAATAGGCCTGACCTGAAGCTAGTTGTAATGAGTGCAACACTTGAGGCCGAGAAATTTCAGGGTTATTTTGGTGAAGCACCGCTTATGAAAGTTCCTGGCAGGCTTCATCCAGTTGAAATTTTCTATACACAGGAGCCTGAGAGAGATTACCTCGAGGCAGCAATTCGGACAGTTGTCCAGATACACCTGTGTGAACCTCTTGGAGATATACTTGTTTTCCTAACTGGGGAGGAGGAGATAGAAGATGCTTGCAGAAAAATAACAAAAGAAGTTGGAAATTTAGGGGACCAAGTGGGGCCAGTGAAAGTGGTGCCTCTATATTCTACGCTTCCACCAGCCATGCAACAAAAAATATTTGATCCTGCTCCTCCTCCACTTCAGGAGGGTGGCCCTTCTGGAAGGAAGATTGTGGTGTCAACAAACATTGCAGAAACTTCTTTGACTATAGATGGTATTGTTTATGTTATTGACCCTGGCTTCTCGAAACAAAAGGTTTATAACCCACGAGTGCGGGTTGAGTCTTTGTTAGTTTCCCCAATATCAAAGGCTAGTGCCCACCAGAGATCAGGACGTGCTGGAAGAACTCAACCAGGCAAATGTTTTAGACTCTACACAGAGAAAAGTTTCAACCAGGATCTTCAGCCTCAGACCTATCCAGAGATATTGCGGTCAAACCTTGCAAATACAGTTCTAACATTGAAGAAATTGGGGATTGATGATCTGGTGCACTTTGATTTCATGGATCCTCCTGCCCCTGAGACCTTGATGCGGGCATTGGAGGTGTTGAATTATTTGGGAGCATTGGATGATGAGGGGAACTTGACAAAGCTTGGGGAGATCATGAGTGAATTTCCCTTGGATCCTCAGCTGTCAAAGATGCTCGTAGTGAGTCAAGAATTCAACTGTTCAAATGAAATTCTTTCAATTTCAGCCATGCTTTCAGGTATGTTCTGGTACTATGTTTATTTTCCTTACAGTTGTCTTGAGTCTAAATGATATAAGGGGAATAGGTGCCATTGGGTTGCAGTATTATCAGATGCATCCCTCTCTATATGGCATGTGTGCAGCCAGTTTTCTGCGCACCACATTAGTTGTTTAACTGCATGCATGTGTTCGCCAGTATGCATGTGTGCAGTTAAAGAATTTGTGTCCTATTAGGTCGCCATCAGCAACTGTCTTGTATGGGTCCCATGCCCCCGGATGGCATGTACCATCGGATTCTAAGTAAGTGCTGATGCAGATAGTTGCAGTTTCTCAGTATTATCTCATGAAGCAAATGGTATCGTCTCGCCTGTATGCATCCGCTGACCTACCATGGGCCTCTTCTGTGGTAACCAAATTCTTTCTTTAGTACCCAATTGCTTTGTCCGCCCTAGGGAGGCTCATAAGGCTGCCGATGAAGCAAAAGCAAGGTTTGGGCACATCGATGGGGATCACCTCACGCTGTTGAATGTGTACCATGCATACAAGCAAAACAGTAAGTGCTTCTCTTACTCTATTTCTCTTTTTAATGTCGATTCATCTGAATTAGTTGTTTTAGTTAGATTCTTACCATTGGTGAATGGATCGCAGATGAGGATCCATCTTGGTGCTATGAAAATTTTGTCAATCATAGAGCACTGAAGGCTGCTGACAACGTAAGGCAACAGCTCGTGCGTATCATGGCCAGGTTTAACCTCAAGTTATGCAGCACTGACTTCAGCAGCCGAGAGTACTACATCAACATAAGAAAAGCTATATTAGCCGGATACTTCATGCAGGTTGCTCACCTTGAACACAGTGGACACTACCTCACAGTGAAAGACAACCAAGTATGTGGATAATATATGTTGGTTTTGTCAGCATGTTATTTTTGCAGTGATGGTCTAATGTTCTTTTTGTTCAAGGCTAATTATTGAAAGATGATATGATATATAATAATTTTGTATTGTGGTTGCAATATGTTTTTCAGGTGGTGCACTTGCATCCTTCAAATTGTTTGGATCACAAGCCAGAGTGGGTGGTTTACAATGAATATGTCTTGACCAGCCGGAATTATATTCGGACTGTGGTAGACATCCGTGGTGAATGGTTAGTCTTCCTTCCTCCAGTCCTTGTATGAATTTACATTTCCACTCCAAGGACAAAGTATTAGAATTGTTGCCCCTCGATACATGTTTTTATTTATCTATTTTATGTGCAGGCTGGTAGACATAGCGCCACATTACTATGACTTGGAAAATTTCCCGCAGTGTGAGGCCAAGCGGGTTCTTGAAAAGCTTTACAGGAAGCGGGAGAGGGAGAGGGAGGAAAACAGGAACAGAAAATGAATGTATTGACTGATGAGTTGCCGGACCCTTCCAGTGTTTCTTATCCAGAAACTAAAAGCGTGGCTGTCCTTCAACCACCTTTTTTGGATCCAGCTGCCTGGCCAATCTGGCTTGTACCATTTCTTCAAACGGTAGCTTTAGCATTTATCATTTTCTCTGTGCTTCAAGCATCCGCATTTATTTTTGGATGTGGGATTGCTGCAGTTTTAAGGTTTAGGCGATGAACATTTGAAGAAAATTGGAACGGGTATGAATTTGCTGTGCTTTGGTATTGATTTCACTCTGAACTTACTACCGAGTGATATTACTGTATTCAGGGAGATACTTTTCTGAAGCATACTACTGATTATAACGAGTAAAATGTTCTCTGATTTAGAAAAAAAATAAAGAATAAAAAACCCTCGAGGCTCTTTCAAAATTACACTGGCTTAACCAGTAAGCTATAGTATTCTTTCCTTGATCAATTTTTTCAGCACATGCTGTGCTTGCTGCGTCGCTTTATTTCATTTATTTCCAGCTCCAGTCGAGGAACCTTGCTGGTAAGCAGATTCTATACTAGGACCCTGTTCGGGTTGCCTTCGCAACCGTTTTTTTTCTTTTATAAAATTTTATTTTTGTTTAAATGTTTAAAATTATTTTTAAAAATATTATTTTAAAAACAAGTGCTACACTTGCTAAAAATAGAAATAAAAAGTAGTGAATTAAACCATAGGGGCGGGTCTCATGAGGCCTTTTCGTGTCGAGCTATCCCATTATCGAAACCTATGACCATCAATAATCATCACATGAGAAGCCGGCATGGTTATTACCAGCTCCAGCATGATTAAAATAAAAGGAAGAGATAATAAACTTGTTGGATAATAAAATTGAATTTTTTTTTAAAAAAAAATGATTTTTCTGAATAAAATTATGAACACGTATAATATTACGAGAATGTCATAATCAATTTCGGAAGGTCATTATATTCTCTAAATGGTCTGAAATTTTAACATAATATATATAAATATGTCAAGAGACTCATAAAATTTCATCTCAATCTAACTGTAGGATTAAGAGATATGATTGATATTATAAATTATTTATTATTTAAAAAAAAAAACACAATTTGGACGAAACAGAACGGGCGAAACGAAACTGGAACGTTTCGGCCGGTATTTGTCGAAAAATCCGGAATGGACCGGAATTTAAACAGAGGTATAAACGATGTTGTTTTGTCTCGTTTTTTAACTGATATGAAATGTTTTAGCTGTTTTGGCCAAAAAAGAACGAAACGAACAACTTTATTTAGTATACACATATTTAACATAATATATATAAATATATCAAAAGACTCGTAAAATTTTATCTCAATCTAACAGTCGGATTAAGAGATATGATTGATATTATAAAATTATTTATTATTTAAAAAAACACTATTTGACAGAAACAAAACATACAAGATCAGACGAATCTTGATTAGCTGATCAAGCTCGTCCTTCCGCCAGTTTTTGATAAAGCTCATCAATTTCCAACTGCACATCATTGAATAAGTTGGAACTTAATAAGCAATTGTTAAACTGGGTGAAAGCACAAGGAGGAAGTTATTCCATTTATTTACCCGATAGTGGCTAACCAGCTTGTTTCTTTTCTTCTTCAAGGTTGCAGTCACCAAATCCCTTTCAATGTCGAAGACGCAGCACTCCAGAATCACTCCCTTGATTTGTTCAAAACCTTTCAACTAATCGTTGAACCAGACAATAAGAAATGGGGAAGAAGTAAAAAACCAACCAAACAAAACTATCAGCTGACTTGAAGGAATGCAAATAACTTGCGAGGTTCTCAGTCACATTTTCAATTACTTGGTATCTAAATATTAAGTGAAATAGGGTGAATTTTGAAAAGGGGAAAACGATTCTCTGATTGGTTTGAGAATCAGGTTCAGCAGAGACTACCTTGTTTCTTTCAGCTGTAATCTTCAGCTCGGAGAGGACAAATTTCTGTAGCTGATGGAGGGAGCAAAGTTCAGTGAACGAACCCATATGGCCATTCAAGTACGCCCAGCTTTTTGTGTTTTCTTCATGAAGAACAACCACTGCAACTAGCGTTGACTTGCAGCTGTCCCCGTAGATCCAGATCTTAACAAAGAACACGATAATGCAACTTCAATACACGAATTGATCAAACGACAAAACTTTCAATTAAGAAGTTGAGATGGGAAAGATGCTTACGTCTTCAACAATTGGAGTGTTATTATATACATTTTCCAAATACTCAAGAGCAATGTATTCTCCCTGAGAAAGTTTTATAAGATTTTTCTTCCTATCGATAATCTTAACAACTCCATTTGGAAGAATTTCTCCTATGTCTCCTGAAAATGCCGAAGAACGAAAGTTAGTACGAAGATGTAGAGGTATTATGTTTAGCAAGAAACAATGGCTGCTCAACCTGTATGAAACCACCCATCTTTCATGCTCTCTCTTGTCAGCTCTGGATTCTTGTAGTAACCGGAGAAAAGGGTCTTCCCTCGGAGACATATCTCGCCGCAAGGAGGATTGCCGAGCGGATCGTATCCCATCTCCGGAACCTCCTCCAGGCACAGCTCATTGTACACAGCTGCCGCCCCAACTGTACCCAGCATGCACATTTCATCTGGAAATCCCATGGTGGCTGGTCCGCAGCTTTCTGTCAGCCCTGAACGAGACACGAAAATGGTTATGTTCATATTAGATGTTGAAGAGTGAAAATGATACCGATGAAAGGTTGTTAGAAAAGGGATAATCTGGTGTTAATAATTTTTACAGCTGTAATCTTGTCCTTCCTTTTTCCTTTCTGTTATTCTTCTTTTTATCTTTTCTGTTAAGCCGGCTGTGCGGCTGGTATAATGTTGACAGAATAGCATACTCTTCTCATGTTTATTAGCACGTGTAGAGCAGACCCAATGTGTATAAATAGGTCTGCATTTCATTTGTAAAAGATTAAGAAATATAAACCAAACATTGGGAAGAACACATCTCCAGGCAATAGCCTTGTTCTCTACAATTTCTTCACTCTGCAAATTCTAGCATTTCTTACATGGTATCAGAGCTCACGGCTCTTTAGAAAACTATGGAAAAGGACACTGGAAATCAACAAACACCAACAACACAAACCCCATCAACCACTATGCAATCAACCTCCCGTTACCACAACCTCTCAGACCAAAATAACCCATTTCGACTTGACAACAGCGACACATCAGTCCTCAGTTTGGTGACTGATCCCTTAACCACAGAAAATTATGTAACATGGGCGAGGGCCATGAGAAGGGTTCTTAGGGCCAAGAACAAGCTGGGTTTTGTAGATGGAAGCATCACGAAACCTTCAGATCCCAACGATCCCCTCCTTGAAGCCTGGGAAAGATGCAACGACATGATCGTCTCCTGGATTCACAACTCTGTAAGTCCAGCCGTCAAATCCTCTTTCATACTTGTGGATAATGCTTTTGAGATTTGGAATGAACTTTGTGAGAGACTTACCCAACAAAATGGACCACGAATTTTTCAATTAAAAGGAGCTTTAGCAAATCTGACCCAAGGAAATGATTTGGTCAATATCTATTATGGAAAATTGAAATCAATTTGGGATGAATTGGCACTGCACTGTCCAATGCCGGAGTGTTCTTGTGGGCAAATGAAGATTTTAGCTGATCGATACCAACAAGATTGTGTAATCCAGTTTCTTATGGGGTTGAACGAGACATACTCTAATGTGCGAGATCAAATCATGTTAATGGATCCTATACCACAAGTCAGCAAAGTGTTCTCTCTGGTTCAACAGCAAGAAAAGCAACATCAGATGTTGCTTGGGTCATCTACCCCTGATTCAATGGCTTTGTTCACTAGGAATGCTTCCACGAATTTTAAGTCCTTCAACAGGCCTTATTGTCCCCATTGCAAGATACAAGGGCATTCCTTAGAAGATTGCTTCAAGGCAGGAAATGCAAGACCACCGATTTGCAGCCACTGTAATTTGAGTGGTCACCTGGCTGAAAAGTGCTACAAACTGGTGGGATACCCTCCTGGGCACAAGCTGCACAACCGTGGGAAGAGGCCAAGTATGCCCATCAGACAGACTAACATGGTGGTGGCAGACGACTTCCCCAAGAACCAAGCTGACAGAATGGATTTGATCTCAAATCAATACCAGAAAATTTTGCAATTGCTACATGAGAAGAACAGCCCAGCAGATACTCATTTCTCTATGGCTTCAAGCTCAACCATTCCCATGGCTAATTCCACAAGCCTTTCATCCATGTCTGGTATCGCAACTTGTCTCTCCACCTACACACACAAATTTTTTGATATCACTAATGTCCCTTGGATTATAGACACAGGAGCCACAGATCATATGATCTGCAACACAGTGTTCTTTACCCAAATTACTGCCACAGTGTCCTATAATGTTAAGCTTCCAAATGGTGAAGAAACTCCAGTCACACACATAGGCACTGTCAAGCTTTCGGATTCAATCACCCTTGAAAATGTTCTATGTGTTCCTTCCTTTACTTTCAACCTTCTTTCCGCACCAACCTTAACTAAAAACATCTCTTGTTGTTTCATTTTCTTGTCAAATGTCTGTTTCTTGCAGGACCTCATGTCGTGGACGACGATTGGATTGGGTGAAATGAAGGATGGTCTCTACCAATTCCAGCACATTCAAGTACCCCCTACTGCCTTGATGTGTGAACTTTCCAAATATTTTGATAACAGTAGACATTTTGCTTGTGCCACAAATACTAGTCATGTTTTTGATTTGTGGCATTATCGTTTAGGTCATATTTCCAAATCTAGATTACAATTAATTAAAGATCCCATTGTAATCAAGAATTCTTGCTTTACTATCAATGAAACTCCTTGTTCGGTTTGTCCTATGGCAAAACAACACAAACTTCCTTTTGATCAAAGCTTGCATAAATCTTCCAATAATTTTGAGCTTATACACTGTGATTTATGGGGACCGTGTTCTATGACTGCTTATGATGGGAGTAGATATTTTTTAACGATTGTTGATGATAAATCTCGAAGCACTTGGGTTTACTTGCTTAAGAATAAATCAGATACACAGAGGTCTATAGAATCCTTTTACAACCTTGTTAGTACCCAATTTGGAACTAGAATTAAGTATCTAAGAAGTGACAATGGAACCGAGTTCCATATGACAGATTTTTACCACAAAAATGGCATCATTCACCAAAGGACTTGTGTAGAAACCCCACAGCAAAATGGCATAGTTGAAAGAAAACACCAACATATCTTGAATGTCGCTAGATCACTGCGATTTCAAGCTAACCTGCCCCTTGATTTCTGGAATGATTGTGTTCTCACTGCCACTTACATCATTAATCGCATTCCCACTCCCCTGTTGCAAAACCAAACTCCTTATAAGGCTGTCTTCCAACGTACTCCCACTTATGGTCACCTTAGAGTCTTTGGATGTCTTTGTTTTGCCACTACTTTAAGTCAAGGAAGAACAAAATTTGATTCTAGAGCAAGAAGATGCATTTTCCTTGGTTACCCATTTGGAGTAAAGGGTTATAAGTTGCTGGACTTAGAAACCAATAAAACCTTCTTATCCAGAAATGTCACCTTCCATGAGCAAATTTTTCCTTTCAACAAACTCACGGCTTCCTCTTCTGATGTGATCTGTCCCATAGTGAAAGTTGGTGTTGAGAACACCATAAACCCCCCAAACATCAACCACACTACATCTGATCCAACACATGAGAGTGCTCCCTCCCACACATCATCTGATCCAACAATAGCTGATATACCATCTGATGTCTCTCGGTCAAATGCAGAAAATGAAAATGATGCTTGTGACACCAGTGTGTCAATTGGCCACTCACTGTCAAGTCCTTCTATCGAAATTGGTTCATATTCTCCTATTTCTACATCTTCATCACCCTCTCACATTCATGCCCGCAAATCCACTAGAATAAAACAGGCCCCTAAGTACTTGCAGGACTTCCACTGTCAGCTGGTTTCCTTCAATTCCTCCAATCCAATCCAAGCCACGGCTACTGAAGTCCTTCCAGGTACACAATTTCAATTGAGTAATTACCTTACATACAATAAATTTTCCTTACCTTTTCAAGCTTTTTCTGCTGCCATATCTTCACATTATGAACCGCAAACATATGCACAAGCTGTCTTGGACCCTCACTGGCGTGCAGCCATGCAAAATGAGTTGACAGCTTTGGAGTCCAACCAAACATGGATTGTAACTGATCTTCCTCTTGGTAAAAGAGCTATTGACTGCAAATATGTCTATAAGATTAAATACAACTCAGATGGCAGCATTGAAAGGTTTAAAGCAAGATTAGTTGCAAAGGGGTACACACAGCAAGAGGGTATTGACTACCATGAAACTTTTTCCCCTGTTGCCAAGTTAGTAACAGTGCGCTGCCTCTTGGCCATTGCTGCTGTTAAGGGATGGGGTTTATATCAATTTGACGTCAATAATGCATTCATTCATGGAGATCTGCAGGAAGAGATATACATGAGACGTCCTCCTGGGTACACTCAAGGCTCACCTCACCAAGTTTGCAAGCTGCTTAAAAGTCTTTATGGCTTAAAACAGGCATCGCGACAGTGGTACTCGAAATTTTCTACTGCATTGCTTGATTTCGGGTTTTATCAGTCTAAGTGTGATTATAGTTTGTTTATCAAACGGGAAACTCATTCTTTCACAGCCCTGCTGGTTTACGTAGATGACATCATAGTGGCCAGTAACTCTCCAGCTATGGTCGAGAAAATCAAGGTCTTCCTCGATAACAAGTTTAAGATCAAAGACTTGGGAAAATTGCGATATTTTCTTGGAATCGAAATCGCCAGAACAACTCAGGGCATACAGATATGTCAAAGAAAATATGCTTTAGACATCCTAGCCAGTTCAGGTACTCTGGGATCTCGGCCTACTAAGCTCCCCATGGATCAGAATTTGCGATTAAGCAAAGAGAAGGGTGCTATCTTGTCTGATCCTACATACTATAGGAAATTGGTTGGGCAACTTTTGTATTTGACAATAACCAGGCCAGACATTTCCTATAGTGTTCAGATTCTAAGTCAGTTCATGGATCATCCCACAGACCAACATTTGGCAGCAGCATTCAAAGTCCTAAAATATCTCAAAGGCACTCCAGGACAGGGTATTTTCTTTCCCTCTAGTAACTCTTTGAATCTAATAGCATATTGTGATTCTGATTGGGCATCCTGCCCTGACACCAGACGATCAGTTACTGGATTTTGTGTATTCCTCGGATCATCTTTGATCTCTTGGAAATCGAAGAAGCAATCGGTTGTGTCTCGTTCTTCAGCTGAGGCCGAATATCGTGCCATGGCAACCACTAGTTCTGAAATCACTTGGCTGCGTTTTCTTCTCACAGACCTGCAAATTCCTCATCCTCATGCTGCTGAGCTATATTGCGATAATCAAGCTGCCCTTCACATTGCATCAAATCCAGTTTTCCATGAAAGGACCAAACACATTGAGTTAGATTGTCATCTTATCCGAGAAAAGATCCAAGAAGGAATTTTGAAGACTGGTCACATTTCCACAAAGTTTCAATTGGCAGATGTTTTCACAAAGGCTCTTCCTGCAACTTTGTTGTCTTCTCACGTATCCAAGATGGGCATTGTCAATTACTATGCTCCATCTTGTGGGGGTGTGTTGAAGAGTGAAAATGATACCGATGAAAGGTTGTTAGAAAAGGGATAATCTGGTGTTAATAATTTTTACAGCTGTAATCTTGTCCTTCCTTTTTCCTTTCTGTTATTCTTCTTTTTATCTTTTCTGTTAAGCCGGCTGTGCGGCTGGTATAATGTTGACAGAATAGCATACTCTTCTCATGTTTATTAGCACGTGTAGAGCAGACCCAATGTGTATAAATAGGTCTGCATCTCATTTGTAAAAGATTAAGAAATATAAACCAAACATTGGGAAGAACACATCTCCAGGCAATAGCCTTGTTCTCTACAATTTCTTCACTCTGCAAATTCTAGCATTTCTTACATTAGATCAACGTAAAAAGAAATGTAAGTGGATGAGAATTCGACTTACCATAGCCTTGGATTACAAAGGCACAGCATGTAACCCGCAAGAACTCTTCCACCTCAGTGCTCAGGGATGCACCTCCACATATTACTAGTCGGAGGCGGCCACCTAACCGAGCTTTGACCTGATAAAGCGAAATCAACACGATCAATGATGAAAGTTTTATGGCCAAGCAAGACGATAGAAGTAATGCAGAGATAAATGAGTTTTCAATCTGTCAACTGATTGGTCAATGTATGAATTACGGTTCCACAAATTTGGAAGCAGGAAACTGGTTCGGTCATTTTCGGGAGTTGCTTACAAGCTGAGTGCTAGATTATGAGTAAAAATACGACCTTCCTGAAAGCTAGCAGGTCTGCCAATGGCGATGCGTATTGTTGTTTGTAGCCCCGATTCATCCAACCAAGCTTGCTGTATAAACACAGAAAAGGTGAGTTCAGCAACGTTACGGAAATTGTTGTATCCAATCATTGCAAGTATTGAAAACAAATTGCATTACTCGAGAGAAGATCAACTTACTATCTATACAAAGCATCGAATATTTGCCTGCGTAGTGGACTGAGTTCTTGTAATGCCTTCTTTATACCTGAAATACAGATGAACCCAGTCTTAAAGAAGAATTGCCAAATATAATTCGAAATCGATTTATGCGCGCTTGATAGATTACTATAAATATTTCCATGCCTTCTTGTATTTTTTCAAAGACTCGAGGTACACCAGCTAAACATGTTGGCTTCAACTCCATCAAATCATCCCTCAAAGCATTCAAATCCTTCAAATCAACCCATACAATTTTGAGAAACAATCATTGCTAATCAAAGATCTGAGAATTTATAGGAAATTTGGTGAGTGGAAAATTTAAAGTGAACACTCAAGTCATATGGTGAAATTGGTACTCAGTAGTAGACATGTTTAGCTACAACTATCAGTAGTCATCATAATATTTATGCGGATACCCTCATAAAGTTGAGTTTTTTAACATTTCCTCTTCTATTTCACTGATTATCAACCTGTTCGAAGTTCAAATAGTGGTGTTCCAGCAGCTTACCCCATGGTAATAGCCAACAGAAGCACCTTTCCGGAAAAAGTATTCCTCAATCATGCGATCAAGGACATGTGCAAGCGGCAGGAAAGATAGATACACATCGTCAGGTGTCATCTGTTTTAAGCCACAAAATGTTTTTCAAAACAACAAGATAAACCCAAGTAGAAGAACAATACATGACAGTGTTAAAACATAGCAACATGTTCAAGCAGAGAACACATGAGTTAAAGAACCATCTCATCTAAAAGCCTAAACTGTTCGGTGAGACCCCAGAATATGATTTATATTATTCTCTAACACATTTTTTCAAGTGAAAACCTTTTGAGTTTGAAACTTGCACTAACCAACATTACATTGTGCTTGATTTTTATCAAATAAAATAGAGGTAGTGAGATTCAAACTCGTGACTGCTGGGTCAACAAGGTTCTGATATCATGTTAAAGAACCATCTCATCTAAAAGCTTAACATTTTAGGTGAGACCCCAAAATATAATTTATATTATTCTCTAACAGCATACAATCAAGATGAGAAACATCAGATAAACCCAAGTAGAAGAACAATACATGACAATGTCAAAACATAGCAACATGTTCAATCAGATAACTCATGCAATCAAGATGAGAAGTGATTTTTATACATGCCGATCTTTAGTTAAAGTTGTCAACTAAGATAATAAGGAAGGGTTCTGACTTGCTGAATAATTTTAAGCCAGTAGAATTAATGCATTTTGTTTATTCAAACCAGTTTTTGCTTGCACACACAAATTCATAAGGTAGTCACATAATTAATGAGAAAACACTAAATAAAAAATATCATATTTATTTTCCCACCTTGTCTTCAAATTGTTCCATAAATAGATCCATGCCTCTGACAAAAGCTGCAACTGTTTCATGCAATATCACAACACCTTTGGGATCTCCACTGGTACCACTTGTGTACATAATTGTGCAAATGTTGAAAGACTGAGGCGGAAATATCTCCGATGGATTCTCTTTTCCCTAATTCACAAGACTCTTTACAAAATTAACCACAATGGAACCAGGAAAAAAAATGCACATAAACTTGTAAAATTGGATTCAGAAATTGAAAATCAGTAAAATCACGATTTACTCAGTAAACTCGGTCAAACTCGTAAAATCAGTAAACTCGAGAACTATTCTCAATCTGAAGAACTGCTATATAACAACTCACGACAACCGATAGATTTCATGAAGGTGAAATTATTAAATGAGCAGCTAACCATGCATAGATACTCTTCCCAAGAGTATGATTTTATCCCCATCTGGGCTGCCCGATCCTTCTCTTCCTCCGTCAAAGAAGTGAAGCAAACAATTGCTGCAATCACTATCAAACTTAGTAGGATGTTTTTGTCAGAAATTTATTTTAAATAAACTTGTTAATGAGTTTCAAATTAAAAAGTGCAGTCAGCTTCTTTTGAAGGATAATAATTTATTGAAATTTATTCTTTAATAAAAATATCTTAATTCATACGTTAACTTGTTTAAAGTAAATTATTGGTGGATGAAAATTTAAATTCAAATATTGAAAGATAAATTAAGCTTCTATCTAATATTGAAATATTATAAGAACTTTTTAAATCTTATACAATAAGAATTTAAACAATTAAAATCAATCTCATAAGATATTAAAGCTTTTAAAACAGAGATGTCCTGTCATACACAATTCTTGAAAACAAGTAGCTGCAACATGATAAATGTGAGCTTCTATACTACTGATTTCATATCTTGATTTAAATTACAGTAAAGAACTTATAATGAAAGATTACTCATATGAATAAGAAATGTGTTTTTTTAGATAACACTTCATGGTTAACATGCTTTGTTTTTCCTTCAGTAATTCTAGAGCATGAGTTCAAGTATTTGATAGAGATATTTTTGAGTTTATTTTCTTAGTTCATGGATTTTATTTCTTAGTGATCTATCGCAACTCTCACGTATATTAGTTGCATAATTAAACCTAAACCATTGCAACTCTAAACTGTCCACTGATACTTGCCTTTAAGCCGCTGAGCAGACGTGCAGTCAGGATTTAGCAGCTGCAGAAAGAATTTCATGTCGAGTTAGAGAATCTGCAGCTCTTAGAATCAGGGAAGCATGTGGAAGAGAATACATACATACATACATATATGTATGTATGTATGTATGTATGTATATGATCAGAAAACAGTACAACTTTTCTTACTTCTTTCACTTTTTTGTCTTGGACAAAAACAAAATCAATCTCTGCGTGATCTATGATATAGTTTACAGCACGAGGGCCTGCATCCAAGAAAACAAACTCAAAATCAACTGTAGCTGTGAAAAGTTCAACCAAGTAGTCCAAAAATGAAGTTCTGAATGCCATTAGCCACTGCTTAACTGGAGAAAAGAATCAGAAAGGTCGAGATATATTGTTTCCCTTGGGAAATCCGTCTCTGGAACATTAATATATGACTTACAGAGAGACGGAGGAATGCAGGATTTAAAACTAGAATGGGTTATCTGAAGTTTACCGTCTACTTTCATCGAAGAAGAAAGCAAAAGGGATAAAAAAAAACACTAAAAATGAAAGTTCCTAGTTGCGGAACCGATCAACACCACTGGATTTACATCTTGGAACAAGAACCAGTGATGAAGCTTACCAATAGTATCATAGAGAGGCACGCAGACAAAACTTCGGGCACTGCAAGCCTACACAGAGACATCTGTGATTTAAAAAACAACGAACAATAAACGGAAAATCATAGAATATTAAACAAAAAACACAGACCTCCATTGCCACAATCCATTGAGGACAGTTTGATCCATAGATCCCAACTCGGCATCCCTGCCACCAACAATTAATTATGACCACAGGGAAAGAGAAAAGAAAGCTTTAATGAATTGCCAACTCTTCAAATCCGAAATCACTCTAATCTAAGTCCATGCTAGATACGCGTATCTATGCTTACTGCTTCAGCACCGGATGCCCGCAATGCAGAGCTAATTTTCAAGACTTCATCATAAACTTCCTGGTAAGTTTTCCAGACATAAGGCCCCACCTGAAGAAGGATCAAAGTCAAAATACAGCCACCACAACAGCCCAGACCGGTCAACTCTACTGAAGTTTCAGCTAGATATTTACCTTCCCATCAACAAATCTACGCCATCCAAGCATTTTATTTCCAGCATACTTCTTGGCAGATAAACTATGCATCAAAAGATTCTCACTGTCAAGAGACGAGTCTTATAACAAGCGCAGAAAAGTCATACCATCTTTAACAATCTACAGAGGATGTTGCTTACTGCAAATAGAGATTCCTACTAGTCTTGCTTATCAATTTCATACCTGAAAAGATCCCAAGATGTGGTCACCTCGCGATCAAGAGGAGGATATTCATTTTTGGATAGTAGATTACGATACACAGGACCGACAGAAGGTTTCCCGTCTTTTCCTCCCCTCCCCTCCCCAACCTGAGCAGAAAATTCCTTCAATGCCATTAGTTTGCTGCTCACCCGCTGCTCTACATAACCCGTACAGATTTAGATCCATAAGCTCGGAAAATATTCAATTTAAAACATTCAAGTTGGCGGTCAACTACCGTCACTGGCAAACAAAAGTCAGGAATGGCTGGCGTAACTCAACTGAAATAGTATGAGAGAACAAAATAGCATCAAAACTGAAGTTAGAAGCCAAAAAACAAAGAAGGAAAAAGGAAAATCAAGTTAGTTAACAAGCCCAAACTTTCTTTTAACCAACATTAACAGTGTGTTCCTTCCTAACCGTGGTTGTGAAGTATAGTCAATAACAGGAAAAGATAAAAGGTGGCATGCCAAAGGTTGACCTGCAGATAGCAAAACCCAGCAGGAGAAGGAAAAACAAAATGAAAAGAGTCTAGTGAACAAGTATCACAGCTCGGGTACGTGCTTATATAGAGTATAGACAGCAAAATCAAGATTGAAGATTAAAAAGCACCCACAATAATACTCTATAATTTACAGAGTAACACTAAGGAAAAAAAAGAGAGTTGATAATCAAGCAGGAGAGCATGACTTTCCAGCAAGCTAATTAATGTATTGCTGTAAGGACACACAAACCAGCTACTACCCACTTGACAGAATACGTATCCAATGGCATGGAAAGGAGAACCCATCATAAATGCAGTAGATGTGCACTTCACCACCATGCACAGAGTACACTAAACAGTAAACACAATTATCTCATTTAGGAGATAACCAATATTCGTACTGGTGAAATGACAGAGGAAAGCGACGGGATTTATATAGTTGCAGAGTTGCTGTAGTTCAATGGTTAAATTGATGAGTAAATACTTTGAATTCCTATGAAAAGAAGAAAAGATGAGGGTGTTAAATGAGTTGGTTGAATTGTGTTGTTGAGGTTGCAGTATTACTACTACTACCACCATATTAATATTTGCTTGGTTCTTTCTTTTCCATCTAGGATTTCTTTCTTTCTTTTTGTTAAGTGTGTTTTTTTCTTTCCATTTAATATAAAATAAATGCTAAATTGAGTCTATATGTTTGTTTTCTCGCTTGTTTCTTGAAAGAATTTATTTACATCCCACTCCAATTTTTTTTCCAGCTCATCTGAAATGTTTTTTTTTTAGCCTTCACGTTTAAAACCCTTCTTTAATTCTGTATATAAAAAGTTCTTTGTTTTTCCAATTTGAATTTCTGACATATAATCCTTAGAAACAAAAAAAAACTCCATGTTCTTAGTTTTCTTGCTTGTATTTGAATTTCTTTGTATATGGTACCAAAAAAAATCATAATATTATAAACAAACAAATCATTATTGCAAACTTTAGCAACCTCTCAAACAACTTTCTCAAAACTTGCATATAATCCTTTTCTTTTTTCATTTGGCAAGTGTATCTTCTATATACACCTCCACTTCTCAATGCATTATACAATGAAATAAGATGATCGTTATTCTTTGTTAAGTAGGCTTGATGTTCTTTAATTCAAGTGACATTACCTTGTAGCAAAAAGTTTTTTAAGGTGTGACAGAGATGGCTTTTTCTTCCTCAACCATTCTAATATGTTTTTATCCTGAAAACCTATCTATAAATGAACAAGAAAAATCATTATTTGAGCTTGCTTTATTCATATCTCTATAATCTACAAACACCCTGATCATGTCATCATTTTAAGGAGCTATAACTAAATTAGCTACCCGTTGGGAATAATGGACTACATCCAAAAATCATGCATCCCACTGCTTTTAATTACTTTTAATTCTTTCTTGACAAGTTTCCAATCTTTCTCACATTTTTAAACTAACCTGGTAAATGTTTTTAAGTTTCTTTTTTCCTATTTTTTTTGTTTCTTATTGCAATTATGTTATCAAAGTTTGTCAATTTATTCTTAGTGCAATGAGGTTATGGTTTGGTGGAAAATTCAATTTCATAGTTCCTCAAAGTGTATAGTGTGGTTGTGTATTTGCATAATATAACAAAAAGAAACAATTCATATTTGAACACGGGCAATACATGATCTCATTAAAATAAAATTTCATTGGAAAAAGAAAAGCTTATAGCATCATAAGCTAGATTGCTTCGTTGATCATATAAACAATGAAACAATTCCCCTTTTTTCATCTTTTTTTCTTTTAATTTCATCCTTCAACAATTCATTAATTTTTAATTGGTCCTTATAATTTGTTCCAAATTACTCTCTCTAAGGTTATCATGGTCTCAAACAAGTATCTCAATATTTTGTTTGTGCTTGATTTTACTAGTGTCTTTTTTTTATTGTACAATTAAGTAAAATGTATTTCAAAAAAATAAATTTCAAACCTAGTGGAGTCCATTACCAAAGTTACGAGTTTAACAAGTTAAGCAACAAAGTTCAAGTTGATCCAATATGTCACCATCTTAATATTAAAAAAAAAATATGACCTTGAGATTTTTTAAATCAAAACCATACATTTTACATGTCATCGGAGTTACCTTTGGATCTCCTAAATCAACCAAGTCATATCAAATCATATTCCACACAATTTAATTTCAAACCCCGGCTAAGCAAATAGTTAGGTTTGGAGGTTTGAAAGTTGACCTAGTAGATCGAGTTCAATAACAATGTCAAATAGTTCCATGTGACTTAGACTTTTTTTATTTTTTTTATTTAACCCACAACATAGCATGAGCTTGTAAACTGGTATTGTACACTAAAAAAATGAGATTTTAACTTGCTACTTAATTGTTCATATGAACAATAAAGTCGATCCCCTTATTTTTTCATCTCCCGCTCTGTTTTTCTTTCATTGCCATCTTTTCTTTTTTGATTTTATTATATTTTACCACTCAACATTGAATTTATAATCAGTTTCTCTTTCAATTTCATTATTCAATATCTGATTGATTTTGAAGTAGACTTCAAATTTCATTTTAGTTTACTTTCTACAAAGTTCTTAATCTAAAATAAACATTTTGACATTTTGTTTATATTTGATTTTGTGACTGACAATTTGTTATTGTGTAATTAAGTAAAAGATATATTTTAAAAAAAAAAACAAAGTTATAAAACCTTATAGAGTCCATTGCTTGGTTCACAAGTTTGAAAGTTAAACAGTAAAACTCAGGTTGATCTAATTTGTCATCATCTCAATATTAAAAAAAATCTCATCTTGAGATTTTTTTAAGTTAAACCATAATTTTTTACATGTCACTTGACTTGCCTTTAGATCCATGTCACATGATTTAATTTGGAAATTTCAAGATTGATTCGCTAAGTTGACTTTAATAACATCGTCAAATAATTCCTTATGATTTATATATTGTTTACTGTATTTAATTTTTTATGTGACCTGATAAAAAAAAATCAAATGATGGAGGAGTTGTATTGACATATGGTACTCTCTTTTTTAATTTTCTTTTTAAAATTCTCTTTTGTATTATTTTAACATCAATCAATCGATAACATTGAGGTAATTTTCTATAAACTCAACTTCAACTAGAAATGTTGAAATATAACAATCAAGATATTCACAATAAACCTACGAGTGATTGAACGATACAGCTGAATGTGGGGCAGAAAAAGAAAAGTTGATTTGTGATCCTACGATGAATATCAATGATGCATGAATATCCTCAATAACTCCAAAACAAAGTTCAGGCTGATAAGATGACGATATGGTGGCTGTTAGTTTTCATTGTCAAAATTAATTGTATTGAAATGACATTTGAGAATCCTTTAACCCCAACTCAACAGTGAATGGTCTGAATCATAGATAAAAGTAAGATTAAATCAAACAAAACAATTAAATCGAGAGAACCAAAATAAGTTAACCGAGAAAAATCAAATCATTAAAAAAAACAATTAAATCGATTAAAATATTTCTAAAAATTTCTGGTATAGTTTGGTTTAGGTTTTTTTAAGGTTAAAACCAATAAATTCAAATCGAACTAAACCGAATCGAACCGGTTCAAATTAAAAAAATAAACAATAAAAAAATTCTGCTCTAAAACCGGTAAACCATAACAGAATCGGTTTGATTCAGATTTTTTGGTGTTATTTCATTTTGATAAAATGGGAGAAGGAAAAGACTTAATTAAAGTAAAAAAACAAAAAACAAAAAACCTAACAAAACAATGCAATATTTTTTAGTTTTTTACCTAAAAAACCAAACCGAAACCGGTCGGTTTAAACCAGTCGGTTTAAGAAATTGATGTCCGCCTCTCCTCATGCCAGTAAAATCTTGCCACACCACTTCACTAAATGTTTCTAGTGAACAATTTCTTGCATTATTTTCTTCCTCGAGTGCATCAATGCTGGTTACTTTTTCTGGTATCTGTCCACAAGAGGGCAATAAATAACCAGCGAATGGAGATGGAAATTGAAATCCACTGCATGATCTCCTACATCGGACCGGAATCTGCATGGCACAATAAAATAGACCCTTCCTTGTGAACCGGCCACGCACATTTCCAGATTCAGCTTTCGTGATTTCTTAAAAAGACTGCCATCGCTTTCTCCTATACTCATCTTGGATGAATAGTCACGTGTCCTTGAACTGGCCTTATGTTTCTTCTAGGTGGACTAGTCACGTGTCCCTTAAATTCACCTTGCATAAAGCTTATACTCTCAATTATTAACATTTATATTGTTTCTGAAAATATTTTTCATTTAAAATTATATTAAAATAATATTTTTAATATCAGTATATAAAAATAATCTAAAATACCAAAATATTTTAATTTAATTTTTTTTTTTAAAATACAATGCTAAATCCAACTACTACATCTACCCTCCAAATGGCTAGAAATAAGAATTGAATGCGCTCGTATCCTTATGTCATGATCGGAGACGATGGGTTGTGTCCCCACCGAAGTAGATGATGGGTTATTATCCTAAGTGATCGGTTATGTCTAGACAGTTAAGTAGATAATGGGTTATTATCTAAGTGATGAACTCTAAGATATGTCACTATGTTTTTTTATATCTATGTAAGTTGGTGTGACTCATAACTATATACTCAATGTTTTTTTTCCCTAACTTTATATTTATGTAAGTTGATGTGACTTGTACCTATATGAATATTTATGAGTCATTAAATAAAATGTTTGAAATGCTCAACCAAGAGAAAGAGGAAAAAAGAAAAGAGAGAATGCTTTTTTCTTTCTCCTCATAACCACACCTCTTTTTGGCTGTTTATCTTTTTTTTTTCTATTCAAGTGTGCTATTTTATTTTTCAATCTATTGTCTTCTTTTACTCTTTTTTTTTTTAATATAAAACACATATAACTTAGTCTTATAGGCTGTTTTACTTCATCACAATTTTATGAAGTAAAGGGTTTTAATATCTCATATCACTTTTTTTTTTTTTTATCTTCTTACATCATTTGTACAAACATATATAACACGGTCTCTGTAACTCTTTTACTTGATCATAACTTAAGAAATTGAAATCCACAACTTAATCTCTGAGAGAATTTGATTCACCAAAAACATATGATCATTGTAAATCAATCTGGTAAAGATCAATGGTTCTTCAAGATATGTGACTAATGGAGAATCCAGCTTAAAACCCAGAACAATCTATAAAGAGGCACATATCTCATCATCGACTATTGAAAATAAAATATGGTTTTTCTCTAGATGTGTAATAAATCCAGATAATCCAATAAAATCATCTAAAGCCTTTCACACAATCCTAACCGAGTCCATATATACCTAGTAGAAAATCATAAGGTCATCTACTAAACATAATGAGTAATGACATTCTATTGACACCTTTAGTGGTATGATAACATTGAGTTCTACGAAACCTCTAAGTATGCCTATTAAACCTTTCATAGTCAAAATAAATAAATAAATAAATAAATAAAAAGATAAAGGGTCATCTTGCTGAAAACCTTTAAAAGATAAGAGGAAATCGGATTTTGTTCATAAATTTCAAATAAAAATAGAGATTTAATGATAACATTAACAAATATTTTATAAATAATTATCTCTTGACCTAATATACAGAACTTTAAAAAACAAAATTACTCATTAATATCTCATAAAAATAGAATATCTGTTTTATTATAAATGTTTTATATAAGCTTTCAAATATATATTTTTCTTGAAAAAAATCAATTCATGGTATTTTAATTTTTGAATAATTAAATGAAAATAAATCTCAAAGGCGGGCATTGTACTCCGGGGCGCGCGCGCGCGTGAAGGCTACAAGAAAACCATATCCGGAAGGAGTAGCCTAGCAGTTGGTTTCACATCTCATGCTCTGAACATGAAGATAACTCATCACCCAGAAAGATGATAAATCCAACCATATTAAAAGCTTACATCCGTTTTGAGTTTCAAGATAAACTCCATTCCCATAAACTTGGCACCAAAAAGATTCAAAACATGTCCAGGATCGAGTATAGGTGATAAATACACAGCTGATATGAGTTCATGACCACTACTACTACGTTGAAGCACTAACGCGCCACAACTTTTCACTACGCTGCCAAAATCCACGGCCAGCAAGCAAGAAAAATGGTTGGGGTTGGAGTGCCATCAGAGAGATTTCCAGGGGGCGGAGGCTACTTTGACAAAATGATCCCGGGCATTTTTTATCCGTTCATCTATGGCGGCAGCATGGGATTGCATCTTGGAGATATCAAGGCCCTTAACCTCCATCTTTTCCTTGGTTAAAGCAAGTTCTTCCTGTAGCTCAGTTATCTTCTTCTCAATATCGTTAATTTTCTCTTCCAGCTTTCTTTTCTCATCAGTATGAACTTGTATTTTCGCTTCTGCATCTTTGGACTCATTTAGTACCTCCCCTTGCCCATCTTTAATTGAAAGCAATTCATTCAACCTACAGCGTGGCACAGTGATGTCAAATCCATGCTTCTCCAGGTCAACAAGACTCTCCAATGTACTCTCTAATATGCTTCTACAATCATCAAATTTAAGTGAGGATATCTTCTCAAACAAACTGGCGAATGTTACCATAATGCCAATGGCTGATCCTTCACGATACTCTTCCTTGCATTCTGTCAAAGGATGAAAGTGTGGTTTTTGCGGAATGATTTGGAACACTCCCATGGATTCAATTGTGTTCCAAACCGGAGACTTCTTTACAAAAGGCAGCGACTGATTTCCCACCAGAGTGTCATTGCTTTTTGGATCAACTGTACTCGTTTCCACTTCCACAACGTGTTTTTCTCTAGCCGCACTCACTCCACTTGCAATCCTACCAGTAGATAATCCTGAACAGGAAAAAATTATAGTCAGCAGAACTACAAGAGGAAATGCATTTACATGTTTGACTTACTTGATTCTTCAAGACTTGTTGGAGCTTGCATATTCCCAAACCAGGTTGATAGAGGTTGATCATCATCAGCGACATTCTGTGATGCAGCCACAGCAGCTTCCCTTGACATGAAATCTGTCTTGGGAGCTTCACTGCTTTTCTCTCTTGAAGAATTTTGAGAAACTGCATAATTCATATCAGGCTTCAAAACTGGATACATATTTTTGAATGTCTATTGCAAGTGCGTGTTGTAGCTTTCTATGCTTGTGCCTCTCTTATAGTAAAGAAGGTGTTTGTGTACGAGACACACTCAGATGGAGATGGAAATGGGACCAAGAGGCAAGGCAAAACAACTGGAGAATTGGAAACTTGGGACTTAATTTTGTTGTTGTGGCCATTCAAAAAGTCAATATGAGAACCTAATATTTCTAAGACATTTATGAAAAAACAGACAATAAAATCATCCACAACAGAGGTTCAGAGTTAGCCACGCTCTAAGCAAACCTAAAATCAATGTCTATGTCATCACAGTGGAAAGTACTGAAAGTTGTTGATTTGCCTGATACTTCCACAGTAGTTTCATTTGGTGCTCTCTTTCTTTGCCAATGATACACACATTATTTAGCTCACTGCATTCTGGGTAATAGTTAATGAAATAAGAAATTTCCTTCTGTTTGCTTAAAATTTCCACAAAAGGTGTTCCTTGAAGCAAGGCAGAGAAATAATTCAGATTTGAGGCTCTACATACCTTTAGGCTCCACCCTTGCCTGTGTAGGCCACTCAACTTCATTAGTTGTAAGATCTTTTACAACCACTTGCACAACTTCATTAGCAATGTCCACAGAGACAAAGTCCTTACCTGCATGTTATATTGCATAAATGTGTATCTTAAAAAAATCACAAAATGATCAGCCAACAAGTTGTGGTTCAAAGCATTTACATACTAGCCACCACAGCTTTTGATTTTTCGATTAATTTGCATGGTCTTCCCCTCTTTCTTCTTTGACTGCTTCCCACATATTCCTGAACCAAAAAACAACAAACCTAAGAGCTGGTATCGTCTGATTAGGGGACAAAAGAACAAGAGGGAAAGCAAAACACTGCAGGGGTCTCATTCTCCAGGTTTGGTTAAAGAATCAATGAAAGCAGGTATGCCAATAGAAAAAAAAACTAGTACGTTGAGTAGATATAATGGTTATAAAGACTATTACAGTAGCCTCCCATACAAGTAACCACATTACAGGAATCCTTGAACAGTATTTTATATTCCATACCTTGCACATTCTATGGGCAACGAAATGAAAGAACCATGTGTACCAATGGACTCTTTTTCCAAAAAAATCAGTATCATTTCAATCAAATGCAAGATTGCATGCAACCAACGCCAGCAAATTAGCTGTGTACTTTGATTTCTTCAAACTTTGGTCAACAGTACAATGCCAAAATAAGCACGCTAGCAATTATCCA
Organism: Salix caprea; assembly: GCA_964035475.1. Taxonomy (NCBI): domain Eukaryota; kingdom Viridiplantae; phylum Streptophyta; class Magnoliopsida; order Malpighiales; family Salicaceae; genus Salix; species Salix caprea. The sequence goes on along the minus strand of OZ037755.1, from coordinate 2,800,069 downwards.
ACCACTCATACAAATTACACTGAAGAATACCATTTTTTTCTATACAATAACAGAATATCACTCATCCAGCATGTCAAAGTAACAAATCAAGTTACCATTAGGAATATTGAACCTGCAACCAAATTTATAATTTCAAAATATGGCAACACTTTTCTCAAAGACCAGCTCTGGTTAATGTCTGAAACTGTAAATTCATGGAAACTTCAAAACTAAATTCCCATTATTTACAACCATCATTACAAGCAGTACTGCACATGAATTAGCTTCATAAATTCCCAAACCTTAAACTGCTTTATCCTATCACCATTATATCTCTCTCTCTCATAAACAGGTGTTTTTCACGCATGTCAACTTATCTTGGCAGTTTTCCTTATCTTTTAAGTGCAGCCCCACCCACCCACTCACATCCCGCTGAACAACAAAACAAAAACAGAAGCAGAAAGAAACCTCTTCCATACCATGTTCTTGTCTTTGGTTGAATCATTCAAGCTCTTCTTCCGATCCCTCACAAGCTTCAGCATTTCTTTGTCATCCTGATAAGTGCTCTCTGTAGCTTTTAACCCTATGATGATAGGGACTTCAATATCTTTTGTTTTAACATCATTCTCACTGATGCCTTGAACAGTAACTTCAACTGCATCACCGTCCTTCACTGAAAATCACTCAATAGAAGAGATCCTGTGAATAAAAGAAATAAGCAATGTAACATAAAAAAGTAAGGAAATATATACCTGCTGCTGAAACATTTGGACTTTTAAACGGTGATTTGGTGACTCTCCCTTTCCTAGTTACAATGTCCACTTTTGGGCAGTCCAATTCAGGCACTCTATGTGGCTTAGCCTTCTGCATCAATAAGGGATGATGCCGATAAGAAAAAAAAAATTGCAAAAGGGAAAAAACTAGTAGAACAAGTTGCTCTTAGAAAAAAATGACAGAACCAACAAAAAGTGAACATAGGTAGGTGGTCATCAAATTCCAACAAGAAAGTCTTTTATTTTAAAACAAATGGACCTAAGTGTTTCTCAATATCATGTCATCATATAAAAGGATCTACTTGTCAAAAACTAGAATAACGATATATTTGATCTTGCAAAGTTCATGTTTTATCTGTTGATTATTTCATATATGTCACAGCATAAGAAGAACATCAATTTATGTTTGAGAGGCTGAAAGTAAGACTTTCCATACAATAGTGCTTCAAGGACCCACCATGCTGTCACAAAATGCCAACCAAGGCAGGCATAAAGCTTGTTAATACTTGAATAGTTTGCTGGATCACACAGCCACTTATGCAGACCATTCAAAAAAAGTCAAAAGCTTTCTTGGAAGTATAGGATGTAAAATTAATGAAAGTTTTAGAAGATGAAATTCAACTCACAGTTGTCTTTCCTGCAGAAAATTTCTCAGTTTTGTTAGAAGGATGGGCATCAGCCATATGTTTTTCCATGCATCTTGCTCTTTTACCTCCTGTTTTTGAAGTGGTAAAACCACAACATTTTTCGTTACTTGACATTTCAATTGGTATCTTCCTAGACTGCAGAGCTGTAACTGATACTGAAGCTTCAGTAGTATCTACTTCAGTTAGCATAGTGGATGCACTTGAACGTATGCCACCACCATTATAAAGTGTCAGCTTTAGCTTCTTCACTGATTTTTCACCTGAATTCGTCTCTGTTGGATTCCTTATGCTTGATGAAACTGTTTTCTCTATGGTCTTATCCTCAGCTGCACTTGAGCTTTTGAGTTGCACTGCCACATCAGGGTTGTCACTACTGTTGGTGCCAACAAACTGTCCTTGACTATCAGAAACAACTCTAACTTCCTGAACAAAAACAGGGAGGTTACACAGCCAAAAGATGAAAGGGAATTTTCTACCATGTTTTTCAGCTTCCTAACTTCATTTCATACAATCCTGCCAAACTTTAGAGATAAATGCATCATATTATCACAAATACTCCAAGTCAAAAGAAAAGAAAGCCCAAAGAATCAAGTAAGCTCGTCAGCCATTGCCCATTGATGTGTAAAGGAAAGTGAGGCAAGACATTTTTTTTGCATTCCCTATGCTAGATTAGTCAATTATGCATTCTAAATAGTCCTGGTACAAAATGCAAACAAGTGAAGTTTCTTGTATGAAAAGTGCTGATAATAAACACGTGTCTGTATGGGCTTTGCACACATAACAGATGAAACCACACATTGTATGATAGCATATGAAGCAATACAGAATCAGATCCAACCAGCACACTTCCTGAGTCTGGGTCAACAGCTCAATTTTCCCTTCTTTTTCTCAGATTAATCTGCAATCAATCTGAAAATGATTGACCATAAAAACCTTAAATGTCTTGTGTTGATCAGTTGACGTTCAAATATAGAGCAAGAGAGGGGAACCACTCTATATAAAGAGCAAGTTTCATAATAAATGGAACGCCGAGGGAGATCTAAGCCTAATGGCTCACACTGTCAGGGAATTGTCTCCATCTTCTGCACATAGGAACAAATCTAGATGTATATCTAACACCATATCTAACAACAGCCCTGTTGGTAACAAATTGACCCAATTTAACATTATACCTTTGATTTACTGATCCATTTTCCATCAACCCAATCCAGATGAGGCCTTATCCTTGAGTGACTAAGCTCCTTGTCCTCGTTTCCCTGCTTAAAAAAGACATTGTATCTCCTCCCAGCAAGAAGTTTTGTAATTACTCCAGATCTCCAGCCAAAGCCATAGCATGTATCTACCCTTTCTAGCAACTCGTAATTTCTGTCTTCATAAGGAGGAGGACGGGGTCGTATACGAAGAAAATCCACAATTGTTTTCATCGTTCCAGCCTCATCACTATTCCTTGAGCTTAGACACTTCACCAAGAAAGTTTTATCCCCGTTTTCTTTGATGACAGCTGCAGGCAACCAAACATCACGTACATCATCTTTTTCAAGGTTCACTTCTACCTCTGTCCCTGGGCTAAAAACCGAACCTGTTGCTTGCTTTAAGAATCAAATTAAGAAAACTAAATCACTCATATGATAAACAAGTCAAACAGAGCATACACATCTTCAACTCTATTGATAAAATGGAAAGAACAGAAGGACTAAAAAAGAGCTTGTGGAAGCCCAGAAGAAAAGATAGCATAAATGATAAGTACACAAAGCACTACATTATGATCAATGCAAAAAAGTAAAATCCAAAGTTGGGGCATTGACATAACGAATGTCAAAATTTAACAGCCGAATTCAGGTAGGACAGAGATGGAGAACTGGGAAAATACTGAGCAGGTACTAAATCTCATTTTCGGAACTAAACATGACTTTAGCTGTCATAAAAATAGGCATCCAATGAGAAGGGAGATTGTTTAATGACCTAAAGACAGAGAATTGATTAAGCGACGCAGGTGCACGATGAAAGAAATAGCAACTAAAGCCACTCAAAGTTCTCCTTTTCCCCATGCATGTAAGACCACAAAAAAATCCTCAGCGTTCCAATACAAAACGTGCAATTGAGTCATTCAGTTTCTAGTGAGATTCGAAAGAACCCACATAGATCTAGAACTTCAGCACAGCATGCAAAAGGCTTAGACATCTAAACAGCATGAACGCACAGCCAATCAAACACAGAAAAGAAAAGGAAACGAGAGAACACTCAAAAGGCTCGATTTCATGGAAATGAGTAATACCCGCTGCCTTTTGGGTCGGACCCAGTTGCCATCAACCCAATCCAGATGAAGCCTTAAAGCTTTGGCATCAAATTCAAGAACATCAGGTGGGTTATCAAAATAAACCATGTATCTTGACTCCCCATCAAGAACCTTCTTTACAACACCAGACCACCAGCCATCTCTCAGACTTGCATCAATGGCTTCGTTTTCTTGAAAAAATCCATCATTTTCCAGTAAATCTTGCGGGGGCAAAGGTCTAATGAGATGAGGATCGACTTGCTCTACCAGAGGAATAGACCCATCTTCAGTGACCAAAGTCTTGTACTGAACAATCGCTTTCCTTTTCTTCTTCGAAGCTGATTTCACTGTTGCTTGTGATTGTGGTTTCGGGAATTCTAAAATGGTAGCTACATACCAAGCACCCCTAAAACCTTCCTCTTCACTGCTTACTTCAACTTCCTCGCCTTTGTTGAAGAAGATAGTCTGGTCTTGCTGTTGAGGGTTTTGTTGGGGTTGGGGATTTGAATCTAAACCTACCATAATTTTTCTTTTCTTTTCTTTTCTGTGACTGTAAAAAGAAAACCCTAGGCCGAGGGGGCTCTGTGCATTTTTCTTTTCGTTTCGTTTCTCTTTTTTTTTGTTTTTTCCTTTCTTGGGTGCCTTCCACGGTCAAATGCTGTTCAACCAAATGGGTAGCATTAAAGTGGATGGATAATTTTTGGTGGGGTTTTTGGCGGGATTATGCGATTCTGGGAGCCTGTGTTTGGTTGCGTGGGAAATGTGCAGTCAGTTTAGCTCGAAATTTCGAGGTTTTCCGGGGGGTGTTTGCATGGATGGCCACTGGTTTATTATGAGTTTTGTGTTCGTGATCAAAGGGTTACCAGATTGCTATACAGTTTCACTTTAAACTTGTTCAAGGACAGAACCTCATCTGTGTTCCTGAGATGAAATTAATGAGAAAAAAAGAAAGAAACTCAGTGTTTTATGCTTCCGAGTTTTAGCATCGAATAATTACTGATTTTCAAAAATATTTTTGAAAAAAATAAAAAAATAATTTTAATTTAAGTTTTTTTTAGATTATTTTTATTTGTTAATATAAAAATAATTTTAAAATTTAGAAAAATATTATTCTTATATTACTAAAAAAACACTTTAAAAAATAACTTTAATCAAACTCTAATAATCACCGAGAATAAAATTACTACGAATTGTTTGCTTTCCATGACAATGAGTGTGTTTGGTATTGTTTTTACTTTTGTGGTTGATATTTTAAAAAAAATAGTTTCATGAAAATCACTTTTAGCTACGGTTCAAAATAATTATTGAAGTGTTTGGTTAAAACTGTGGTTGAGTTTGAGGTTAATGAAAAATAGTTTCATGTGTTTGGTTACCAAGCTTTTCATATTGTTGTCAACATGTGAAATTAATTTAAAGTGTGTGTTTGTGTGTGTGTGTGTATTGTTTTTTAAATATTATAGATTTAATAATCATAATAATAAAATATAATTAATAATTCAAGTAAATTAGACACTTAGTTTTATTCTCTCATCAAACTCTTTGTAATTTCATCACAAACTAAATTCATACGTGAAGGCCTCTACGATCTCTAACCATTTGATCGAAGAACGACACCTAGTAAAAATTTAACAAAAAATATAATAACCCCTGCTCCTTGTAACCCCCCACCCCCACCCCCACCCCGACCCCGACCCCGATACCCCCTCCTTGTAACCCCCTCCCCCCCGGTCTGCTAGCAGATGGTTTTGTATTTTGAGTTATTTGATGGGTTTGTATTTTGAGAGGCGGGAGGGGAAACACATGTAAATCAACTCTTTGTTTTTTTTCATGAAACGAAGGTTGATTGATTTTATCAGGTGGAACCACACCAAATTTTCAGCTTTTCTACCTTTAACAAACACCTAAACAATAACTTTTCTTCAATCTCCGGTCAGACCTCACTCTCAAACACCTTCAATGTATTGTTGGTATTGTCATGTGTTATGACATCGGTTTGAGATGACATTTTTTGATATGCTCATGATATCATCCAATATGATTGATTAAAATCAAAGCAAATTTATTATAATTCTTGCAATCCTTATAAAAAATAATCTAAATTTCTTACTTTTTAAACTTTATAGTTGAAGTTCAATTTATGTTATGAATGTATGTTAGTCTTGTTTGTATTTTTTTCTTGTTTAGTTTGAACTAGTTACATGCCCGCACTACGTTGCGGGTGTAGTGCGGACAGAACAAATAATCTTTATAATATTGAGATTAAAATATAATATTTCAATATGTAAAATTTGATACAATTAAAAAGATCAACATCCTCTATCATAACAATAGTAATATCGAAGTCTTAAATTTTTAAAGTATCATCATTATCATTGTCAAAACAATAAATATTATTGAACAAATCTGAGAGGGAAACAAAAAAAATATTAATAAAAAAACACGTAAGAACAAAAACTAAAATTATTATTATTATTCTTAATATTAATATTATTATTGCTTTAATAACGGGAAGGAAACAAAATTAAATCAAAGGCTTAAAAAAAGCCTAAAAACATTAACAAAAGAGCAAATGTAAAAATACAATAAATGAAAAATAAATAAAAAAATATCTACACACGTTGCGAGCTGATTAAAAAAATTATAATTGTTGGGATGAAAGAAATTAATAGGATATGCTGGTCCAAAATTAAAATATAATATTTAAATATGTAAAATTTAATATAATAAAAAAGATCACCACACCTTATTCTAAAAATAGCAATATCAAAGTTTTAACATCTCAAACTATCATTGTAGTTATTGGTAAAACAATAAAAAACATCAAATTATCCCTAGAGAAAAAAACTGAAAAACATTAACAAATGAGTACGTAAGAAAAATAACTAAATTTCTTCTTCTTCTTCTTCTTCTTCTTCTTCTTCTTCTTCTTGTGTTAATAATAATAAAAAAAACCAAAAGACAAAAAAAATCATAATAACTTTAACAAAATATCAAACAAAAAAATAAAATAAAAATTATGAGGTAAAAAAATTTATTTGACTTGAAAATAATAATAATAATAATAATAATAAAACAATAAAATAAATAACAGAAAGAACAAATAAAATAAATGACAAAACAAAAAGAAAAATTATTAACTGGAAACAACATCATTTGACTTGAAAATTCAAAAAATAGACTGCACTACGTTGCGGGTTAAGCAAGCAATTTTAATAATTATTGGATTTGAAGTAATTTATAAATTTCACTAATTTAAAAATAAAATATAATATCTACACATGTAAAGTTTGATATTATACAACACATCAATACACACTACCGCAACAACAATATCTAAACTTTGACATCAAAGAGACGGAAATAGGTAATTGTCTCGAAAGTTTTTGAAAAACAAAATGTTGGAAAACATAGTTTTTTTCCAACATTACATCAACCTTTGTGATGTTGTCGGTTTGCACTACGTTGCGGGTCGAATATATAATTTTTATAACTGTTGAGATTAAAAGTTTGATATAATGAAACAGATGAGCATACTCTATTATAATAACAATAACATCGAGGTCTTAACATCTAAAATTATCATCACTTTCGTGGCCAAAATAGGAAAAAATATTAAATTACCCTGAGAAAAAAAAATTAACAGAAAGCAAATAAGAACAAAAACTAAAATTATTATTATTATTATTATTATTATGATTATTAATATTATTATTGCTCTAATAATGAAAAAAAACTTAAATCAAAGACTAAAAAAAGCATAAAAACTTTAATAAAAGAGCAAATAAAAAATCTAATATATGATAAAACAAAAATAAAAATTATTACTTGGAAAAAATCATATCACTTGAAAATTAAAAAAATTGTCAACCCTACATTGCGGGCTGAGCAAACAATTTATATAAGATTTGCTGGATCAAAATTAAAATATAATATTTATATATGCAAACTTTAATGTAATGAAATAGATTAACATACCCTATTATAACAATAGCAAAATCGGAGTCTTGACATCTAAAACTTATTATTGCTATTACTATGAAAATAATAAAAATTATCAAATTATATGGAGAAAAAAAACATAAACAAAATAGTAGGCAAGAAAAATAATTAAAACATTATTATTATGAAAGAATAAATAAATAAATGAAAGACTAAAAAAATCGTAAAAACTTCAACAAAAGATCAAACAAAAAATAAAATAAAAATAAAAATTATTGTTGTTATTTCCGTCAAAACAATAAAAATTATCATGAAAAAAAAACCTAAAAAACATCAACAAAGGAATAAGCTAGAAAAAAAATTAAATTATCCCGAGAGGGGAAAAACCTATTAACAAAAGAGTAAGTAAGTAAGAAATGAAAATATTAAATTATTATTATTATTAATGAAAAAAATAAAATAAATAAAAGACTAAAAATAAATTCATTATATCTTCCCCACCTTCTCTCTCCACGGTCTCCTCCTCCTCATCTCCACTTTCAAAACAAAAATAAATTCATTATATCTTCCCCACCTTCTCTCTCCACTGTCTGATCCTCTCCTCCTCCTCCTCATCTCCACTTTGAAAACGACCCACATTTTCTCCCGACTTAATTGGTATGTTTTCTTATTCTCTCTGTTTCTCTTTTTATTCAAAATTTCCTTCTTTTTTTTATTAAACGTGAAAAGATTGAAACTTTTTGAGTTTTTTTTGACACAGATTGTTTGATTTGGGGTCTCTTGATTTTGGATCAAATTGTGACGGGTTGTTGCATCTGGGCTCTATTTTTTTATGCTCTTTGGGAGCTTGATTTTTTTTATATATATGGGTTTTGATATTTTTTTTTTATATATATATGGGTTTTGATTTTAAAAAAGAAAGTTCTGTCGTGGGAATTTTTTTGGGAGGATTTGTTTGTTTTCGTTGGTAGATCTTAGATTGAACGCTGTGTATTTTGTTTGAGATATTGTAATTTTTTATTTTAGTTATGTCATATGTAGTTTCCATTTTGCATGTTTGTTCTTTTTTTATGTTTTAATTTATTCACCCGGGGTGATTTGGGAGAAAGTATTTGGCTTTGATGGCGAAATTATTTGACTTTGATGGCATAAAACTTGCTTGTACAGAAAACGTGATTTACTGAAGAAAAAAAAAAAAAAAAAGAGGCGGACGAACTCGCGCGAAGCACAAATCAAAAATGACCACTCCACAGTGCAACTGAGTGTGGAGCTACAGTAAAAAAAGCTACAGTGAAACACCGAGCTGTTTTAGCTATATAGTAATAATAGTAATAGTAATGCGAATATATGTATTTTTTTATCAGTATTGTTTTTTTGATATTCATAAAAAAATCATTTTTTTATCAACATAAAAACAAATATATGAATAAGAAAAGACAATTTTGACTAAACATCATATTTATTTTTATATTATTTTACTTGTTATTTTTTTACACAAATATCTGTATTTACCATCACATGCAGTTGAATAAAAGTTAAATATCAAAAGAACTTTTTGTACCCCTGTAGTATAAGTTCTTGTTTGAAATTGTGTTTCAAAGTATTTTTAATAAGAAAAAAATTGTTTTATATATTTTAAATTAATATATTTTGGTATTTTTAAATCATTTTCATGTGCTGATGTCAAAAATAATTTTTGAAAAATAAAAAATATTATTTTAATGTATTTCTAAATAAAAAACACTTTAAAAAACAATCTCAACCAATATCCCAAAAAGTTTCATTCAATTACAAAATAACATCAAATATCTAAAAGCTCAAGTCGAATAATATAGCACATAAATATAAATATATAGTCTATTTAGCAAAATTGAAGAAAATAAATAACGGAGGTTAGTTCCAGGGTTTTATTAATGTTAGGTGTGTGTGGATTCTCCATGCTAGGTTGCAGGGTGAACTTTTTTTTTATACATCTGTTGTTATTGTTTTTCTCACCATTAAAAAAATTAATTATAAACTAAAAAATGAGAATTGAAAGAGCTCTAAAAGAAAATCTTGGAGATGCTGTTAAAGATATTCGCCAAGTAAAGGAGACAACTGTTGAGGTATAACCTTTTTTTTTGTGTGTGTGTGTTGGATTTGTTTGGTTAATGTAATTTAATTTTGGCTTTTGTGAAAATAATGTATAGAGTAAAGGGTTATTGGGATATACTAAGGGTCTGCTTGGTACAATTGTTGCTATTGTGGTTGAGGTTGAAAAAACAGTTTCATGAAAAGTGCTTTTAGCTGCGGTTCATAACTGAAATTTAAGTGTTTGGTTAAAACTGTAGTTGAGGTTGAGTTTAATGAAAAATAATTTTATGTGTTTGGTTATTATATTTTTTATATTGTTATCAACTTGTAAAATTAATTAAAAATAATATATATATGTATACACACACATACATACATATATATATATATATATATATATATATATATATATATATTTTATTGGAATAATTTTGTATATTTATTAATAATTATAATAATAAAATATTTGAAATAATTGAAGTAAATTAAAGAATAAAAAAGATCAGCTATTACAAACTTTAGCGGAATAGTGGAAATGCTATCTGCTGAGAATGGGGCCATGCTCAGTGTTCGGGACCAGAGTGGCAGTCTGTTGCTTCAGGAATCAAAGCAGCAATCAAGGAGAAGTCCCCGGACATGGTGGACAAACCTGTTGCAGGTTTTTTTTATTATTATTATTATCAGGGTATCCGGGTCAGTTTATACGCACCTCGATTATTTTCTGGATCCATTGAATATCCTGCAAGCTCAGTGAACATGTAAAACACCACGGGGATGACAGGTGTACCACACAAAAATGAATCCAGGAACAAAGGAGGAGGAACAGTCCAACTCCCACTTTCACTCCCACTCCCACTAGGAACTCGAACCAGGGTCCTAGAAGGAGAGAGCTCCTCTTCAACCACTGGCCACGTCTCTTGCAGGTGTTGTTTTGGTGGGAAGTTGTAATTTCTCTACTTTAATGTCTCTACGAAAAATACAAAGATTTTAAAAGCACAGGAAAACAAGACTGAAAAAAATGTATTTGATAATTATATACAAGAATATATATATATATATATATATATTTAGTTATCATAAACAAATCATGATAAAATCTTAATCAATTTATTTTATTTTTAATATATATTATTATGTAACTTTTATATTTAAAAAATAATTAGATATTTTAAAATATTGGCGAGTTTATTTTTTCAAATTTGATTTTTTTATTAAATAAAATTAAAAATTAAAATATTTGGGGTATTTTAAAAGAAACTATATAATTATATAAATTACTCATATTAATTATATAATTAATTGCATAATTATATTATATATAAAATAATTACACCATATTATTTAAAATGATATATAAAAATGACTCTTTCAAATGGATTTTGCCATTAAAACACATATAAATAAAAAATGTATATTATATTATTTAAAAAAAACTATTTTATTAATTTAATTTTTTAAAATAATTTTTTTTTGCTCTAATAACGATCTTCAATCCCTCAACAGTCTGAGATGATGTGAATCAGTCAGCTATCACAACAAAGCAGAGATCGAATCTTTCACAACATCAACTGAGTGGAGAATAAGCTAGAATATTGAATTTCACAAAAATTACAAAATAGTAAGTATTAATAATAACAATAAAAATTAAATTGTGCATACCTTGTTGTACTTGGCAAAGGATAGTCATTTTTTAATATAATTATACAATTTGTACAACAAATTTATATAACAAATCTCGAATTTAAAACAAAACATATACTTTTTATAAAAATTTGGTACTATTGTGTTCATAAAATTCACTTTCCGGTATGGTTTCTGGCATAAAAAAAAAAAAAGGAATAGTCACTTGTTGGCGGAAAATACCTTTCACAACTCTAACCTGCGATGATAAATAATTCATGGAAATTCGTCGGACACCTTCCAAAAAATAAAAACCGTGATCCATGTCAAACTTACAGATTATCATTCCTTGCAGAGCTGGTGAAAGGAAGCCACTGCCAAGTGATCTGAAATACACAATCTTGAATTCGTAAGAAAACACAAATTTTTTATTAAGTTTTATAATGAATTTTTATATATTTTAAAATAAAAAAAATATATAGAATCAACATGTACTTTCTATCTCATTGTTTTTTTAATCTTGAAATCATAATTAAATATTATATAAAATGCATTGTATAAATGAGCTAAGTTTAAACGTAGTTAAATTTATACGCATTAAAGCTAGTTAGCTAGCTCAATTAAACTCATGAATTAGGTTTCTTAAAAGCTTTGTAAGCTTGTTTATAAGCCTGTGTAAAATTTGAAATGATAAACAATTTATATGAGTTTTTATAATATAAAACTAATCAAATATATAATAAAAAACATTTTTTATGAAATAGAATTTAATTAACATTTCAGCAATTACATGTTGGTTATACGAAATCATGAAAAAAAATATAAATATAATTCATTAAGAACCTATAAAATAAATTATTTTTTATAAAACTTTCTCATTATATTACAATTATATAATATGTGAATGCTGAAGTCTAACTCCTTTATAGGTTCATCAAGGAAGTGAATCGAATCTAGTTCTAGATGAGCCTAAGCCAAGCTTAGACCTAACAAATTTTAAATGAACCTAGCTTGAACCTTGTACTTTAGACTTGTCATGAGTATGAGTCGAGCTTCAAGCTTGTTAAAATTAGACGAGCCGAGCTCAAACACATCAATGGTGGCTCAATTTATTTGCAATACTATTTGATATTATATTTCATTTTTTTTTTAAATAAATTATTTTTTACTTTGAATTAAAAAAAAATAGTATTTTTAGATCATTTTTATATATTAAAAATGATTTTTTTAAAATAAAAAAATTATTTTTTCAAGGTAGACTATTAGGATTAATGGCTGCTGTCGGGACCGAAATAGCTGCCCATAATCTAGCCCAACCTCCCCTTATAAAGCTTGCCTACCATCACTTCGCAAATCACAAGGTCCAAGTCCTCTACCTTGACTAATTCATGGAAAACCCAGAATTAGTAAGCAACTGGTGGAAGTTCTCTTCAAGGTATGCGTATGGCACACTTAATTTTTCCTTTTCCTTTTGTTTTGTTCAACAGCTTGGTTTTGTTCAGCATCGGTGAAAGTTAAATCAGCACCTGGAAATTCTGAACACACTAATTGCTCGTCCAGTTTCTTCAATCTCATCTTACTTGAACGAAAAACAGGATCATATGAACACCTGAAAGTTGCTACTAATTAAAGCTTCTCAGTTTCTTTTTTGCAGCAGGCTAGTTCTTCGAAGATGCATATCAAAGTGCAAAGACTCCTCGCCAAAAACACCATGTTGAGGCCTAAGAAAATGTCTGTGGATGGAAAATCAGCAACTTCAGTTACAATTACACGAGCCCTTTCGAGATTGAAAGCTGCTGGCCTTGATTTGGTGCTATCCTATCTGAGCTTTATAACCTTAATAGTTTCTTTCAGTGCCCACCACGATCTGTTCTTGACCTTGTAAGACCTTTTCTTAGCCTTGTAAGACCCAACGGTCAATTTTCTACCCTTGGATTACTATCACGAAGGTCTTCCCATTTGGAGCTTGCTGATAGAAAGCTCAGCTATTAGCATCCCTGTCGCCACCCAACACATCATCTCCTTCTCTGTCTATCCCTCCTGAGCTATATATTTGGATCACATGTCTGGGGTCTCGGATTTTTCTTAGGAGTACTCTTGAACATGAAATGCTGTTGTTCTGTGTTCTACCTCTTTTTGTTCTGAGAATCAATAATCGTTGTTTGACGGAGATGGAGTACTGTTTCTCCCCAGCGTGCAATTCTCTAGATATTTTATTGCAGCAGGAAATTGCAATCATGCAGCTCTTCTCCTCTGCATTATTGGAAGTGTTCTTCAGCAATCTAGCGGCGGGCGTATGATCTTTACTATGAGGTGGTGATAAGATCAAACTTGTTCAAATGCTGTCGACACTTCCTACAAATAATTGTAATTCGTAGTACATCGACGTCTTTTCGTTTTGTGTTTGTATTATGAGCCGAGGGGAGAGGATCAATACAAACGAAGCTCTGGGAATATTTCTTGGCCACTGATTCTAAGAAAAAGACACAGAAAAGAACACACAAAAAAAGGTCCAAGGTATACAATTTACAGTTGAAGTTCGATGGTGAAGCATTTTATGCCGACAAACAGTAGTAGAGGTAAGATTCGTAATTAAGTGGGGTAAGAATTTACTCTATAAATTATGGTGTATTAAAAAAAATTGTTTGAAACATATTAACATAGTTTCACATGAAATCTAATAATAAATTAGTGGTTGTTTTTCAAATCACAATAACTCAGAAATATATATTTATATATATATATATATAAATTATTTTTAAAACACATCAGAATAATACAAGAACATAAAATAATAATAATAATTCAAGCAATTAAATTTTTGAAAAACATGATTTCAAATGCATCCCAAACAGGATCTAAGATAAATATTGTATATTCATTGTGTCAATTTTTTCCCTCATCGAACTTTTTTATGCGGGTAAACTAAAAACCTATGTTATGTAATAGAATTTCAAGTTATAGCTAACAAAATCGAAAGCACATGGACCAAGTTTAAACAAAAAAAAAAAACTTTTAAAATTTTTGGCATAAAAAAATTATTTGGGGCAATTAGATTTATCTTTGTAGGGGGGACTTCAATGAATGCAGTGTTGCCCTCTAACCTTCTAACCTTGTAAGAGAAAAATTTAGGGATTCATAGAGTTTATATATATATATATATATATATGTTCTTAGTCGTTTTACTTCTATTTTTAGAATAATTAAAGGGTATTTTAGATCAAAGAATTATTTTATGAAGTTTTTGAAGGTGTTTGAGATGAAATAAAAAGCCCTACAACTCTTTTGGTTTTGTGACAGGAGGAAAAACACCTCCAACTATATTAAAAAGAATCTCTTAGCCCGGGTGTTGTCTAGCGGTTGAAGGGATTTGTTTCCTTTCTCTGTACCAGGGTTCAAGTCCCACCATGCATGTCTGTCACTCCTGCGGTACCTTACATGCTCACTGGATTTGCAGGATGTTCAGTAAGTCCAGGAATTAATTGTGGTGCGCGTAAACTGACCCGGACATCCTGGTTATAAAAAAAAAATTCTCTTAGCCTGTAAGTTTAACCCCATTTATTACCAAAAAAAAAATCCATTATGTTCATGGCCCTACAATAAGTTATATTTAAGCACCCCTTCTCGCAATTCTCCAATTGTTATTCCCTCTGTAAATTACATTCATTGATGGTGGTACTGGTAGTACATCAATTATTGACATGTTCATGTATCTTTTCTGATATAGTAGCTAGTAAAGATGGGCAGCCAAACCCTAAAGCTACGCTACAAATTATAGCTGTGGAACGGATTTAACAGGTATAAATGCAGGCATGTTATGCATTAGTAGCATTTATTTCTTTCGAAAAATACGAAATAATATCCTTTAGTTTTTATTTATTTCTCTCTTCCTTTATTTTCATCCTATTTTTGTTAGGTAAAAAAAAATGCAGGATATATTCAACATTCCCAGCATGGTCATCATCGAGGCGAGCAACGACGTGGGCGCTACCAATTATTAGTATTAGTATTAGTATTAGTAAAAGAGCTAAAAGAGCTCGGCCACCAACTGTTTATCAAGACTAAAATCACTGTGGACTCGCAATTTATTTCAGTACTTCGCGCGTGTATGTGTTTCTTTTTTCTTAATACCTGTCGCCACCTCTTTCGGCTCACAATTTTTTAACACTGTAATATAAACCTAAACCTAGCCGCCCGCCGCCCCCCTTTTCCCTCAACTAATAGCTTCCCTTCAACCTTCCGAATTCGGAAGATAATAAAGAAGAGTTCAATCGGCGCCCTTTCAAGAGCTTTTTCCCTTCATTTGCTTAAGATTTGTCGCTTCAACGACTGAACTCGCGCTCAGCAACACCAGCTGCAGCAGCTCATTTGGGTCCTAGGTTCCCTGTGCCGCCCTTTCATGTGCCTCCCATCCCAGCTCCTGATCCATCCAGAGTCCAACCAACCAACCAGGTAGATCCTATGCTAGGCTCACCAGGTCAACAGAATCCAAACCAACCACGAGTCCCAAATTTTGTTGATCCATATCAGCACTATCTTGGCCTCCACCAGATGCATATACCAGGAGTACCACAGGTATATATATATATATATATATATATATATATATATATATATATATATAAATACACCTGGTCCTTTTAAGATTCTCATTTTAAGCTTTTTACGTGTTCATATCTTTGCTCACCTTTCCATTACCACTTTTTGAAAAGAAATCGCCATGCTTTCAGTTTTTCATGTTAATCTGGTCAAGGGTGGTATTTATTGCAGACAAAATGCAAATAAATACCATACATGTCCGAGCTCTTTTACTAACAAGAGGAAATATTGGATTTTCATTCGTTTCTGTTGTTGTTTTTGGGGTTGTAGGTGTGTTATGGCAGAGCTGAAAAGACTCGGGAAATCTTATTCTTAATCTCTTCAGGCAGTTAATAGGCTTATGATTGCAAGGTGTGTTTTTATGGTGTAAAAAGGCTTTATCTTTTGGGTTTTTGATGCTGAATTTGATGGGTTTGTGGATTTATGAAATTGGGTTGTAGAGATTTTATTCTTTTCTAGGTTTGGTGTGATTTTAAAGTTCAATTTTTCAATGGCAGGTGTGATCATGAACAAATGAATCACTTGAGTTCTTGCAATTTTCTTTGTTGAAGATTTGCAAGTAGGCTTACTGGAATAAAGGAGAATTCAAAATTCCAGAAGAATGGTGAAAAGAATGAGCAGGCCATTGGACTAAAGCATGTTGTGGATGATGCTAAGCAATGCCACGATGTGAAGTGAGTGATCTTAGTTCTATTTCTGTGCACTTTCATTTTTTTTTTTAATTAGTATCTTGCTTTTTTTTTATTCTCATCTTGCTTCTTTTTTTTTTCCTGTTACAGGTATGTTTATGTTTGGCATGCTTTGGCTGGTTACTGGGGTGGAGTTAAACCAGCAGCTACTGGTATGTGGATTGTGGATTTATGAAATTGGGTTGTAGAGATTTTATTCTTTTCTGGGTTTGGTGTGATTTTGAAGTTCAATTTTTCAATGGCAGGTGTGATCATGAACAAATGAATCACTTGAGTTCTTGCAATTTTCTTTGTTGAAGATTTGCAAGTAGGCTTACTGGAATAAAGGAGAATTCAAAATTCCAGAAGAATGGTGAAAAGAATGAGCAGGCCATTGGACTGAAGCATGTTGTGGATGATGCTAAGCAATGCCACGATGTGAAGTGAGTGATCTTAGTTCTATTTCTGTGCACTTTCATTTTTTTTTTTTAATTAGCATCTTGCTTTTTTTTTATTCTCATCTTGCTTTTTTTTTTTTTTTTTTTTTTTTTTTTCTGTTACAGGTATGTTTATGTTTGGCATGCTTTGGCTGGTTACTGGGGTGGAGTTAAACCAGCAGCTACTGGTATGGAGCATTATGATACTGCACTAGCTTATCCGGTTCAGTCACCTGGTGTTGTAGGCAACCAACCTGACGTTGTTATGGACAGCCTATCAGTTCATGGCCTTGGTTTAGTTCATCCGAAGAAGGTTTTCAACTTCTACAATGAGCTCCATGCCTATTTGGCCTCTTGTGGAGTTGATGGAGTAAAAGTTGACGTTCAAAACATTATTGAAACCCTTGGTGCTGGCCATGGTGGAAGAGTGTCTCTCACCCGTAGCTATAACCAAGCTCTTGAGGCCTCAGTTGCAAGAAACTTCCCTGACAATGGATGTATTGCCTGCATGTGTCATAACACTGATGGAATTTCTTAGCCTTTTTATTTCCAATTGTGTTAAATTCTCTAATTTTTTTTATACTAAAAATTAGATTTGTTTCAATTTTGTCCTTTAAATTAAATTTATTAAGGTAATATAATTTTACTAATTAAATATTAAAGCAACCAATTACAACACCTACAAAATCAATCAATTTTCTATATAAAAAAACTCAGTGCAACAATATGTATACAATTATTCAGATCAATGTGAATTAATTGCAAATATAACTCCTGATATTAAAGTGTAAAATGATGATTAGTCAGTATTTAAAAATTTAAACACCTAATAATATTTTAAAAAAAGCAATTATAAGATAAAATAAATAAAAAAATAAAAATAAATATTATTAGATTTTAAAAAATTATTTGACTTCAAGAATAAATAAAAAGAAAAAAGAGAATAATAAGCCGAACAATTACAACACACCCAACCGCCAAGGAATGCCCAATTGACTATAAAAAAGAGAGTAAGTAATCTCTAATTGATTTCATCGATTGTATTTTTTTCATCAACTAATTATATAATTATCAAAACAATTAAGACACCAAACAATCAATCAATTGCAGTTTTGCAATCTATGAATTAAATAAATCGACACACAATAGCACTCAACCAGAAATAATCTATCTTTGATAGATTTTAGCGGTTGTAATTTTACTATCTGCTGTTGAAATCGTTCGTTGTCGTTAAAATAAACTCAACCATCAACAAGTTCGATACAACAATTTTTCTAATTAAATATTAAAATAATCAATTATAACACATAAAATCAATTATTTTTTCACATAAATAAAAGCCCAGCGCAATGCGCGGGCAATTCACTGTCTTAATGAGAATAGCTCTCCAAAAACGACTGCATTGAATTTATTGAAAACATTGCCCTTTCTTATGTTTGAAATATGACCAATCAAACATAGTCTCTCTCATTTATTATTTTTATTGGCATTTTCTCTCCTCTCTCAACATCAACACTTTAAAACATGATAAAAATAAAATTTAAGACTAAACCGTAAAAGACTAAAAGAGCATGGAAAAAAATTGCAAAAATTAAAACTTAAGGAATCAAATTAAAGTTTCCCATGCCTTTTGAATACGGTAAATGGAAAAGGCTATTCTTTTAATGTTAATTTTGGTCCTTAGTTTTTCAAAACAATTTTTTAACAATAACCTAAAATTTTATTTTGTAAAATTTATATTCAATTTAACATTACAATATTCTATGAAATATTGGATAAGTAGTTTAAGATTTAACAAACCTTTATTTTAATAGTCATTGCTTTTCATTAAAAAAAATATGCTCTTAATGAAAATATAATGCTAGTTTTTCAAAATGATTAAAAAGTTTCTAAGGTGATATTTTTTTTATGTTATGTATTAAACTAATATGCTATTTTTCATAGTAATTTGAACATTAATACTCAAAATGAGAAAGAAATATATTTTTCTTAATTTTTTTATTGTAATTGTTTTAAATAAAATTTTCAAATTTATTGTTCTCTTTTTTATGTAGCCCTGAAAAGATGCTAGATTTACACACACATGATCGTAATGTGTTTTTCCTAAAAAAATAACACTTTTTTTTTTTTTATAAAAAATAAATGTTTTTTTTCAAAAGTAAAAAAGTATGCGAATATGAATGTTTAGTTATATATATATATGTCAAAATAAGAAAAATATATAAATCAAAAAATATTTGATGAAAAAATATTTTTTTCCTCATTAATTTTATATTTTGCCTAATCGACATATGCCTTTTTTTTTATATATATAATAGTTAATTAAATTAAATCTAGATTTCAAAAAGCAATATTATTAAATTCGACTAGGATCATGATCTAGTTATGAGTTCAGCGGTTAAGCCTAATAAATTTAAATTATTTTCATTTTATTTTTTTTATAAAAAAATATTAAATTATTATTGCTTTGAAACTATATTTTTTTAAAAATCATGACATTTATTTGCAGTGCACTAGCAAGTTGACTAAGCTACACTAAATTATTTCTTACACAATTTACTTTAAATTTTGAGCCATCGTGTTATCTTAATATATATATATATATATATATATATATATAAGGATAAGTAACAGCGCTTCATCAGCTGGCTAGGTGATCTCGGTGCCCCGTTCTTTGTTTTCCGTAGAGTGTGTGATAAGTAACAGTAGGCCCCTGATTTAGGCCCACATAATTATTGGGCCCATAGGTTTTAGAGCTGTTTTCCTTTCCATGAGCACTGTCACAAGTTGATATCTCTAAATTATATCTGACACGTCACACGTCCATATATATATTCCATTAATAAAATTTCGAGTTTTAATAGTATGTTGGACTACAGTATGACCTATAGAATGAATTTAACTTGGTGGGCAAAGCTCCTTTTAATAAATTATTTAATTAATTTTCTAGGTTACGAGTGCCAAGAAGTTGACAGTAAGAGCTTTTGAAAACATGGTTAAGAGGCTGCACTTTTTCCTGTGGATGCGAGGAAACTATCTTTTGAAAAATACATTTTATAGGTTTAGATGAGCGAATAAAATTTTAACTGTTTTAGATTCTTATAAAAAAAATATATACCATGATTTAAACTCAAGACCTGTAAATCATAAATCTTTAATCATCATAACATATCTTTTAAGGACATGAAGAGACACGTTATCACATAATAATAATAATAATAATAAAAGATATAGCTTCACATGGTTTTTAATATTTGAAATATCATTGAACATTGGATGATATAAGAATTTATTTTTCTATAATGGCTCACATCCTTCTCAGCATTACGATAATTGATCAAAGAATGGTTCGAACGACAATCCTCTCTCCAATACAGAACCCACTACACAAGAAGACAGTTGCAATTGATTATCTCCTTCTCCACTGTCCACTTCCCATTTGTCATCATCCTAAGGGAGCACATTGTTATCTGTATCATTTCATCAGGTGTGTTGGCCCTTCCCACTAAATCTTGACTGAAAATGGTTACTGCTGCTTGCTAGAATAATCCCCTGCATGAGACCAAATTGAAGGACACATTTGACCACCAACCAACCGTGCCTTTTCATATATAATCATGGCCAACGAGCGTTGCTAGACATTGATTCAGCTGTTGTAGGGCACACAGCAGCAGCATTACAAGTTGGGACTATATATATATATATATATATTGGTGGCGAAATAAGGAAATATTTCATATACATACAAACATATATCTATATATATTCGTATTTTAAAAAGAGTTTATTTTTTTATTCAGCAGTGATATTCACCCTGATTCAGTGACAGAAGAGCTCAATGTGTTTGTTTTGATGAGTTGTTGCTTTTTATAATGTTTTTTTTATTAACATGGGTATCCAGGCCAGTTTATGCATATCTTGACTAATCCCACGAACCTTGAAGTTATCGATCATATAAGTTTTTAATGATCAGGATCGAACATGAGACCACAGGAACATCAAACTTTTTAATCTCTCAAACTCTTACCACCAGATAACTACTGTATAGTTTCTTATAATGTGTTTTGCTCACTGCAGAGAGCGACATTGATGCGCGCACACATACAAGTGCATTACTTCTTCGATTCATGTTAATTTCGTTTAGGAAAATAACTTTTGTTTTCTGGTATTTTGCTGTTGTCTGGCAGTTTATGTTTGCATATCCTTGTGCTCTCCGCATCTTTATTCTTTTGTCGGGTTCATATATACTGTCTCTGGACATAAATCTGCAATTTGCTTTTTTGTTTTTTTAATGATTCATGTTTCATATATACTACAGGATGGATAGAAGAGATATATTTTATATCACCAAGATATTATAATTGGAGATACTGTTATTTTTAGAAAGATGAAGTAAAAAAGTAATTATAAAAGAGCTATTATAACTACTATAAAGTCTACATGAAGTCCGATTAAGTGAAGGGGAAAATCCTGAAAAACCAAACATCAAAAGCCCCGATTAAATAAAGATATGTATAATCCAATTACTTTTTTTTTTTTTTTTACTTTTGCAGTCATTTTAACTTGCAATATTTATTTTGGTTCAAAAGTTTATTTTCTTAATATTTTAGTCCATAAGTTTGCAAAATAACCACTTTTTGAAGATAAATACTTTTTATTCTTGGTGTCGTCGAGTTGTATTTAATGAGGGGAGTTCGATTATTAATGTTTTTCTTCCTATAAAAATGCTTGAAAAGGTAGGCGAGGTTTTGTTGACTTTTTTATTCAATTGATTTTTGTTTTATGGAGTGATTTTGAGGTGTGTTCAGGTTAGTAAGTGGTTTAACGAGGTTTTATAGTGTTTTTGATGTACTTTTTTTTTTGTTGTAAAAACAACCTAAAATTAATTTTTAAAGTTTAAGAACTTGACCTTAATTTTATAGTCTATCAGTAAGAAGTGGTTACTTGCCATTAGAAGTGACATGTCGCTTACTTAAAAACACGAATAGATGACATGCTTGAGAAAAAAACAAGGGTGGGCTTAGGCTTTTAAAGTAAGGCCAAACATGTGGGCTTAACCCAAACGTTTTTTTAATAATTTTTTATCTGTTTCCATTAATTTTAATTGTTTGTATTGAATTAGTTTTGTTTTTAAAAAAGAGTTTTTTTCCAATTTTTAGTAGCAAGATATTTCAAAGAAATAAGCTTGATTTGTCTTGAGTTTTCTTACTCTTGTAATTTATATGAATTAGCTATGTTTTCATATAAAAAATATTTGTATAAGCAATAATGATTAGACTATAAGATAAAATGAATGTAAGCATTTAAAATAAAAGGCAGTTAACATAAAACATTTGCACGCACATTTATTTTTTTATTTCTGTAATAATAATTATCTTGATGCTTTAATATTTTATTAGTGTTAAGAACTTTTTATTAGTTTATTTATGAATTCGTATATTTCTTATTTTATAAAATATAAATAATATCCTTTTGTTTCTCAATTAAAAGATGCTTGGTTTTTTGAGTGCCTATATATTTATCATATAATTTAATAAAAAGTAGTTTTAAAAATTATTACAGCCAATGAATTTTATGATTCAAATCGCCAGTTAACTCGAATCGATCCAATATATTATTACTTTATTGTTTAAAAATTGAAGTCATCTTGAAACTTTTTTTAAAGCTAAATTATATTTTTATTAATTGTATAAGTTGTCTTTAAAATTACCAAATTAATTTCAAAATAATTTAATTTGAAGCTCATGTTAATTATCTTGAGTATAGCATATTTATAAAATTAAATATAATTATATTAAATCTAGTATATTCTGCTGGATAAATCTGTTGAAGAGAAAGTAAAAACTTCAGGTTCGTTCTGAAATTGGCAAAATTCATGAGACTTTAGATTAAAATAGCTTGTAAACAAAGAAAAAGAAAAAAAAAACAGAGAGCATAATATCCTCCTAATTAGCTGCACGTGTCGCCACCGCAGCACTCCTCATTCCCAGATGCTGTATGCTAATTGCTGGTGCAGCAGATCCATCCATGACAGGGACCTTGGCTTTGTTAGAAGCTTCCACTTGGCAGGCCAGGAAGAACTTAGAGGCCAGATCCTACCATTAATTTCATAAATAACTTGATCGTAGGCAGAGAGACCCGGCTCATGTGAGCCTTCGTAATCAGCTGTTTTTGTCGGCTCTACATGTTTCTCACGAGCCGGCCTATAATACAAATAGTATTAACGTAACCATATAATTGTGGTATTAACGTAACCATATAACAAGTGTTCCATAGAAAAGAGTTTTTTTAATTGTGGTCTCATGTTCGATGATTTTTAATATTATAATTACTAAAAAATTATATAATTATTAATTTTAAAATTAATAAAATTAATCGAGATACATGTAAATTGACCGATTCACCAATTGCGTGTAACCACGTTATATTAGAGAGCAGGCAGCAGGCTACTTTTTGTATAATTGGTTCAAAATGATACCAGGCAGGAATCCACGACAATGGAGGGAATGCAATCGGTATTGATAAGCTTTTTTAATAGCTATATTTTATTTATTAGTTAAAAAACTTAGATATTTATAAATTATTTATTAATCAATAAAAAAATAAACTACAATCTCCCTTCTCGATGACTTATCTTTTGTGATGACTAAGATAAAGTTTTGTTAATTATTTGCAAAGGAAGCCGTTTGACAACAAATAGAAGAGCGGTTTAAGTGAGAAATCTTGGGCCGATAATTGTACTTGTGCAGCATTTTATTTCTCAAGAAAATACAAAGTTCAATTTCTTTTATTTTCATGCACGCGAGCATCCTTTCAGGAGCTTGTAGGGCAGTCCTTGTTCATAAGGGGTAGTCACCCAACCTCCAAGCTACATGCTGTCCTGAATTTGGGTGACCAATTGCATTTTAATAATCAAACCTCTGATCAAGTTGCCCTTCATCTCTTGATCCCACACGTAACTGGTTTCCTTTTTAGAGGATCGTTTTGCCTTTCCATGTGTAGGATTGTAGGAGAGGTATAATTATAATGTTATTCTGAAAGTACTTGAGAATTTAATGTATTCGTCTTTGTTGAATAAATTATTCTATTTTTCAATAAAACCGGAAAGAAAAGAAAAGAAAGATGGCTAAGCGCTCCAATTCAGGCTGCGATTGAATTCTTAACCATCAACTAAAGCCTTATATTCAATTTTAGTAGAAAAACAAGAAACCATTCCTTGTTTGCCTGATTTCTTAGCGATAAGAGTAATGCCAATATATTTAAGATAAATATTAATCAACTTACAATCATCAACAATACTAGCCTAATTAACATCAATAAAACCATGAAGGGAGAAAGATGAACTATAAGTGATATGTAAACTATAGGAATCCATACATGTCATATAACCAAAAATACATTAACAACAACCCAATAAATATGTAAGAGCATGTATAAATTGACATACCTTACTCAAACATAACACATATATGGTCTCATAAAAGTGAGATATTAAAGAGCACCAATAATTTAACAAAAACATGTAAAATCAATAAGCAAACCACCTGTCATTATATCTAGCTTTAAGGAAGAAGCGGAAGCATCAACAAGTTTATAAGATGACATATTTGCTCTATAAAGAATATGAAGTGTATACTTATGTTGTTATAGCATGAGACCTATATTGGTAGTTGAACTTCAATCCTCAAGAAGTAATGAGTAATGCCTAAATCATGAAGCTTGAATTTTGAGCTCAACAATGTAATCAATCATTTAAGCAAGACCAAACTTTTCCTATAAAGTAAATATCATTTTCATAAATAATAAGATATAAGATGTTATTATATACATACAAAATTAACAAATATGTATCAAACTTAGAGCATTAAAGCTAATACAGAGAATGTAGTCACTCAATCACATTTACAAAACCTGATAGACTTATTTTAATCAATATAAAGATTTATACAACTGACATACATAAGAGGAAATAGTGGCATGAATAAAACCTATAGGATATTGCATGTACATTTTTTTCCACAAACTGTCCTATTGAAAAAAGCATTATAAACATTGATTTGATTAATCCATTAGCCTCTAGAAACTATAATAATCAGAATTAAACAAACAATGGTAGGCTTACCACATAACTAAAAGTTTTTGAATAGTCAATGCCTTTCTTTTGATTAAATCTTTTATGAACTAGCTAAGCCTTATATCACTTAATGTTACCATCAACACACTGTTTAATCTGTCCAAGTTTGTTACTCATTTCAATTATTCTAAATCATTTGGGAAAGAATGAGGAGACATTTGAAAAAATAATATACCATAAATTTATAATGATAATGAGAAATGAAATTAAATTAAAAAAATAAAACTTATAAAAAAAGACGAATAGCAAAAATTAGAATTAAAAAAAAACTGGAGCAATTAGAAAATTTTACAGGAAAAAAAAAAAAACTGACTCACAATAAATCATCTCACCAAGAAACTCTTATTCCCAAGACTCGTGTGTAAATATTGTTTGGAGGGGGCTACCTCTCTTCAATTTTTCTTTTAGTTTTTCGAGTTCTCTTTTCTTTCTTTACGTGCTGTCTATTCTAGAACCTTAGGTTACTATGTCATAAAGAGAATTTGAATGTGTTTTCCAAATATTGATTCTTCCCGAAGTTTATCAAAAGACAAGTAAGAAATTTCCATTGTTCTAATTATTTATAACCTTTCTTTTTGCTGCAAATAATAGAGAACCTTATTCGTCAAATCAGCAATAAAGATACACTGGACCTTTTGAGACAATCTTTTATTGATTCCAATAGTTTGCTAGGTATAAATGGTTCACCTCCAATAATTGTCGCTCAACAACACTACCCTAAGGATTAGACCATCTTTTTTTGATTGGCAATGGCCTAGTGGGACTCCTTCGCAACACAAGGGAAAGGGGATAAGATGCCGAATTCGAGTTTTGCCTTCATTGTGTCCCTCTATAATCAAAAAAGGAAAAAAAAATAAAAACCTAGAGATACCATTTGTTCATTTTACCTAATTTTATAAATATTTTGATATATTCACACCAGAAATTGAATATATAATCTTTTTAAGTGAACTGAATGTGCTGTTTTACGCATAGTTCTTGTTAAGTAAACTATTAACAATAAAATTTAAACTCGTAATCATTTAGTCGGTCGATCTGATAATGTAGATACTATATTAAAAAATTAATATAATCTAATAATTTAAACCATGTAATGAGGCCGGTAACTAGACAGCAACTAGATGAGACTGGCAATGGTCTTTCATCTGTGGAGACCAGAAAGAGTAATTAAACATACTGGAACAAGAACTGAGAACAAATGGTTAAATAATTTATTTGTGGATGGAATCTCAGTGCGTGCAATGTGGATTTATCAAATTAGGAAGACGAGTGATTCAAGCTGTTCTGCTTCATAAAATAACAACTCCTCATGTGTGAATGTTTTTTTATTTTTTTGGAAAAGAAGGGTTTAAATATTTAATTAATTGAGCTGACTCTAGTTCAACCACAATTAGGTGATAATTAATTAAAAATCAAAGGTGGAAACATTGAAAAATATGGCAAGTCAAAGATGGAATGGTCAAATTACGCGTGAATTAGAATTAGAGACCCAATGGGACTCGACGCTCACATGCTTTCACAAAGCGTTGTTAGCAAAATCCAATCAGAGGGAGACAAACAGCCGCTACCCAGGTGGGCCCCACCTTCCTCCTCACCTAATGTCAGCCGCTTCTCTACTTTTGTTTTCTCTTGTTCCTCCACGCACGCCCTTTGTTTGGTGACGTGGATTTATTCACTTTTTTTTAATTTTTAAATTATCTAGAAACAATTAATACTTTAATTTAAAAAACCTAAAGTCAAAAAGAAGAGAACTTGAAAACACAAATTTCTATTTGAATTTAATATTTTACTGGCTTCACCATGTGCATGCCCTTTATCTGGTGACGTGTGTATTTATTCACTCATTCTTTTTCTTTTTCTTTTTAAATATATTATTTATTTGATTCCACCACGTGCAACGCCCTTTATTTGGTAACGTGGATTTATTCAAATTCTTTTTTATTTCCTTTTCTTTTACTCGATTTTATGAATGTCTACAAAGAATTACTGTTTTGATTTTTTTTTCTTCAAAAATTAGAGTTGAAAATAGAAAACTTGAAGCTATGTATTTCAATTCCACCACGCGTGAGCCGATGACTTGGATTTATTCACCCATTTCTTTCATTTTCTTCTCGATTTTAAGATTGTCTAGAAACAATTAATATTCTAATTCTTTGAAAAATTAGAGTTAACAAAGAACAAATATGAAACTTTCTGTTTAAATATAGTATTTCTCTATTTGGACAATTTCTTTTAATTTATATTGAACTTAGAAAGCACATTTTAGAAACTATTAGTTTTTTTATATACAAGTTTTTCACAACTCTTCAAATAAAAAAAAACTAAAAAATATAATATTTTTAAACACACCCGTAGTCTCTTTCTCACTTAATGATATTTTTTTTTGGACTTGATAAAAACTTAAATCTTTTTAGATATTTTTTACGGGTCTGAGTTAAACAAATAAAATCTTAGTTATCTCAGAATCGTACAAGAAAAACACATCATAATTTAAACTCAAAGATTAAAAAATAAATTTAAATTTTTTATCACTACGTCATGTCTCTTGGAACACACTGAAAGGAATGATAGCGAAGATGATTGCTTTTATTTTCCCCTGCAATATTCAAATCTCGGATCAAAATAGCAAGAGTTAATTTCTGATAAATTCTTGGAAATGTAATCTGAAGACATGTCTAATTAACGTGAGTGTGCGCATTTTGGCCTGACACACATATCAAAGTCGATGTCTCCTCTGCTCGTTGATCTCTATATAAATCTAATGAAATTAACCAAAACAGTCAACCGAGTCTTAATTATAATATTAATTACCTCTCCCTCCCTCGCTCTCCGCCCCTCTCTTATGCCAGCACCCACCTCGACCATCATCGATCATTCCTTCAAACCTCGAACCAAAACTCTGGACTGCTGCCCTCGGTAGTTTTCTTTCTTCCTATCATAATTACAAGCAACAATGGTGGTTCCTTCTCCAACTCCAGCACGAACCAGAAAAACGAAGGCCTTAGGAATTCCTACCATTGATCTTTCTCTTGACAGGTCAAACGTATCAGAACTGATCGTGAGAGCTTGTGAAGAATATGGATTCTTCAAAGTTATGAATCATGGGGTCGGCGAGGGGGTCATAGCAAGACTGGAAGAGGAAGCTGTTCATTTTTTCTCAAAACCAGCCCCGGAAAAGCACCGAGCTGGACCAGCGAGTCCTTTCGGCTATGGCTGCAAAAGTATTGGCTGCAATGGTGACATGGGTGAGCTCGAGTATCTTCTCCTCCACACCAATCCTCTCTCCGTCTTTGAAAGATCCAAAACCATCTCGAATCACCCTTCAGATTTCAGGTAATGTAAACAGGCTCCGACTATCTTGTCTATGGATCATGTCATTGAGTTTTTGGTATCTTCTGTGTGTGTGGATGTGGATCATAAACCGTGTCCATTATGAAAATGCATTGCACAGACATTCATTAATGAGAATTGACAGGAATGATGACAAACACAGCGACATAAATAATCAACACAGGAATATTAAAGGGGATGGTTAGGGAAGAAGGTTAAATTGTTTTCTGTTTCAACAATGTCATACAGGTTACCCGGGTTCACGCTTTGACTCATTTTCAACCAGTTTTTTATTGTTTAATTTAATATTATATGATACCGGTTGCACAATATTTTCAAAGAACTCTAGTCTTTAAATGGAACTTTGGGACGGTGGGATTTAATTATGAAGATGAAATAATGGTGGAAGATTGTTTATTGTAAATGCTTGGTATCCTAGAAAATCACATCTTTCCTTTATCAATCAGGAAGTAAATTCTAGTTTAATATTAGCATCAATAATAGACCTTCAAGTTAGTTTTTTTTTCTATTAATTTAATATACCCAAGTGTTCCGTTTACCTCATTATTAAGTACTGTAGAAGAAAGATAATTCTTAACCATCTACTAGGGCTCAGGGTTAAAAAGTTAGAATTAAGAGATTTGTTTTTTTTTTTTGTGCTGTCATATTTGAATTCTATAGTTGTTAATATGATAATTGCTGGAGATTTACGTGGTGGTTAACTCCAGAACCCGTGGAATTGGTCAAGTTGTGCATAAGTTAATTCTTAAACATTCACGTTAATAAAAACCCATGGAATTAATTATGTTGCATGTAACCTGATACAAACATTGACTTATATATAAAAGAAACTCTTTTTATATAGATATCATCATTAACTATTCTGATGTTTATCCATGAGAGTCTTTCGAGAGTCTTCGAGTCTAAGACCTGGTGTCTTAGGGCAAGCTTTGCCCACTCTAGATGCTTTTTATTAATGAATATTTTCATTGAAAAACCCAATCATGAAAACAACCTGATTTCTTTCCGGTTCCCAAGTTGATGGTTCCAACTTGCGATTGAAGGGAAACCATGCCTGAATCAGCTCATTGTTCTGTCAACATCTATTAGCCATATGCCATGTTTCTTTATTTATGTATAATTGTGGGGTCTAGACGGTCCAACTTGACTCATAAAACAATCTTAGGAATTACGAAGAGTCATCACAACCTACTGAAAATATTAAATTGTCCCCCTCTCTGTTTTTTTTTTCCCTTAACAGTAAAATTATCTTGAATCATTTTTTATATATTTAAATCAAGTTTTTGCCTCCTTGGTTTCTTACAGATATTTTTCTTTTCGTTGCCTTCTTCTTGCTCTTGCTTCTTCTTTTTCTTCTTCACGAAGTACATCTGCTTGTAGAAAACATGCCGATGATTGTCCTGCAAAAGTTAATCTTGCATTATTGCAGTGGCAAGTAGTGATAAAAAGAATGAGGAGCTGCGGTTAGAGAAATAAAGATTTCATTTTTACAACTATCGCATGGATCCTCTAAATTGAGCCTACGTTGAACCAATTACATTAGGCTATAGAAAGACGACATTTTTTTTTTTTATATTAATGTCGATGTCCAAGTCAGCTTACATACATCTCAATTAATTCTATAGACCCTGAAGTTAATAATCATGTAAAATTCTAGTAATTATTATATTGTCAACTACGTAGCTCTATTAATCCCAATTTTTTACTAATGGACACCTACTATATGGGTGACGAAATTATCACTCATGTGGGTTCTTGCTAGTTGCTGATTGAACTCCAAGTTTTAAAAATTTGCATTATTAATTCTACAGTCAATATTCTTTTTTTTGAGTGGTGAAATGTTAGTGTTTGTTTTTTCCTTTTTCCT
Organism: Salix caprea; assembly: GCA_964035475.1. Lineage (NCBI taxonomy): Eukaryota > Viridiplantae > Streptophyta > Magnoliopsida > Malpighiales > Salicaceae > Salix > Salix caprea. Next base: position 2,769,707 of record OZ037755.1, on the reverse strand, counting down.
TGTTTGCTCACTCCCGGCATTGCCATTTATACAGTTGTGTAGTGAATGATTACATACAAGCGGTGAGGCAACTCGCATGTGAGATTCTTGATCTTGCGGCAGAGGGTTTGTGGGTCTCGGATAAAAGTGCATTCAGCAGGCTCATCAGAGATGTCCACAGCGATTCTGTTCTTAGACTTAATCACTACCCAGCATTCGAAGAGATCATGGATTGGGACCCCGAACCTAAAACAATAGGTTTTGGTGAGCACTCCGACCCTCAAATCTTGACCATCTTGCGATCCAACGACGTTGGGGGCCTCCAAATTTACCTGCGTGATGGTTTGTGGGTCTCCGTTCCTCCCGACCCTACCGGATTCTATGTGATCGTGGGGGATGCTTTCCAGGTTTGTAACGACCACTCATTTAGATTATCGTTTTCTTACAAAAATCATCTTTTACCATGTTTTTTGACGGAAAAGAAAACACATGCTACCACATTTTCTCAGTTAGCTGCTGTTTTTGTAAAGCGATCTTGCTAAACCGAGCTCTTCATGGTATGATCAATATCTAGGTTTTAACGAACGGGAGGTTTGAAAGCGTGAGACATAGAGTGGTGGCAAACTCGGAGAAGCCAAGAATGTCGACGATGTATTTTGGGGCACCGCCCCTTAATGCATGGATCTCTCCACTTCCACAGATGGTTTTACCACAGAATCCAAGCCTGTACAAACCCTTCACCTGGAGTGAATTCAAGAAAGCTGCCTATTCTCTGCGACTGAGAGACACGCGTCTTGACCTCTTCAAGATCCATGCCACAGAAAAATTTGCTTCTTGATTTGATTTTCGAGATGTATATTAAATGTAATTGGCCTTCCGTATGTAAAGGTTCCTTTCATCGTTGTACTTGTTGGAGGGGATAGAATGAATTGAGAGACGCACGCAGAGAAAAAGAAGAAGAAGCTTTTGTTGCTGTAAATAGGTCCAAACGGAAAAGTTGAAGGATTATTTTATATATGTTGATCGAAAGTGGGAGGTTTCCTTTTTTTTTTTTTAATTTTCAAGATATTATTGTTTTGTTAATATGGATCACACATAGAAAGAATATCACAACAAAAAGAAAAAAAGATATCACTAAACACAATGATTTTACGTAGTATGATTATGTCTCTACATTTTATTTTGGATTCAAGAGGAATCCCCATTCTCTTTAGTCATTTTTTACAGGTCTAGGTTAAACAAATAAAATTTTAATTATCATAAATTCTTATAAAATAAATAATACTTTAATTCAAACTCGATATCTAATTTGATTGCTTTTATAAATAAAAATCAAACCGAACCGAAAATGATCACTCCTAATTATAATACAATCTTTGTGTCTGCTTGATATTACATAGGTTTTAATTTTAATATTATAGTTTTAATTATTTTTATTAGACTTTATTTTATTAATCAATTACTAAATATTGATTTTGATTAACATCACGATGCCGAAACCACAACATAAAACAACAGTATTAAATATATCCTGTAAATTGGATGTGATATCTTAACTTATATATGATGATTTGTTTTTTCATAAGAGTGTAATTTAATGTTTCACTTAACATGATGTCTGGTCTAATTTTGCGGCCGAGAAGTGGAGCATGGTTCGACTGATTCAATTAGTATACCTAGAAAAATTACATGGTACCTAAGACTGAGTAAGCACGTTCATTTATGAAATGGTTTTGGGTCATAAATCATTTCCCAATTGTGGACACATATTTTGGCCCACTTGACATGGTAGTGATAAAGATTTTATTTTTGCTGTTGTGGGTTGAGACGGTATTTTATTATTTAAAAAAAAAGTTATTTAAAACTATTTTTTAAATATTTTCAGTTGTTGTTTTGATGTGCAGATATTAAAAATATTTTTTTAAAAAATAAAAAATAAATATTATTTTAATACATTTCTAAACAAAAATCACTATAGAAAACAATCACTGGTATTTAAAAAACTCAACATGCAATTGCGAATCCATATGTTAAGAACTAGTTTCTAGAAAAATCAAATTTAACAAGCAAGCATGTATCTATACAAGTGAAGGGAAAGTTTTCTCCATGGAGAGGGATAAGAGTAACTTGCAATGTCACCAACCATGACAAAGAAGATAAACCAAAGAGTGCCTTGTGAAATAACGTGAGGTACAAATTCATTATGACTTAAAGCAAAACAATCTTTTAGACTACTTCTAGCTAATTTAGAACATTTCAATGGTTGAAACACTTTAAGTCATTCACAAGTCTTCGATCGTAGTGTATAATTTACCATATATCTTATTTATATTAAGTCTACCAACAATCCTACCTCAAATAACAAATAACAAATAACAAATAACAAATTTGAATTGAGTTATGAATGGATCAAAGGATCATTATTGTATCTCTCTTTCAACAGGGTATTAAATATATTTTTTTAAAAAGAATTCAGCAAATTTAAACAAATATAAACTTAAGAAAAGCAATTATTGAAATCCAACATACCACGCATTTTGAGCTTAACTATCCATGAGTTGTTAACCCCTTTATGATGGTCATCATTTCACACATGCATTTCTTTAAAAAGCTTCATCAATCCTGGTTCGTATCCAAGAACTGCAGCCTGCACGAGAAAACTATTGTTAGTTAAACATATTCGTATAAAAGAACAATTTTTTTATATAAAAAATGGATATAATAATAAACAATCCTATCATTTATCGTGTATGCAAAATGAATAGAATGGATTCATTGGTGTGTGTGGTAATAGAACCATGAATTATTGGTTATTGTTCTCTGCAAAGAATTGTTACTGCCATATAAAGCTCTCAGATATATATTCCACTCATACAACCTCTAAGATGCATGGAAGTCTAAAATCTTTCCAAACTACCTTGTTCTTCTAGACTGGAAGCTCTCTTTCTTTTGCATATTGGTTTTTGCTTTTTACTGCACCTTGTACCAAAAACCATGTAGCCTATTTGGTACAAATGAATTATCGATTAAAAATAAAAAATAAAATTTAATATTTGGATAAAAAAATATTTTTATCTTGATTTTAATCTTACATGTTTTCAATATGATTCTCTCAAACCCTTGTGACAACTTTGTTAGTTGTATCCTAGTGAAATTGCAGTTCAAATTTGTAAAGGAATAATTTCATTAATATTATTAAAATGAATTTACATTATAAAAAATATTTAATTTAATACTAAACTTAAATTTTTTGAATTATACATCAATCATGGGTTTTCATTTAATACTAAACTTAAACTTTTTGAATCATCCATCAATCATGGATTTTCATTCAAGATTGTTAAAAATCTGATTCCATTGAAATAATGGCACTTTCATCAATGATTTCATCATAGTTGTTGTCATTGGAGCAACCTTAATGTTTGTAAACCAAAATTGCATTTATTAGTTAAAATTAAGCTTTCAAAAATTATTAATTATTCTTTATTTTTTTAATATTTCTTGAAAAAAAACCTACATTGAACGATCAGGTTTCCATAAAGCATGATACTTCCGAGTAAATGAATCCCGCTTTGAAAGAGCCCCCCCCCCCGCGCGGCGTTTTGAAATTGCACTTCACGAGTTCACATTGAAAATGGTTACATATGAGTTAAATGGTCAATACATAATGACTCATGATTGTTAGAGTCGATGCTAGTTTTTATAGCAGTGATAATGTCGGTATGACACAGTACTAGCTTTCTCTTAGGCATCTAAACAAATTGAATGATTTGAAAAATATAATAAAATTCATATTCTATTAAAAAATCAATAGCATTTCTCTTATAAAAAAGACTAACCAAAATTTTATTGCCAATATATACAATAAAAAACAAATAAAGTCAAAAACCAATTGATTTTATTTATGACTAACATAGTGAGATTAATGTTGTTATCACTTAATTCCCAATCCATAAAAAATAAAAAAGACAATAAGTAGAAAGATTATAAATTATCATAAGTAAAATAAATAGAAAACATACAAAATTAAAATTCAATGCATTCACTCAATAATAAGGTCGACTAGACCATGCAGCACATGTAAGTAAAAACTTAGTTAAACATTGCTTAATTGGTTGGCTATGTGTTAATGAAAATATAATTATTTGTTGGCTAAAAATTAAATATGTTAATACCAATAAATAATAAGACGTGGAGTGCATTTAATATGGTGAGTTTTTCTTATCTTAATATTTTTAATATTGAAATATTTGATAAGAATCTTATAAATTATAAATTTGAATTGTTTATTTAGGTTCATACATAACGAAGAAATTGTTTGCACTTGAAAGAAAAATGAATGGCTTGATATATGTAATGTGCGATCTAAAATTGGACGAAAACAAAGTAAAAAAAAAGAAGCTACTAATTTTGGTGTAGTTTTAGATAATCTCTCTTCTGATAATGATTGGATTGCTTATTTAGGTTCATACATAACAAAGAAATTATTTGCGCTAAAAAGAAAAATAAATGGTCTGGTATTTGTAATGTGCAATCTAAAATCGGAGGAAAACAAAGTAAAAAAAAAGAAGCTACTGATTTTGGTGTCTTTTTAGATGATCTCTCTTCTAATAATGATTAAATTGCTTATTTAGGTTCATACATAACGAAGAAATCGTTTGAACTTGAAAGAAAAATGAATGGCTTCGTATTTGTAATGTGCAATCTAAAATTGGATGAAAACAAAGTAAAAAAGGAAGCTATTGTTTTTTATATAGTTTTAGATGATCTCTTGTCTGATGATGATTGAATAACTGAAGGAGAAAAACATCAAACTTTAATTTTCTTAATGTCATTAATAGTGCAACATGACAAAGATGAAAGTGATGAAGAATAACTTTTTAAAGATGTTGAAATATAGAGTCATGGGACTGGAGTTGATTTGGAGATTCAAATTGATGTCAATCCAAAACATTCATGGAGTTTTGAGTTAAATAAGATTAACAATATCGGTGTTCGTACTAATTTTAGCATTGATGTTCATAATATTGGTGTTGGCACTATTAGTGACTCTAATAATCCTCTAGGTGGTAATATTGATGAATGCTTAAGAAATAATAAGAAAGATGAAAGCAATGAAGCTAATTTTAGTTTACATGACACACCAATAGATTGCTTGTTTTCAATTTGTTAATTGTAGATGATGAAAATATATGGACATGAATAATTATACTGTATTTTCAAGTTACTTAAACTATGTATAATCTTTTATTTAAACTATGTATTTTAAGATGCTTTTAACTATATATGAAAAGAAAAACTCTTATTATTTTATGGTCTTACTATCTAATTTTATTATATTTTTCATGTCATATCAAAAATATATTCTTAACAACATTGATTACAAGATCTCTCATGCATGTGGTACAAGCTTTCTCAAGAAAACATTTGCTCATATAGAATTCCCACAAACTGTTTTCGAATGTAGATTTGATGATTATTGAAAGAGCACGGCTATTATTGGCGTAAATCCTCTTCCATTTTCACCAAAACTTAATCAACTTAATCCTTCTAGTTTAGTATAAATATCTAATTAATCTTTATGATAAAAGATAATTAAATAGTTTCTTAACCACGATGAATACTTGAACTATTTGTTGATCCTTATCTCCAGTCTGATGCAGACAATCCTAGTTAAAACATCAAGGGCACTCAATTTCTGTAATGATAATTCTCTATCTCTTGCCCATGCTAAAGAAAAATATTAAAATAAAATAATTAATCATGATTATGAACTTAATGGGTAGACTTAGCAGTTTTCTCTCAGCCACAGTATTCTTCACTTCTATCTTTTCTCCATTACAACTAGTTCAAACAAAACAAAACAAAAAAAAGCCCTCGTCCAAGTTGCATATAAGTGCATGTTTATTAACATGGTTGATGTTGTTTTTAAAATTATTTTTTGTTAGAAATATATAAAATAATATTTTATTTTTATTTTTTAAAAATTATATTCGACATAACACATGAAAATGATTAAAAAATACTAAATTTTTTTAATTTAAAAAAAAATTAATTTTTTTCAAAATCACTTTTAAAATACAGTATAAAACACCCCAAAGTATTGACTCCACGAGGCCTCTTAGGGAGTAGTACTATTCAAGGATACGTAAGCAATGACTGCATTTTGTATAAAAACAAATACGGCAGCCCCAAATTTTATCCAACCCACCAAACCGTTTACTTGGAGTTTACTAAGCAATTCTCTGCTACCTCTAGAAAGTTGGAATTTCTTTTTTCATGTGTACAAATCACAGGGTCAGAGACAAGGAACTTGTGGCTGCTGTTATTTTTTTGTATTTTTATTTATTTCTAGTCTTCTGCTTAGAATTTATTAATTCCCCCACTCAGAATAATTGCCACGTGTAGACAAACTTCTGCCACATCAGGATCAATACCAGAATCCCTAGTCAAACTATCAAATGCATGTCACCAAACATTACAAGTCTGAAATCCATGCCAAATCTTTGACCTAAACGGTTAACTTCAACGGTCCCATTGCCGGAACTCCATCAAGCAGTTTTGTGAGTAACTGAGTGCTCGAAGATATGTAGAGTTTATTTAAATTCTGGTTGTTTTAAATTCTTAGAAGGAGTGCGCATTATAATTCGAACTCGAGATATTCTGTACAGATCGCAAATCCTTTATTATTACGTCATGCCCTTTGAGTACATCATACATTAACACGTGCATATGAGGGCTCATGTTTATTGATGGATACCACTTTCAATGTAAAAATCATTTATTTTAAATTTTGCATTTCCATTGTTGATTAATTTGTATTTTGTTTTTCATTAAATTTCTTGCGTATTGAATCCAAAATTATACAAAGATACAGGAAGTCATTTCTTAAGTACTTCTTGTGAATATACTGGTAAAAATCAGAATATATTTATATAAAACATTAGCATATTAAATCGATTTTAAAACATTAAAATAACTAATTTGAGTTAAAGAAATTCAAAAAACTTAATAAAATACGCAATCGATACCATTAAACTCAATTAGAAAGAAACTTGGCATTGACTGTAAGAGGTCAAAACTATATACATAGCTGACTTTGAGGTGGTCTTCGCTGAGTCGGTTGCCGAGTGACAAAAGAGTGCTTGCGAAAAGCCCTTTTAGGAAAGCTTTATTTCAAGAGTTGCGGCGGTTAGTGGTTCAGTCCAGATAGCCTGTGCCGGCGGCGGTTGAATTAAAAATAATCTTCATATGGCTGCGGCGGAGACACCTCCATGATGTCAATGCATCCGTCATGCACGTACGGGCTAGCTATTATGCCGTTCTAGAGGATTTAGACTCTCACTTACTCTTATAAAATGTGTAAATTATGAATCTTATTACACGTGGAACCAATTTCTAGATGATATTCTTCTGGAGGGTGTCACTTGAAGTCTTATTCATTTGATATCTTAAAATTGACATATCGAAACTTATTGATTTCATAAAGCCATCATTATATTGAATTAGATTTTATTATTGAGGTGATGTTGATTATCATAACATTTTTTTTGCCCTTAATTCAGTATTGAATTTACTAATAAAAAATAGGGAGTGAAATAAAAAGAAAAGGAGAACAAATGACTAATAAAAGCAAGGACTAAAAAATAATAGGGGAAGAATATGCAAGTAAAGTAAAAAAAATACGAGAATAAAAAAAATGAAAAATTATTGAAAGAGAATCTACATTTAAGAAGAGAAAACTTTATTAATTTTGAACCCACGGTTAAGGAGAACAATATCATTGCCTAAAATTATTTTTCTAATTTATTTTTTTATTTCATTAAGGATCTCAAATGATATAAATATAAAATGAGACACAAATACACCTAAACACTGAAAGAAAAGATTATCTCAAATCGTCCTCGAAGCGTGGGGCCCGGCCTCTACCACTAATGCAAAGTGTAGCTTTGATCATGAACATCACTTCGTTTGCTTTCATGATAGGCGTATCGTCTTCGACAACTGCTGGTCGCGAGTCATACGATGAAGATCTTCTTATGAACCAAATTCAAGTAAGGAAGAACTTGTTACTGTGAGTGAAAATAATTATTAATTTATTTTTTTCATAAAAAGATTCTCTTAATTGGACCTGGAGAAAATGTAAAGAAAAAGCGATCGTTAAACTCTCATTTATAATCGATGCACTTTAATGATTTTGTTCCGTCCATCTATGGACACACCATGCTATAAAATTTGAATTAACTGCTAGTTTAATAAATTTTGAGACTTGACCACTTTTTAGAACACCAGATGCGTCTAGTGATTTATCTAGTAGATAATTCAATGGATAAAACTTGAGGGTAATTTTATTTTTTATGATTTTTTATTTGAGCTTTGTAATTATTAATATGATAATTATTAGATATTTATATATTTATTAATTTTATTCATAAATTAGCCTGAATATCCTCGATAATAAAAAAAAAGTAATTACACAGGTTCGTTGGCAAATCCTAGGCTTCCATGTGTATATATCAAGATGATCAAATTGACTGGTGTGTTAATAACAATATATTAATTCTCTTCGTTCCACAGGCTCTCCAATGATTCACCACCACCTATGAAACCATATCCTTCCTGCTCCATGGCTTGCATATCCACTCCATCCTGGCACCAACCCCAACCCCAGGACCCGGAATCATTTTCCGGGCATGAACCAGACCCGTTCTGCATACTATCTGAATAGTACTGACCGCAGGGTGGATTTTGATAATCAGTCAGGTCCGACCAGGGAGAAGCCTGTGCATCCAAAGCGTCTGACAAAGCACTACTGACCGACATGTCTGGAATGAAATTCGGGTCGAACAAATCCGACCCGGATTCACTTGCAGCAACCGGTATATCAATCTGGCTGGAACAGTAAGAGGGAGGGCTGGCGGTGAGTTGATCCATGTGAGATTCAGATTCTGCTCGTATTTTTTCACTTAGTTGGGGAATCCAAACGCAACGCATGGTATCTCGAAATTGTTTGCTAGTAACATCACATTTAAGCTGTTTTGCCTGCTTCTGAACTCTGGTTCTCCAGTAGTTTTTTATCTCATTGTCTGTTCTGCCTGGTAACTGCTGCGCTATTTTCGACCACCTGAATTATTTCAAGAAGAATCCAATATTCGATTAGAGTAAGCTTCTTAATTAGCAAAACAAACTGTGTAATTACATCACAGAAAGTACCCTAATATATATATATATATATATATACCTATTGCCCAAGCGAGAATGGAGCTGAAGAATCAGGAGCTGTTCTTCGAGAGTTAAATTTCCACGTCTAACATTCGGGCGCAAGTAGTTTAACCATCTTAATCTGCAGCTTTTACCGGTCCGGTTCAGTCCTGCATATGTACAGGCATCAACTCTCTAACTCATTAATCAGGCACTAAAAGCTATAATTCTTAGAAAAAACAAGTTCTATATCTGATACCAACCTGCCCGGCGAGCAGCCGTATTCCAGTGACCTTCACCGTGGATGGTAATGTACTGGGCGAGTAAGGAGTCTTCGTCGATAGTCCATGGCCCCTTCCTTACGCCCATACCCTGATCTTCACTTTCAGTTCTAGCGTAGCCATACTTTCTAACCTGATGAGAATCCATTTCTTTCCAGCACAGAAGCTTGAGCGAGAGAGGTCCGATTCTGGGTTAGTATGGAAGAGAGGGAGGGAGAGTGTGGATTAGTTTTGGAAGACAATTGACAGATGAGGAGGGAGGGAGTGTAATATATAGGAGCTAATTTAATCACTATATAAATATATAAATTTTACAGCTTAGTCTTAGATAGCACGTGTTATACGACGCGTACTAAAGTAATTACACTGCTTGGAAGAAATTTATTATTTTTTTCTGAGTATTATTATATTTGGAGTTTGACCCTTTGACGTTTCAACACTTCAAAGACATACACACCACGCAAGAGACCGTGGTCCAAGGATGATCTGTTATGTGGGTCTAAGACGAGGGCTGAGTGCTCTGCTGCTCTTAAGATGTGAAATTCATCATCGTCCTTTTTTTTATTATTTGTTTATTTATTCTTCTTTTTCACTTAATTTAAGGTGTTTGAATGTCTTGCAACATGTGACAGACCATGGTTTCAACGAGGATTATTATATTTTGGGTGACCGACCACTACCTAGATACTTAGCCTCTGTGCTTTAAAATAGTACTGCGCTTTATTTTATTTTATTTTATTTTATTTTATTTATCCCCTGATCAAGCTGTGGACACCATCCAGAAACGGCATTACTCCAAAAAATTGAGAAAAAAATTAAGGTTTCAAATGTTTACTAGGAGATGACCAGTTAATTATAACTTTAGTGGCTTCAGTCAATCAAAATTAATTGATTAATATTGATGGTATAAAAAATAATTAAATAGCCTCTTGGTTGATCAGTCAAAAAAGGGTTAATTAATCATGTTGAATTTGAATTTTCCATGCGACACTATTTTTAAATGATGGATTGAAAAATGATATAAATAGATTGAGAGTAATTAAATTTATATAAACAGGTCATTAAAAAAAGTGACTAGACAAATTGAATTAATTTCTATATTTAAAAATAAATTTGAAGCAATTAAACTTATTACAAAAATAATAAATTGAATCTGAAAAATAAAATCAAATTGAGTTAGTCCCCTCGAATATAATGCATGAACTATATACCCATCATACTAAAAGTTATTTGAAGCTTTAGGTGTATATATAGTACTACTAATAAACTAAAAAAATAATGGGTGTTTTACTATCCACCCATCTCATGTTCATCCTTTTATAAGAAAAAATTACCGTAATTGTTTATAGTCATTTTTTTCTTTTAGGTTTCTAAGTTTTCTTTGCACTTTTGTAATTGAATTTTATTTTTATTTTATTTCATCCTTGCAAGTTATATTGTTATGGGTTTATGCATTGAAATTTATTTCTATTTACTTAATTTTTTTATGTATTCTATGTGTCATATAATACTCAATTTAATCCCTCAAGTTTCATATTATATATATTTGTCCCATATGGCTTAAAGTTTTATATTTTTTTTCATTAAAAAATAATTTATATCACGTTTCAATTCCTAAATGCCACCAGAAAAAAAAACGGTGATAGAAAGTGTTTGATTGACTATATTCTAAGTATAAAAAAGATCGAACTTGATGATAATAGATTTGTATTCTAAAGAATAGTTCAATAAGGATATCTGTTTTTTTCCTTTAAATATGTTGAAAAAATAATTGGTAATTGTGATTTATATATATATATATATATATATAATTGACTTAATTTTGAGTTTTTGAACTAATTAATGAATATTTACAGGTTTGAAAATATCTTTTGATGGGTTTTAGGATGTTTTTGAGAATTGTTTTGATGAAATCAAGTTGGAGATGGATTTTGAGTCCAAGAACTCAAACCATGATTTTTCAATTACAATAGGTGATTTGAAAATGCTATAATGGATAACACATCATCTACAAAGAAAACAAAGCATTGTTCGCTTTTTAAAAAAATCTATTTATCAATATATTTTCATCAAAAAACACTTAATAAAAATCACAAAAACCTTTCTAAATTACCTACCAACCCCAAAATCATACAAAAAAACTAAAATCAAACAAAGAAAAAAAATGAAGCTCGCTTTTTTTGATATTTTCTCGAACGGAATGTTTTGATTTGAAAATATTTTAATATATATAAACGAGTATAAAAACATTGGTGAATTAATTAATTAATTATGATTTAATAAACTATATTACAAGGTTGTTAATACCGTTCTGGTCGTCGTTCCTGTTTTTTTATTGGAACGGAAAGTTTCGGTTTCGGAGTGTTTCGGTGTGCCGTTTCGTGGTTGTACTATTCATATATAATTATATATATATATAATTAAAATATTAATTTAACAAGAATAATTTAAATTCAAGATAAATTAACTTTAAATTATACAATACAAACACAAAATCAAACAAACATAATCTCAAAATTAGAAACATCTCTAAAATTCCAAAATATTATGATAGTAAAATGTCTAAAATAAAAGAAATATTATGATTTTGAGCCGGAACATACCAAGATGTTCCGACCGGAATTTAGCCGGAATTTCCGGAACGGGTCAGAATTAAAACCGAGATGAAAACGACACAGTTTCATCTCGGTTTTTTTAATGGAATGAAACAGAATGAAACGTTCCGATCATTTCGACCGGAATGAAACGGAATTAACAAGACTGCTATATTATATTGTGAATGAGGAAGACTAGGAAGTTAGAAAGCATTTTCGATCGAATAGAATATCAGCAACCCCACAATGGATGAGGAAGAAAATTCCACAAGAAAGATAACAGGGTGCGTAGGATTAAGGTAGGAATAAGTACTCCAAATTAAGGACTTCCTAGACTAAGTTTTCGTGATTTTGCTGCTCCCGTCCAAAAAGAAAACCAGCTTAGCCATGACGTTAACTGGTTTTCCAAAGATTCGTGCAAGTAAAAATTTGGAGGAAGATACCTTAATTTTTTTTTTTTTTTTCTGAAATCCATTTTTGTTAAATTTCTTGTTTTTGTGTTTTGTATGTACCATTGAAACATCATGATGGCCGTGCAGCGTGGCATCGGACGTTCAATCAAGACAACATATCAAAGTTTTCTTTTCATCCATCCAAGGTGTGATCTATCTCTTTATCAATTATATATACTGTTTTAATATATTGTTTAAATATATATTGAGTTTGTTTTTAAATTATTTTTTAAAAATTATTTTTGATATCTGAAAATGAAAATGATCTAAAATAATCAAAAAAATTAATTAATTTGATGTCAAAAATAAAAAAAAAATCAAAATTTTTCATATATATATTTTTGAAACGCAATGTCAAACAAAACCTAATTTCTCTTGTTTCAGCTTTTCTACTTTGTTTCTCTTTATAATATATATAATTTTTTGGATTTAAGAAAACATCACTCCCCGGAAAGCGTATTTTGTGGCTCTTACAAGAGATGCATGCCCTGACTCGACTCGAACTCAAGACCTATTATGTAAATCTCAAGCTCTTTGCCATTACGCCACGTCTTTTGGGGACTTATGTCTGTAATATTGGGTGAAACATACATGCATTGGGTTTATCATAAGTTAAAAATAAATAAATAAATAAATCTAACGAAGGGAAAAGACTCAAAAGGTCATTATTATTGAACCACCATAAAAACAATGAAGGTTATATCATAAAAACAATGAAGGTTATATATATATATATATATATATATATATATATATATTGTTCTGGATACTTGGGAGATACAGGAATCCGGTAATTTTGACCATATCTTTGAACGTCCAATAACTTATACAGAGAATAATAGATGGTGCAAAAGAGCTGCTTTTTTACACCGGCCATGAGTCGTAAAAACATGTGAGAAAGAGATAGATGCTCTCTTATCAAAGAGATTAATTATTTCTCCTCGACTATATTTAAAAGAGATCATCAATGCATCTCGAAATATTCACAGTTAATATTCTCATTCAATGTTTTTTTTTATAAATTTGTTGACCATTCACGATCGATTTGTAAAATCCAAGTTATGAACACTCGCAAACCATGTCTATTTATTTATCTTTTATGCTCATTGAAGCTCTTATATCACGCCAATTATCTATTTATTTTCGTGTTTTAAGAGTATTTTTGAGAAAAATAAATTTTTGCTTGTATTTTTAGATCATCAAAAATAAATTTTAAAAATAAAAAATATTATTTTAATATATTATGAGGTAACCATTACCGCAATACCAAATAGACTCTTAATAACCAACTAAAAATATAGTCTTGCGGTGGTCTATAGTGTATAATGTTTTTTAAAACCTGACAAAAAATATTTAGGTGATATATATAGAACTATTTGATGTTATTCTTAAAGTAATTTTAATAGTAAACTTTTAAAATTTGACATGTATTTTTTTATTTATGTATTTTTAGGTGATATATAACTAGTTTCTTTCATCAAAACTATCCTTTTCTGATCCATGAATTTTTTTTACAACAAAAGTTTTTTTTATTAGCTGCGTAGTTCATTGAATAAAAAGCAACAACAATATGATAAAAAGAAAGCATAACAATTATAACTAAAATGAAAAATGCATATATTTTAATAAAAATATAATTTTGTTATTATAATTTTTTATTTCCACAAAAAAACATTTTTTTATAAGCATTGTTTTGTAACTAAAAAAAACTTATTAAAAAAAATCATGAATCATGAATCAAATCATCTCCCCGAAAACCATATGAAAGAAATACGAGAACTATAAATTTGAAAGAAAAAAATATATATTATAATAAAAAAATTAAGAAAATAGAACTTCATTCTTAATAAGTATTAATGAGTAGATTAGCTTTTTCATATCAAGCTAAAATATAATTATCCAGAGAGAAAAGCCTTAATATTCTTAGTTACAATGGAATAATTGTTTTAATAGCAACATATATTTTTTTTAATAAAAAGGCAAGAACAATTAAAATAAAAGTTTGTTAAAAAATTTAATCATTTGACATAAGCTGAAAAATATACATCAAACTTTATTTTTTTTAATTATAAAATACATCTCTTTATTAGTTCAATCAGATGCATATATTTTAATTGTAAGGATTAATGTATTTTATATAAGAACCTAGTCCTGATTTCAAAAGCAAGTCTTAATATATTGAGATAATAAATAAATACTTGTTTAACTTTTATTAAAAGTTCATGAGCAACTTATCTATTTATTTATTACATATTATTAATATCCCCCCGCGAATCAGAGGGAAAATGCTATATCATGAGCTAGGTAACTCTGCCTCCGACCGATGAGAATCAATAAAGATGATGACGTTGTTGATGAGGATGACGTTGTTGATGAGGATGAGAGCAGTACAGTAGATAAAGAATAAATTCTAGAAGGTGCGAGAAAGATAATAATTGTTTATTCTTTTGTCCCAAGTTGTACAGGATTGGCAGTGGAAGCTTCCGACGACGAAATGTGCATCTTCATTGTCTAGGTTCAGTGGCATCTCAACAGATTATCAAATTATTTCATATTTTTATTAATTATTTTTAGCAAGGTAAATTAATTAATTATCTAGTCAAATAACAGCGTTTAATTACTATCCTGAAATAGATACATAGATACCAAAGACAGGAAATACAAGATAAAAAAATAAAATTGTGATAGAATTCTATTTTATAGTAACGTAATTCCATTTTTTTTATTTTAGTTTATATTGTGTGATGAAATTAATAATGATATAATAATTATAGTTATAAAATCATGATTGATTTAATGGGTTGATCTAGGATCTAAACTTGTTGGAGTTCGAGAAAAAATAGAGGAAAGATTGACTCGACTTGACTCGATCAAAAACTCAAGTCAACCTGGGATAAAATATAGGTAAAAGATCTCATTGATTCTTTTGAAAATAAAAACTTTAGATTAGTCGAATTGACCCTCTCAACCTATGAATTGAACTTTGTCTCAGATTGACTCCTTAATCAAGTTTTAAAACTATGATAATAATTATTTTTATCCATATATTGACTTAGATCAACCCGGATTTTCCCTCTTAATCCGTGACTCAAATCTTGCCCCAAATTGATTCCCAGATAAAATTTTAAAATTATAAGAATAACTATTTTATTTTATGTTAATCAGGGTCAACTACTCATGTTAATCTTCCTAACACTTGTCTTAGACCTTACCTCAAGTCGATCTATAAGCCGGGTCTTAAAATTATAGTAATAGTTATTTTTGTATTTATGTTTACTTTAATTAATGGTCAACCTCATTTATAACCCAAGCCCCGTCCCAAATCAAATTTCAAAACTATAATAATAATTAATTTTACTTTTATGTTGACTAGGTCAATCCAAGTTAACCCGCTGAATGACCCGAATGAACAATCCCCGCCTGCACCAGGAAAAGAAAAAAGTGCTCTAGAATTTCTTGCGAAGAAAGCTTCAACAATTACTACGAACATATTCGTTTAAATTATAGTTTTTAAAACCGCAATCAGTGCCTGGAAACATTGTATTTCACATTATTTTTTTGTTTATTCAACAGACCACTTTCTCAATTATTCGCTCGCTATATGCACCATTAGACCCCACCAACACCGAGTCAGCCTTCAATTCTTTTCAAACCCGTAGAAAATTAAGGGGCTGTGATTTTTATTTTCAAGTCGTGAGATAAGGTAAGGTCTCACTCATGGCGTTAATATGAACATGAAAATACTTCAGAGATTACCTTTTTGAAAAGAACATGAGGTTATGGGTTCACACCCCATGCTACACATTCTGAAACAGAAGTAACGCCAGGGAACCCTCCTAAGCAAAGAAGAATCCTAGTGTTCCATGAATATATCCCTTGCCATACACAATCAAGTGAATTACGTTATGGAAACAATCCATTTTCAAACTGTCAAATCCCACTTTCTATCAAGGAGAATCCAGGAGAATAGGACAAGATCATGTCAAGAACTACGATGTGTTCAATGCTAGCTAAGAAGTTTCTTAAGAGTTGCAGAAAAAATGGTCATCTGTAGTATTCTTCACTAGTTGTATCCACTTGATGGCTTGGTGAATTTATTTCCTACGCAACCAAGATGGATCTCTCTTTCTAACTCCCAAATTCAAAGATATTTCAATTTGGTTTTCATTTCTCGAAAGCATAATGACAAGGGAGAAAACAACAGTAAGAGTAAATCATACAGTTTGATAAAAGAACAAATCTATTTGGATAGCCTTTTACAGCTTCTTTGTTCTCTTTATCTTAAAATATATCTCTCACATTGTCCGTGTATTTTAAAAAATGAAAGGGATATAGAAATTCCAAAATGACTGTACTAGTTGCTATCCTCTATTGGCCATAACAAAAACAGAAGAACGTAATATATCTGGAAAATTTCTGTTCAGACAACTTACACTGCACTCATTGCAGACCCTATGGTAGATGTGAAATGAGACGCAATAGCCTGGGATGCAAATCCTCGAATTTGCTTCTTGGCATCTGAATATGGATAGAGTACCCTTCAGTACATTAATACACACACACACACACACACACACAAACATCTTTCAAATTTTGACTGAAGATTAAAAGAGGCCATCAAAAAGATTGCTTAGAAGAAATGTAATTGTTCACATAGCAACTAAGAATAATGATAAGAGGACTGATGCTGTGTAATTTCAAATTATACATCAAGAACATTAGCAAAGTACACTTCCAAAAATGCAACTTCTAAACTGTAGTTGTGCAGGCAAGATATTATTGTATTGAGCAACTAGGAATTTATTTCACAAAGTATTTATGCAAGAAACAGTAGAAGAAACTACTCTTAATCTTGGCCAAAGGCAAAATAAAGATTGTAATAGTTAAATGCTTAAGAAAAAGTCACTGGCAATTCTGCTGAATACAGTAATAGGAGGTACCCATATTCCCAATAAGCAGAAATTTTATACTTCTCAGAGCAGCATGGAAGGTACTTTAAGTTAAAATCTCATCTCCAGCACATGCCACCAAAAAAAACATGGCAATATTGACATGATAAGGCTTCTAAGAAAATTAACAGCGTTGAGACCATTCTCTACATTTTTTTACCTTGGCATAAAAGATGGATACTGCTGACACAGAAAGTTTAAAATATCCAAACCTTTGCATCACTCGGCGAGTCCAACAATGTTTGCTATGTTGAGGCATGCACAAACAGCGACTACTAGGACATCTCAAGCCTTATGGATGAAAATATTTCAAGGATGACCCAAGCAGCAAACTATAATAATAAGAAATATGTGAAGTACCAGCTTAAGAAACGATGAGAATTCAAGAGAAATGTTGATTGTCCTTAACTTAATGCAAACAGGATCCAGTATAAACAATGCTATGTCCCAAGGTCATGAGATTAGTGGATTTTCATCTCATTTACTTCATTTAGTTCTCTATCAAACTCAGGGCACCATGCATCAGACTTCCAAGAAATTTGCCAAATATTATTTCATTTTTATTTCCTCTCCCAAAGTAGTTAATGGAAAAACAATCAACAAGGTTTTTGTCCAGGCACAAGGATGCCTCTTTAAATAGTGCCCTTCAAGAAATAGTGCAGCATCACTTCATTTGTAACCATATCAATCTATATTTTTTCTGCTGTTAATTGCCCTGATATATATACAATGTGGAAACCATACTGCTCCATAATATTAACACATTCAAGTTTTTGTTCTTCAACCACTGTTGAAGCTTTTAAGTGTTGACAAATAGAAGGAAACTCGGTAATCTGCGCAATTATAGGAAATAGATCACAATTTTGTAATCTGATTACTTCCTATTCAAATCAAATCTTGTATAGGCAGTAATTGTGAGAATCTGCAGTAATTGTGAGGATCTGCTCAAATTACAGAAATTGTATCAAATCTTGTACAGAATTATTTCACTTTCTTAGAATAGGATTCAATACTGTCTATATATTTCCTCCTACAAGGAGACGAATACAACCAACGAAGCAATTAAGCCTGCAGACACCATTGTTTTCTACATTAAGCTGTCATGCAAAGCATTTCAAGCATATCTTACCACTCATCTACATCAATATCTCAATATAGTAACAGATCCCGCTATTTATTTCTTGCACACCTGGTGTTTGGCAAAATATCAAAAAAGATTTATACTTCACTTAGATGAATAAAGTCAGAGCATAAAACTACAAGTGTCTCGGAACAATTTGATTCTACTCTATTTCATCTAAATTCAGATATGATCACAAATTTGAGAAGGGGCAGGTCACAATTCGGTATCCTAGGATTTTCACTTGCAAAATAAAAAATTTCCAACGTCATTCTAAGAAAACCAATGCACTAGAACCATGCGTATGGTAAGGATTACACGCAACAGCCATCCAATATGAACACACATAAAGGTATAATGTCCACCAAAATAGCCAAGGATTCTTCTTGTTCATGCGAGCCAATGACTCCTTAAAAGAAGAGTAGAAAAAGAAAAAACCATGAAATGCAAGAAGTCAAAAAATTAGTATCATGATAACTTAAAACTAGTATGACGTTTGAACTTGAAATCTGTTGGTTTAGGCATTCAAACACTCTCACCCTGCTAATTTACTTCATTCGACCATCTAAGCCCAACTAAAATCCGGCCGCTGACATTCTTAACAGCCCAAAAAAACAAGGGCAGCAAGAAGAACCGTGACCACAATAATAATGACAAGGATATCAAAAAACAGGGTGAAAGAAAGTACATTTCCAGGGCTGCAGCCATTAAAGGTTAAAACAATTAATTACATGGAAGTGTGTGTGGTGTAGACTCCACAAACAAATATCACAGACAAGAACTAACCTTGAAGTCTACGTGAAAGAGACATGTCTTTGGATTCGCATAATTTTCTCCAACGGGCTGCAAAGGATATTCATAATCAGGTCAATTATCTGGGGAAAAAAATGCAAAGGACATCATGATCTGAGAAATGAACACGGGAAAGATGCTAAATGTTAACCTGGGAAAAACTCATTATAGAAATTTTATGATCATTACTTCTAGTACTGGTTCATTTCATTTCAGATTTCAGATCTTCAAAGAACACGAAGCATCGGCTGACCTGACACTAGCCTTTTCAGTTGATTTTATTTAACGAGAAAAATGAAAAGGCTTTTTAGGATTCGGCTGTAGCTGAGACTACTTAGTTACGGTAAACACTTTTCTTGGTCCATTGGGCTCAATCATGCATTTGTTTCAGTTTTTTTATGAATCCTTACTTAACAATTGAGATGAAAATCCACCAATCACAGGAAACAAAATCCTTATTTATAGAATAACATAATATTATTTTTAAGAGGATAAAAATAAAATAGTAGATTAATTAATTATTATTTTTCAATCAACCTTAGATTTATTCATCTTTTATGTATAATTATGTATTAATTAATGAGGCTTTACAACTCCGTATTGTTGTTGAAGTATATACCTGGACTAATATGGGATAAAATTAGGTGACCTATAAAATTAATCCTTATTTATTGTTTGTTTTTCAATTTAATCCTTTTCTAGTCTAATTGGATGCGATCAGCCTTGCAATTAAGGTAGACCTATAATATTAGAAGACAAATAATTGATATGTCATTCACCCTCTTAATAAAACTATAAATTTCTATTTGAACTTTAATAAAAACATTTCATTTATTATGTATTTGGTATGAAAATATTAATACTAATAATAAATTTTTCATGAGAATTTGATCAAATTATTATTATTTTTTAGATTCTGAACATAATCTTTTTTATTCTCAAATATTATGTATTTTCATTGTGCGTTCGGGCCTTGAAGCCTAGACTTGAGCCTGATTTTTTTTTTATTTGTCTTATCTTTTTTTTAATTAAGTAAATGGTATGTCACTTGTGGTAACCTATTGTTTCTAGAATCTAGCCACCATTTTAATGACTAAAAAATCAAGGTAAGGGTTTTGGGAAAAAAAATTGTTTTTCAAATTATTCAAAAAAGTTCAATATCTTGTCTAGTTTGGCCAACTTTGAGTTCAAACCATGGAGTTTTAATCTTTTCGTCTAGTTTTAATCTATACCCATGGATTTATTTATTGTCAATTTGTTATTATATTTCAACTAATTCTCCAATTTATATGCTTAATAAGTGTTTTCATTTACATTAATAAAAACACTATTATATGAAGAAGAAAAGAAGAATTTGACTAGATTTATTATAAAAAATAAAAATTAAAAAAAGAGCTCTTGTATGTTGAGAAACTTTTTTTTCTTTTACTACATTATATGAAAAATAATTTCCATATGCATGAAGTTTTATCAATTACATAAAAATATCTTACAAAATAATAGATTAGAAATTGGACTTTTCTCTAAAACCAATTGACATGGTCAAAAACAGAAATTAATGAGATTTGTCATAAGAGGGAAAAAAAACCCTATTAACATTGAATAGGAAAACAAATATTCCATTAAAATAGAAAATCTAGAGAATCCAAATACTTTAGTAAATAAAACTAAATATAGAAACAAAATAAACGATATTAGGGAAGAATTATCCCCCCTAATAATTCCTTATATTTTCTTAACATTAAATTCAGTCGTCTGTATATAATTGTACAAAAACCTACTCTCTCACACGCAGAACAGTGTTAATTCTTAGATTCACGTTTACTTTTCAAAGCAAGCAATGAAGATGGCTTCTCCGGTTCGGTTTATTTCTTTAGCCCTCCCCTTGGTGGTCACATGGGCGTGCTTCCCTTCCCACATTGCAGCCATTAGATTTGAAAACAAAGCCGATGCAGCGCTGGTCCAGAGCCTATGCAACGAGTCACAGGACCCCGACTTCTGCAACAGGACTCTAGCCACTGACCCACGGGTTGAAGCAGCCACCATGGATGGTCTAGCCCTGATATCTATTTCATTGACCATTGACCAAGTACAAACGACGTCGGATAGCATCGCTAGCATTCTTGGTCAAATCAGTGACCCCATTGGGAAGCAACGAATTGGAGTTTGCCAGGCTGATTATTCGGATGCGCTAGGGCAGTTTCGTGGTGCTTTCTCTTCATCGGACGGCAAGGGTTACTGGGATGTGATCGATAGGGTTAGAGATGGAACCAACAAAGTTATAGACTGTGAGAATATTTATAAAAGAGATCCTATTAGTCCGTCGCCCATATCAGTTGATAACCACAATGTTATTAAGCTGTCAGAGCTTACTTTGATAATTGTTGATAAGATTCTTCCCCATTAAGTTTATAAAATTATTTATTTTGAGGTTTAAATCATCATAGAAATTAGTGTATGATATATTGATTATCATGGGAGTTTACTTTTTTTATTATTATTATTTGATGGTTAAGTTGTTGAAATGTTAACTGTTTAGTAATTTTTTTAATATATAATATGTCAAGAAACCATCTTATGTAAGATTTTAATTTTTTACGTAAAGTTTCAAGATATGATTTATACTTTAGGTTTAATTAAGTAGCTAAGATCCAAAACATGTTTGAACTTAATTATTAATTGGTTTTCAATTATTGTGTCAAAGGCTTGTTTGAGCTTATACTTTTAGGTGTATTAGTATAGGTTTTGGATCAATTTTACAAGTAAATCAATTTAACCCACAAAGATAAATCCATTCTGATTTTAATCTACATAACACACCAACAAAATATTTGTTTTAAATTTGTTAGTTTTAAATGAAATTCTATGAACATAATTATTTTGTAATATATTTTTAAGTTATTTTAAATCATATATAAACCTTAACTAGTAAAATTTTATAACCATAATTATGCTGTAATGTATTCAAAAATATTTTACTTATAATTTTATAATTTTTCTACCCATATAATTTTAGCTACAATTTTATTATAAAAATATTTTACATGTGATTTTATACTTTTCAATCCAAGTTCAAAAACCTATTTCATATCTTTTATATCGTGTTAAAATCTCGATTTTAACGTCCTTGAATAGTACTCTTTGATGTTGCCTGCTCGGAGAGAAATGTCTTGTTTAATTCTGAGATTGTTTACGCGCTAAAGCCTGATTGGCTCTATTGTACCCCTGACTCCAGGGCAAGGATGGTTCGTCTTTAGGTGGACCACCGGGGAAAACAGACCTAAATCGAGTGGCAACACATTCATTACCTTCAAAAAATATGTTTTTTGATATTATTGTATTATCTCCAACACTATTGACAGCTAGGGGAAAAAAATGTCTCAACATTCATTACCTTCGAAAAATATCTGAAAAACAAAACATGCTATTTAATTAAAAATCACGAAGAAAACGAAAACTTATGAAATATTCTGAAGCTACAGGAAACAAATGGCAAAGTTTGCAAAAGCAACCACAAACATGTTTAGACAGGTACAGACAAAATGAGCTGGGGGAAAATCCAGAATACAAAACAAATATAGACTGGGTATTCCAGCACTCATTGCAATTCAGAGCTTGGAGTTATGTCATCTACGCCTGCAGTCACGACAACACAATAAGTCAGCCAAATTATGAATAATCACAAATGAAAAGGAAAAGTGTAGGGATACCACATGACTATACCTTGTTTGCAATGTTGTTTGAGAGCCAGTCCAATCCCTCGTACAGCCCTTCACCAGAAGTGGCGCATGTGCTCTGGATATACCTGCAATGAGTGATTTAGACAGTCAGTTACCAAGAGGATGGGTGGATTGCTGGGAGAAGAGGGTCTCCGACTGTAATAAGTTATTGGCTTACCAGTGACGCTGACGAAGGGAGTGAAGGCCAAGCTTATCAGTAATCTCAGCAGCATTCATTGCATTCGGAAGATCTTGTTTGTTTGCAAACACTAGCAGCACAGCATCCCTCAACTCATCCTGCAAATGCAACAAAAAGTATTGTTATCACAGAGATCATGCAAAGATGACAAGTCGAATTACAGCATGTATATCTCTGCAACTTTTCATTGTTTCACATGTACTGGACTCATTTTGCTGATCCTTGTACAATGTGGAGCAGTCTGGTACCTCATTCAACATCCTGTGTAGCTCATCCCTAGCTTCCACCACACGATCTCTGTCATTGCTATCCACAACAAAGATAAGTCCTTGTGTGTTCTGGAAGTAATGTCTCCACAAGGGGCGAATCTGGGGAAGCCAGATAACAGGGCATCAGTTGATAAACAAAATAAGGGTTTAGAATACCAACATATTTTAACTGGTTGTATGGGATCCAGATCAAGAGCACATTATTATTGCAGTGGCTAGCTACAGTAGTGTTTGGAGACAGGAGTTATAAAAGCAAGCACATATACATGAATTTATGATTTGACCAGAACAATAAAGACTTCAACAGGAATCTTTGTATAGCACAAGAATGCGACAGCTAGCATCGTTAGGATTATTTGGCAGAGGCCACGGTAGTGCATTTAGCTGTTCCAATAGCTAAGAAAAAGATTTATGCAAACAATGCTATACACAATACAGCGAATGATGTTGTCAAGTGAAAACGCAGTATTATTGGAAAACACTTGCACTAGTGAATGTCTCAAAATGTGAGGCACCAGATAAAGGATAATCGAAGGAAGTAGAAAAGTATGTACCATGGCATAACATGTTTAGCTTATGATTATTTTAAGTGCTGATGAAGGAGAACCAAACCAGCACTAGACCGTCCATAAGAACTCATTTTCAATTACATAGATTCAATAATACAGTGGCTTTCTGACCATAGAGGCTTGAGTACTTGAAAGGGAAAAGGATGCTATAACTACTACACCCCAAAATGATAACAACCTTCATGCAAAAGATAAAAGGCCAAATCAGTACTCAAACGACACACATACCTTGTCCTGACCCCCGACATCCCAAACAGTAAAGCTAATGTTTTTGTACTCCACAGTCTCCACATTAAATCCTGATCAAACACCATCATCATCAGATCTAAGTCCAACAGAGAAAATACGGAGGACAAAAATAATTTCAAATCAAGGTAATTACCATCTTGTCCCCATAATAAAGTGAGACTTACCAATGGTAGGAATGGTGGTCACAATCTCACCGAGCTTGAGCTTGTAGAGAATGGTGGTCTTACCAGCAGCATCGAGACCCACCATCAGAATACGCATTTCCTTCTTAGCAAACAATCGGCTAAACAACTTGGTGAAAGACAGCCCCATTTTCTCACGTCTGCCGATATCAAAAAATCAAATCACTAATTGTAAATCCCCCAACCTAAATCAAATGCAATTCCACACCATTATCAAAAACTAGATCTCAATCAGCTTCAATTAAAACATTTAACATTTCAAAAAATAATCACAAATCAGAAACCTAATTGATAAATGAATCATCCCAACAACACATGCGAAAGACAAAAAAATCACGATGAACCTACAAGATTCAAGTATTCAATTCAAAACACATTAAAACGATAGCTTAGACATGCATTTCCAGCAGATCAGGTACCAAGCAGGACGTGTTGCATCCAGTGATCTCCAAATCTAAGGTATCACCACATGATTCAAATCATGCAAAAACAAAAGCATAATATGAAGCAAGATCCATGAGGCAACATCACATCATAATCAAGATCAAGCCATTCCGAAACCAAATCGTGCTCTAAATCTTAGATCAGGACGTAGAACCCAACAGACAAACATTTAACAATTCGATTAAGAGTCATCGAACACAGGATCAGGATCTACTAGGGCTCGCAATTTCGGAATCGCCAAACACTTACCTGACAAGGAGCCAAGAGAATAGAGAGAGAGAGAGAGAGAGAGATCTACCTCGGAGGAGAGAACAAGGGGGAATTAAAATGAAGAGTAGAGGGAGGAGCTGTCTTACAGGGCAAATATTTACACGTTCTTGTGTGTATTTATAGGACTTAACGGGATATTTTTCCTTTTTTTTTTCTTTTTCTAACTGTCCAATACGCCGTCAATAACTGTGACCATGTGGTTGCCTATTAATGGGTGGTTACTCTTGTGACGCCGTTAATACGACGCAGTGACCAGCGTTAGTTGTAGATTGCAGCCTGTTTGGAAACTAGGAGATGCGTTTCCCATTCGGGATCGGGGCTTTCTGATCCCTGAACTTTGAAATTCTTTGCCTCGTAACTTGCTTGAGTTGTGTTACGTGTGTTGAAGAGGTTTGAGAGCTGGGCCGCGCGCAATTGTTATCAGCCTCTTATTTAATCCAAGCTCCAGTTTCCTGTCGGCCTTCACTGCATGAAAAATGCAATTTTTGCCGAATCCGTGATCAATCCGTTGATACACTTTTTTCTTCAAAATTTAAAATAAAATAATAAGTGGGACAATCTCGTCTTCTTCTTTTTCCCATCACCAACAGCATCTACTTCACCCGCTACCGTGCGATCCAGACAACTTGCCCCTATTTAAGGGTCAGTGGGAAGTTTGAGGAAGGAATAAGGAGAAGATGCATTACTGGAATATAATTGTGGAATGTCCTGCTGATTTGGTTCGGTTGATGCTTTTTTTCTTCAATTCATTTATTCCAGGACATGATTCTTAATGGCTTGTACTGGCAGCAGTGCAGTCATTTGCTGCTACATGATTTTTGTTAATCAAAATTATTTTTTTCTTCTGTTTTGTAAGTGAAGTACCGATGAATATCAACACAATGCCAACTTCGTAATTCTGCTTCTTGTTCTGCAGATGCAATTTGTAGCAAGCTTTTACGGCTTCTACTGGAACCTAGACACCATTTTTAAACTCAAGTTATCGAAACCCTAACAAAGTCCATGATCCAATGACCACCTGTAGCACCATCAACGCCTAGGTAAAAGGAGTGAGAACATGATGTGCTGGTTGAAGATGGGACAGTGAGGGAAGTGTCAACCGGTGAATAAAATAAATAGGAGTAGAATCATAGCCCAGTACAAACCCCACAGCATTTATTCAGCAATTTCGCATGCCAACAGTAGGGCGACCCAATCATCCTTCATGTGATCAGACACATCCCATCTTATTGTTATTACTTCCTTCTAACAAACGAGCAGAGACATTCCTTTCATTTCTAGTCGTTCAACACAAGATAGACTCTAATAAAAAAAGGTGGAATCAAATTTTCTAGCAAGGACTCGGACAAGGGGGTGCTGAGGATGGATGCCTAGCTAGACTGCTACTAGGAAAGCGTTAGATGCAAATCTTGAGTTGGGCATGTTGCTTTTAATCCAGTCAAGCAGGAAATGTCATGTCAGACAACCCTCCTGCCATCCTTTCAGCCTTCTCTCCACGTTCACCTGAAAAGGATGCAACGATGGAAAGAGTGTTATCAAAATTGTGACGAGCACAAAGTCCGATATCATCATAATGGCTGAACAGGAAGGTTTGGATAATTAGGAAGATGCATGCCTTAATCCATCAAGAATAGTAGCAAAAAGGCATGACTGTTGGAAGAAAACAACGGCTTACCAGTGCGAATTCTTATTACATCTGCAACAGGTACCACTGCAAATCAAATAAACCTCATTAGAAATGCTGATAATATATCTAAGCCATCTACTAATTCAGAGATCATGTTACCTTTCTCTACTTCTCAGTCATAGGTATAATTGATTTAAATTATAATGGAGAAAGGCACTTTCATAGTCATTTAGATTCATCCCAATAAATGGTTAGCAAGTTTGGTTTCACATTCCAAGGTTGCATCCTGGACTTGCACAATACAGTTTCAGTTTTATTAAACTCCATGGTGAGTGTCACTGCAAAAGAGATATGCATATAGCGTGTCTCTATGATAGTTCACAAGGTGAGGTTTAGATGCAGCTATGAACTATGGTTTCTGACAAGAGAGCATGCCAAAGTTCACCAATTTTATTTGATATCTATCCAACTGCTAGAACTCTAATTAATACTTTTTACAATTTAATCCTTTAAAGGGTGCCCGGGTAACAAGTCACATGGAAAGAAAATGAGCATGGGACTTCAAGGGAGAAAATAAATACAAGGCACATGTTTAAACCTACCATCCAAGTCCAAACTGTTGTAGCTTGTGCAATCAAAATTATTCAGGAAAACAAAATGCAGCTTAGGGATTTCATGTTAACACAGCTCTAACCACATGTGAAATACAGATTCACTCTGGGAGCTATCAAGTGTAATACCGCAGAAGAAAATAACCTTTATTCATTTGTTCACATTTTCTTATTTCTCTATTTGCCTATAAACAATTCTACTTCCAATAGCTGTAGCTTTATACAGCCTACACAAGACTCACATACTCAAAGGGTATTATAAATTGCATCCCAGCCACAAGGTCTTTCATAAAAGATTTAAGATTAAGTGTAACGGAAATCAAAGGATCATGGAATCTGCTATCATATAGATTAATTTCGGAATCTTACAGAAAATCTTGCCATCTCCAATCTCTCCAGTCCATGCCTCCCCTTTGACCTTTTCTATAACAGCTTCAACCTAAAACAGCATAATGTAAAAGACAATGGAAAATTACTCGCCAAATGGACATCTGTGGAATTTTTTTATTCAAGTGCAGTAATGTGAACAATAATTCTATTATAACAGAAAAACAATAATCAATTCTAAGTGCACATATCATATTTGAAACAGTACTTAGGCTAATGGTATCATGAGTACCTGGTCTTTTCTCACTACAATCTCCATCTTAACTTTAGCAATAAAATTGTCTTCAGAAAACTCTGAGCCTGCGGTGTTAAAGCAAGAAGTATGGTTTATAAATACTTTCACTACTCCCACCCATATAGATATGATTAACACAAAGTATTCACCAAAAGGGCCAAAATTGTAAAGAACAAGAAAACAAGGGCGAAAGGAGACAAAACAGAAAGTGAGATGATTCAATAATAAACAACTATAATCAAGTCATCTCATTATGGAACATCTAGATATACAAAAAGAAGAGAAACTTTTCAGTGGTTCAAGTAAAAAGCTTACCAGCATGTCTCTCCTTTGAACCACCTTGAGCCCCAAAGCCTCGAACATCGAAAACAGTAACCCCACGAATACCAATTTTCAACAGAGCCTTCATTTTTCAAAAATATAATAGAAATTAGAACTAAATGTAACCAACTAAGTTGCTTAGCAAAGAGTGTTAAGAAGTTCAATTGCAGAGTACAAGAGAAAAGGGTTGATATAACCGACAAAAGTTGCAGCAATAATGAACTCAGAAATCCGTATGGTCAAATAAAACTTGCACCCTGTTTTTTGCAATTATGAGATTGTACAAAATCATCAATTTCCGTAACTTAAAAGCATTTCAGTTTCTCCGCATCGAAGAAAGATAAAGTCCAAATTATAAACTTTCGGTTAGTAACAAGATCCAATGAACATTGTAAAATGTTCAAACTTATCTTTGCTTCTAATTGTGTTCTCTCGATCACCCAATTTCAAAACCTTGGTTAGCTAGAACTCAAAATACAAAAATGGTTTAATCATCCCTAGAATGACACAAGCTCCAACAGTAGCGTGCCAAGCTAGAAATCCCTGGAATCCTTCTCTATCTAGAAAGATTAAAACAACACTCGAGGAAGATTCAAATTTATCCTACTAATAAGGTGGGTCGTCATCAAATTTAGGTCTGCAGTATCCAAACAAGAACTCTAAGAGGCATAAATAACAAACAGAAATGAGCTAGCTATTCATTCGACATATAATTATGATATGAATGGATTCAATATTAGATGCATCAAGTCAAGTAAAGGCAGCGAACTTTTAGAAGTAGTGGATGGATCAATATGGAAATATAAGTAAACGAAGCAATGAGATGAAATCATAGCAAACTGCATTGGGTCGGGCCCGTCTAGTCTTACCGAGGAAACATGCGAAACTCTCCAGGGCCTATTTCATTCATCCCAGATTCAACGGAATTAGAGAAACAAAAATAAATAAATATATCAATAAACAGTAATATCTTATATGCAACCGAGGAAGAAGATTACCTCAAAATTGCTTCTACCTTGTAGAATTTGGAATCTGGGACATACTCTGAACAATCCAAACATACAATTCGTTAATGTTCATGCCATCTCTAAATTCAAATGTGGAAAAAAAACTAAATTAACACATACCAGGAACAGAGGAGCTTTGCGCTCTAATTGTAGGGACAATGGACGCATTTCGTGCGGTATTTAGGGTCAAGTTAAACTGAGAGAATCGATAATTTTTCAACTTTAGAGGTTTCAAAAGGGAAGGGAGTTGTTTGTTGGGAGAAGAGTGAAATTGAAGAGAAGTGAGGGAGCCTGGTTTCACTGCCGAGGCCATTGTTATTGGATTGTCGTCGAATTTTGAAGAAATGAAGCCACAAATTAGCAACTTATGCTCTGTGTTCTAGACCGAGGAGTGGAGAATGGAGATGCTGCGACGCCGGACTGAGCGAGCGAGCGAGCCTTGACAATGAGGAAGGAATGAGGGAGGCTTTGAATAAAAATAAGAGCTGGTGATGGGCCTCCGTTTTATTTGGCCCAATGACCTTATTTCACCCAACATATCCATAGTCCAAAATAAATGGAAAGGAGTCCATACATAAATAAATAAAAATGAAGAAAATCACTACTGTTCATTTTTTCTTTCCCTTGATATTTTGGTATCGATATGAAGAATAGGTCCATTGATATTTATAATATTTTATTATTTTTTCATGAAGTATTATTTTTTTAATTTATCTATTTAATCTTCACTTTTTTATATCTTTACTTTTCTTTTCTATTCTGGTGCATAATATTAATTTAATGTATATAACGTTTTGGCAGATTTTGGTGCATAAAAAAAATATATGTTAGGACTTTAAATTATTAATTTCTTATAATAGACAGTAATTATTATAAAGAAGTTAACTATAATTTTTTTTCTTATAATTAAACATCATTGAATCTCATAGTTAGGAACCTTCAATATTTTAAATAAAACTAACTTCGCTTATTTTATTATTAAATATATTAGATCTTAACATGCATGAAGTTTAATTAGGCTATTTGGTAGTTTGTTTTTATTAAAATTAAGTTATCAACAATAATATAATTTATTTAATAGATTTTTTGAACTATTACTATATATATATATATATATATATATATTAACTAATATCTAAAATAAAACGGTTAAATGAACAGTTGAATTCACTGTGCACACACTCACATATTACTGTGGACGCGAGCTTTGTCCTCCGTGCGTCGCGCGAGTTCGTCCACCCTTTTTTTTTTGTTTTTTCCGCTTGTGAACAGTGCATTACCGATTAAAGCCCCCGAAAAAGACAAAATAGTGCACAGTTGCAGGGGCTCTCTCGGGTTTTCTCGCTTTTTTGGCACAGTGCGCTGATGAAAATGGGCACGGAACACGACAAAATTGCTAACAGGAGACGGGGGCAGGTCCGTCCTTTCCCATCAGGTATTTTCGTAATTATAGGTGGGGACAGGGGCGTATCGGTAATTGACCCATTATTTTATTATATTTGCGCGCGGACGGCTAGCGCGTGTCCGTCCCGCGCCAGCGAGGTTCCCCGCTTACGCCCCACGTTGGCGGCGCGTGCGGTGTCGTTAAGCCGTCAAAAATTGACTTCCGCCGTCCTACAAGATGCGCCGGGATGTCCTCTCTCTTCCGTCACGGCGCGTTCCCGTCGTAGATGTCCGGTTAAGCGGCGCCGGACGGTTTTCTCACGGACGTCGCTTTTCTCTCTCCTGCCGCCCCCAAAGTCAGCTCCGGTCCCTGATGTTTGTGTGAAGTTTATTTTGGTCCCTGCAGTTTTGATTTCGTTGTTATTACTGATTTATTCAAATTAAAGTTTTATTGTTTTCAATTGTGCCCTTCAATTAAAACTGATTATATAAGAAAGTTTTATTTCAGTCCTTATACTTTTGATTTTGTATTTATTTTTTATTCCTTCAATTATTCCGGTACGAAAGTTTTGATTTCTTTGATTTGGTCCTCCAATTGAAATTGGTAATATATACAACGTTTGATTCCAGTCCCTCTTCTTCTGATTTTATTATTTCAGTCCCTCCCGCAGTTTGCATTATTTATTTTTGGTCCTCCAAATTTTTTTTTTTAATTTTATCCTTCAATTTGCATTAATTTAATATATGTTATTTTTTTTAATATATTCTGTTAATTATTTTTTTTAATGTTTATTGTTATTTTTTATCAATTGATTTTTTAATTGTTTTTTATACAAATATTTTGCTTTTTTTTAATAATTTTCCATGGAAATTTAATTATTTTAATTGCTTTTTTATTAATATTGCTAATTTTATCCTTCAAATAATATATTCTATTAATTCTTTTTTTTTAATGTTTATTTTTTATTTTTGATCAATTGATTTTTTTATTGTTTTTTATACAAATATTTTGCTTTTTTTTTTTAATTTTTCATGGAAATTTAATTATTTGACACAATAATAATAATGATAACAATAATAATAATAATAATAATAATAATAATAATAATAATAATAATAATAATAATAACAACAATTATTTCAATAATAACAATAATAACAATAATAATAATAACAATAATAACAATAATAATAATAATAATAATAACAATAATAATAATAACAATAATAACAATAATAATAACAATAATAATAATAATAACAATAATAATAATAACAATAATAATAATAATAATAACAATTATTTTTGTTAGTAACTCTTTTGTTAATATTTTTTTTGCTCTTCATAATTTAATAATTTCTATTGTTTTCACAGTAATGGTGTTAATTTTTTTAATATATATTTTTAGTCTTTCGCCTAAGAATATATAGGGAAAAGAAAACATGACCTATGATTTTTTTAATATAAAAAATTAATATAAGTATTCTGAGATACATTTAATATAGTTATATAATAGTAGATGATCGGCCACACAATTACAAATAACCGATTAAAACACATTCACAAATTTAATTTTTTTTATTTGTAGAATAATGTCTACTTTTGTCCATGTATATATAAGTGTACTTAACACAATAATAATAATAATAATAACAATAATAATAACAATAATAATGATAATGATGATAATAATAATAATAATAATAATAATAATAATAATAATAATAATAATAACAATTATTTCAATAATAATAAAAATAACAAGAATAATAATAACAATAATAACAATAATAATAACAATAATAATAATAACAATAATAATACCAATAATAATAATAATAACAACAACAACAATAATAATAATAATAATAATAATAATGATAACAACAACAACAATAATAATAATAATAATAACAATTATTTTTGTTAGCAACTCTTTTGTTAATATTTTTTTTTGCTCTTCATAATTTAATAATTTCTATTGTTTTGACAGTAATGGTGTTATTTTTTTTTATATATATTTTTAGTCTTTCGCCTAAGAATATATATAGGGAAAAGAAAACATGACCTAGGATTTTTTAATATAAAAAATTAATATAAGTATTCTGAGATACATTTAATATAGTTATATAATAGTAGATGATCGGCCACACAATTACAAATAACCGATTAAAACACATTCACAAATTTAATTTTTTTTTTTTATAGAATAATGTCTACTTTTGTCCATGTATATATAAGTGTACTTAACACAACAACAATAATAATAATCACAATAATAATAATAATAATAATAATAATAATAATAATAATAACAATAATAACAATAATAATAACAATAATAATAATAACAATAATAATACCAATATAAATAATAATAATAATAATAATAATAATAATAACAATAATAATAATAATAATAATAACAATTATTTTTGTTAGTGACTCTTTTGTTAATATTTTTTTTGCTCTTCATAATTTAATAATTTCTATTGTTTTGACAATAATGGTGTTAATTTTTTTTATATATTTTTAGTCTTTCGCCTAAGAATATATATAGGGAAAAGAAAACATGCCCTAGGATTTTTTTAATATAAAAAAATAATATAAGTATTCTGAGATACATTTAATATAGTTATATAATAGTAGATGATCGGCCACACAATTACAAATAACCGATTAAAACACATTCACAAATTTAATTTTTTTTATTTGTAGAATAATTTCTACTTTTGTCCATGTATATATAAGTGTACTTAACACAATAATAATAATAATAATAACAATAATGATAATAACAATAATAACAATAATAATAATAATAACAATAATAACAATAATAATAATAATAATAATAATAATAATAATAACAATTATTTCGATAATAACAATAATAACAATAACAATAATAACAATAATAATAATAATAACAATAATAATAATAACAACAATAATAATAATAATAATAACAATTATTTTTGTTAGTAACTCTTTTGTTAATATTTTTTTTGCTCTTCATAATTTAATAATTTCTATTGTTTTCACAGTAATGGTGTTAATTTTTTTTATATATTTTTAGTCTTTCGCCTAAGAATATATATAGGGAAAAGAAAACATGACCTAGGATTTTTTTAATATAAAAAATTAATATAAGTACTCTGAGATACATTTAATATAGTTATATAATAGTAAATGATCGGCCACACAATTACAAATAACCGATTAAAACACATTCACAAATTGATCAATAAACTACAACAAAAAAATATCACACCAAACAATCAAATAATTCACCATACAAATGGATACAAAAAATATTTCCATAACCAGTAAACACAACTGAATAAAGAAAAATTAGATGATCGTCCACACAATTACAACAAAACCAACCACCAACAAATTCCCAATTGACTACAGCAAACAAAAATCTCTAATCAATATAATCTATTACATTTTTTCGACCAACTGATTATATAATTATCAATCCAATTAAAACACACCAGATAATCAAAACATTGCAATTTTGCAATCTATGA
The DNA here is from genome assembly GCA_964035475.1 of Salix caprea. Taxonomy (NCBI): domain Eukaryota; kingdom Viridiplantae; phylum Streptophyta; class Magnoliopsida; order Malpighiales; family Salicaceae; genus Salix; species Salix caprea. The sequence goes on along the minus strand of OZ037755.1, from coordinate 2,735,330 downwards.
GTTAATTAAATCAACACACAATTCAAATCCAAACTGTGACTAAATTATTCTCCAAGCCAGTAAAATCATGTCAACAACCAACCAGATCAATGCAAACAAAAAATAATCTATCTTTAATAGATTTCAGCGATTACAATATTGCTATCAACCAGTTAACTGCTTAGTAACTGTTAAAAAATATTTAACCATCAACACATTCAGTTCAAGACAACAAAAAATCATCTTTCATTCATTTTATTGATTACAGATTTACATCAACCAATTAAATAACCATCAAAACAATTAATACATACTAAATAATTAATCAATTATGGTCTTGCAATACTCAAATTACAATTCGCTGATCTTTCATAAATTTTATCGCTTATAATTTTTAAATTTTGAAATTGAATTATTATCTGAGTATTTGAGCTTATAACAATAATCAACTAATTCAATACATAAAAAAAAATTATAGCATAATTTAAAATTTACAATTCTCTATTTATCAAATAAAAAATTCTTTGCTTACCACATAAATAATCAATTTGCTATATATAAAAAGCCCGGCGCATCGCGCGGGCTAACAACCTCGTAACTTCTATATTATCTCATTTTAATGGATTATGGATGAAGTCAGGTCAGTTTTTTTTTTTTTTTGAAGTATAGTTTTTTTTAATGCATATTAGAAAGTTGGATGAACATGCTGCTAGTCTATGTTAGAGCAGTGGCATAACAGTAATCTCCTCTACTCTTCTTAGTTTAATTTTATTATTTGAATTCTTGTTTTCTTTCACAATTTTTTTCATTCATACTTCAACATCTTCTCACTTCCCATTTCCATTGGCTTATAAGCAGCTTGGCGGTGGTGATTGTTGAGAGATCAGTTAGAAAAATGGCTGCAAAAGAAGAAATTAGGATTGGAAGGGAAGGTGAAGAAGAAGAAGAGCACGTGTATAGGATAAGCACAAACAAAGAGTGGGAAGAGTTGCAGAGAAATGGATCTTGTTTTGGTGGACAACTTGACAAATCTTCTGGCTTCATCCATCTCAGCAAGCTCGACCAGGTCCCCTCCACTTCCGCCCTTTCTCTCTATAGATATTGCTCTTGTGCATCGATTACTTGTCTAAAAATAATTTTGCAACCCCACCGTACTCTTATTTTCCTCATAGCATTGATCTTGGCAAGAATCTGGAAACAAAAACAGAAATCAGGCTTTTAATTTCTTTTTTATGTGCTTTTACTAGAATTGGTAGAGGTTATGGAACATCTTATGATTTATTTTAATGCGGGATTAGTTGATAAAAAAAATACTGTCTATGAAATGAGAAATTTGGTGGTTCTGTTTGTATTCTGTATCCAAACTGTGGCATGCTTCCCAAGATGGCAATTTCTTTTGTCTGATATCTATCCATTTTTAGTGAGGATGAATTAAGGATGCTCAACTATTTATGGGATGTCTTTATCTTTATATATATATATATGCAGGTGATGTCAACATTGAAAAACTTTTTCTTGAATACTAAGGTGGATTTGTATCTGCTTCAAATTGATGCTAAAAAGGTTTGTACTTTATCATTTTAAGTTTATTATGTCTTTCATTGATTCCTCAGAGGGATAATTAAGTTAAAAATAGGAAGGGAAAGACTGCAGATTTTCCATGTGATCAAAGTATAGCAAACTGAATTTCATGTCAGGGGATGATGAACAATTGTAACCTGGAAGTGTAGAAGTACTTTATGAATGCTAGCATCTAAGATAAATTCTGATAAAAAGTTTATAGCTTTTCTTCTCAGGCTGCTCCATGTCTAACACATCTAACCCATTTTGAAGTTTTTAAGTTGTACTGTACTCAATTTGGCTGTTGAACTCAATCAACAATATGGTAAGTGGTTTAGATTTCAATTTTGGATAAAGCAAATTTAAGTTTCCCCGTAATAAAAGTGTTAGATGAGGGTTTTTTTAGTTGGTTATGATTGAAAAAATCAACTAGGCGGAAAAAAAGAAATATTAATCAGATATTGGACTTCACTTTCATTATCAGAATTCATGGAATAGTGCATGTTAGTTATTGCTCCCGAGGGTTACTTCCAAACTCACCAATGAAGTCTCAGAAGGCTCAAGTTGCTGAGACTTGAAGGTGATAATGGAAGGACAAGCGGTCATTACAAGAATGTGTAGAATTAGGAGTGGAGGGATTTAAAAGTTCAGACCTCAGGCCACGATTTGAAAGGAATAAGGATTGAATGGTGAGCAAGACTGTGTTTTCAGGTCCTATTTCGGAGTACATGAATCAGGTTACATGTATAGTTTCCTTTGGTTGAATTGATCATGAAGTCTTAAATCAATAATACAAAAAATTGGATTACAAGGTTACTATGTTAATCCCTGGCAGTGATAATGTCTCATGGTTTCAGTTCTACACTGAAATATAGGACATCTAATTTATTTGCATGTTTGTTGCAGCTCGGGGATGGATTGATATACGAAGTCGTGGACGGTACCAACAGCTTCCCTCATTTCTATGGCCCTTCTCGGAGTTTCAGTCCCCTCCCATTAGATGTAGTTACCAAAGCAGAGAAGCTTATTCTAGCAGATGGCCAGTTCAGTTGTAGTTTGCTGAACTAAGCTGCTCTGCTTCGAGATTTAACATTTTTCTATGCTGAAAAAGAAGAAGAAGAAGAAAGATATTTGTGACCGAAATGGACCTAATGAAAGAGTTTCAATTTGATAATTCTTACATTGTTTTCAGCATGGCCGTGAAAGTGCATACTCGGTAGGCAATGGACTAAAGGTAGAAATCCATGACACAACAGATGATTAAAACTTTCCTACCATGCAGGATCTAATATAATTATCAGCATAGTAGGGAATTGTCTGCCTGACCACATTCACCTTGGAAAGCCCTTGTGATTATTCAATGGGATGAACGAAATATTTTCATAATACTCCCAAGAAAAAAGGGTGGAGGATTGGAGACTTCCAAGTCCACCTCTTCTCACCCACAATAGCTGGGCGTATAACATATTTTGAATGCATACGAGCTGAAGATATCTGTCATGTTTACACACACACACACACACACACACACACACACCGTGATAATAATTTCTCAGAAATCTTGACCTTCGAAAGCAGCTGTATTATCGAGATTAGGAAAGAAAATAAGACAGAAGATTATTTAAAAATATATATATATATATATAAAACGTAAGACTAGACTTACAAATAGCGGGGATAGCTCAGTTGGGAGAGCGTCAGACTGAAGATCTGAAGGTCGCGTGTTCGATCCACGCTCACCGCATTTTGTTTTGCCCTCTCTATTAAAAAATCGCTGCCCGGATTTCACCGGAGGGTCGGTCTCTTTCCTCATGGATTTAGAGACGCCTGTATAGAAGTCGCGATACGACGAAGTGGTAAAGTATATGGCTTGATGAGTTTTATGAATGGTTTGCTAGAAATTCCACTATATTAATTGCACTACTTACTAAAACTATTAAGAAAAATACTAGTTTTTAAAAAATATGCACTTAAAGCTAACAAAGGCTATAAATATGTTATTTTTGAACAAGTGATTGAATTTGAATACAAGAGAAAATATTTTCAGCCCATAAAAGATCTTAATTGCAGCCTAAAGAAGATAGTCTATTCCAAGCTCTTGAATGAATCAATGACAACGAATATAAAATGAATTTTGTAGAGTGTAAATGCAATCTTTGAGCTAAATAACTATGTGAAGACTAAAAAAATAAACTCAGACACCATAGAGACATGCGACAAGCACAATAATTGAGAAATTATTTTACTTTCATTGAGTTTTAGAGTAATACATTGCAAACATTAAGCTTACTTTATAAATATGTGGTGTATTCACATAACCCTTGAACACATCTATCTTTGTGATAGAAATAAACTTGTATTTAAGAGAATTAAGTTTAAATTAATAGTTTTTTTTTGTTGAGCAGCCGGGAACATCATTAATGATATCCTTATTATTGTTATTACCATTGTATATGATATTATTATTAATATGATCATAGTTACTGTTCAAATGAATTATAATTCGCTTGAATAATCATCATCAGAATAAATATTATAAATCGATGAAAAATATCAATTTACACTCATCATAAACAAGATCACCAAAACTTCATTGAGACTCATCATGATAAAAATAAAAATAAAAAATCTGCCTATTATGTTCATGTTTCTAATTTGGGTTCTCAAAATTGTTCATGGATCCATGATCACTCTCCTCATCGTTGTTTATTTTTCTTTTCTTCATCTCCATTTATTAACAAGATAATTCTTCAACTTGCCTTCAAAATCTTATCACCACTAACTAATGGGTAAATTTTGCAATCAGTTCTTCCATGTCTTCTATAATTAGTTTCTAAATGTCTCTTTTTTGAGGAGGAAACACTTCGTTCCTTTTCAAAATGAGCATAATTTGTTCCGTGCCAACCTCTTTCATTCATGATTATTCAACATCACACATAAACTAAACACTTGTAATCATAAAACTCTACTATCAATGAATGTTAATGAAAACAATACAAGAAAAACAACTAGCACAAGATTATTAAACTTTCAAAAGAAAAGATCACATAGAAACCCTAATATATAATTTTATTACAGAATATTTCTTTCAATTGAGGGCTTACAACGCATTAAAAAAATCTAAAATTATTAAACCTATTATTTACTTTTCTAAACTAAATAAAAAATAAAAAATATTTACCATCACCCACTAGTTGACCAGAGGACAAAAAAGTACAAACAAAAAACACTGATAATGAGGTCATCCCCCTCGCTCGTCTAATTACTGGCTAGTTATCACGGGTTTTCATCACGGGTCTCATCTCAAGTAATGAGAATCACTCATCAAGTAAACCAAAAATATGAATCATGTCCTTGTAATATACTTTACTGTTACTGTCTTTGTCTTGACATGCTTCTGTTTCTACGCAGAATTTAGAAGTTGCGTCCAGATTCTCTCCCATGGCGTAGTTTTCAATGCCTAGATCAACTTCACTTCAGAAAACACATAAATACGGTGTTTTTTTAGCCATTCTGAACAAACACAGACCAAAATGAGTGCAAAATATCCACTTCTTTTTTCCTCCAGACCCACTATGATCCTGTTTTTCTTCTTTCCCCTTCTGATTAATTGTCAGTGCAACAGAAACCCAGTAATATTCATCTTTGGCGACTCAAATTCGGATACTGGAGCTTATTATTCTGGTCTTGGTTTGATGTTTGGAGTTCCCAATGGACGCACATACTTTAATCAGCCATCAGGTCGATTATGCGATGGACGATTGCTCATTGATCTCTTATGTAAGTCCAACTGAATCCTTTGCAGAGTTAGCCATCTTTCCTTGTTATTGAAGAGTTTCTGCTTCTTTCAGAATGTTACGTAGAATAATGCTAATATCCCGCATCAAAATTGCCATCTAACGCACAGATTTCTGACATTTAGCACTCCAAACATTCTATAATCAGGACCGAGTTCATAAACAGCATGAAGTTTGTGCATTCTGAACTTGCCTCCACAACCTTTAAACATTAGTACTAATCAGAGAACTACCATCTTCTTGATGGACCAAGTTCATAAACAACATGAAGTTTCTTTCTTCCAAATCTGCAGAGGCAAGAAACTAGATTTGCCCCGAGTTTTTGGAGAACTGACCGAACATGCTCCTCTCTCGCAATTGTATTCTGTGTATAATGCAGGCGAAAGTTTGAATACAAGTTACTTGACCCCTTATCTAGAACCAATGGATCCAGATTTCAGAAATGGAGTTAATTTTGCTTTCAGTGGTGCTGCCACTCAACCCAGATATAAGCCTTTCAGTTTAGACGTCCAAATTCTTCAGTTCCTTCGGTTCCGAGCACGCTCCCCTGAGCTATTTTCAAAAGGTACATTGTTAAAGAATAATAAACTACAGTTATATGTTCCTTCCAAGAAGAATATGAACGCCGAATAGAGTTCAGTTCTCGTTTTTTTTTCATTTTAGGCTACAAAGATTTTGTCGATGAAGATGCCTTCAAGGATGCAATTCATATAATTGACATTGGACAGAACGATCTTGCCGGTTCATTCGAATACCTTTCATACGAACAAGTTATCAAAAACATTTCATCTTTCATAAAAGAAATCAACTACGCTATGCAGGTGATTTTTCACTTTTCAGTAGCAGTATAAACTATGATTTTCTTAGCCCTTTGAAGTGTTTTTCATAGAAAATTGATTTCCAATGTAGAATATATATCAACATGGTGGAAGGAACTTCTGGATACACAACACGGGACCTCTGGGTTGCCTGCCACAAAAACTCGCTACCTTTGACAAAAAGGGCAGAGATTTTGATCAGTATGGATGCCTTAAAGCTCTTAATGATGCAGCAAAACAGTTTAACGACCAGTTACGCTTACTATGCGAAGAACTTAGATCTGAATTGAAGAACAGCACCATAGTGTACGTGGATATGTTTTCCATCAAGTATGACCTCATTGCGAATGCTACTACATATGGTATGGTCTCGTTCCCAAATTGTATAAAGTTCATCAATCAAATCTAGGATCTTTGTTTTAGTTTCATTGTTGAGGAAATCAAATACATATACTTAAGTTATTAGGTGAGTTCCTAGAATATCATTTATATTATTCTCTAACACACCCTCTCAAGTGAAAGCCCTTTGAGCTTGAAACTTGTACAGGTCCACACTACTTTATGCTTGATTTTTATCAAATAGAATAGAGGTGGTGAGACTGGAACTCATGACCACTAGGTCAACAAGTTTCTGATACCATGTTAAGAAACCATCTTACCTAAAAACTTAAGCTGTTAGGTGAGATCTCAAAATATGATTTAAAAACTTAAGTTTTTAAGTGAGATGATTCTTTAACATGGTATCAGAGTCTTGTTGATCCAGCGGTCACGAGTTCGATTCTCACCACCCTCATTCTATTTGATAAAAAATCAAGCACAAGATAATATTGGATTATACAAATTCCAAGCCCAAAAAACTAAGCTGACAATCGTTTAAAATCAACAGGTTTTGAGAGTTCAATGATGGCATGTTGCGGCTATGGTGGTCAGCCATACAACTACAACCCTAATATTACCTGCAGCCGAGCTGGTTACAATGTGTGCGAGAAAGGATCAAAGTACATAAGCTGGGATGGAGTTCACTACACAGAAGCCGCCAATGCAGTCGTCGCCTCCAAGATTCTATCGACGAACTACTCTACTCCTCAGATTAAGTTCGATTATTTCTGTAATAACTAGCTCGTTTGCAGCTTCATTGGAATTGCTGGTCTGGAATATCCTTGGAAATTTAATACTTGCAGGAACTTTACATGCAAACCAAGATGAAATTTTCTCTACTATATAATTGACATGTGATTCGGCGAATGGTTAGTAGCATTTGCAATAAAATTCCTTTAGTCATCTTGCAGAGAATGTGGTTTACGTAACTGGGGGGAAAAAAACATGGTTTAGATAATGTTTATATCTCACTCCTATCAATTTTTTTTGGTTTTGATTCTTTGGTTTTATGGGATTAACTTTCTTCGGACATGTGTTTACGATCTCAAATTCTAGAGATGAGACCCCTTCTCGATCTTCGGTGGATAAACTTTTGTTGTTTGTTTTTCTCCCCCCTTTCAATCGGGAGCAAGAAACAATAACTAGTTCGATGTAAATCGATCATGCTTCAAATTTCTCAGCAACGATCTTATCGGAATTATTATTTTACTGATGGCTAACAGTGTTGACTTAGTTGTGGCAGTCAAATAAATGTTTGTCTTGCCTCCGACCGAATGTGGTCCTGCCTCGGTGCTATTTCAACTTCTAATTTGGGAAAAGTATTTTGAAGTTGGGGAGGAGATTTGGTTCACACTTTTGTCTAGGAGAGAGTGTAGAAACTTTTGGTTTTATTTTATTGTATTTTGTTATTTATTTCCTTACACCATCCCACTTGATATGTGTGTAGCCAATTATACAGTGTAATAACCCATTTCGGGGTTATTCTTTAAAATCTACCTCAAATAATATAAAAATAAAATAAAAAATGGTTGACATGGGTGGAAAAATTAGGTTAAAATTTTTGGATGAATTTAAGAGCCCGATAATACTTCTTTTGTGCCTAAAAAATGAAGGAAAATGCAAATTCAATTATAAAGTGAATAATTATTGAATAAATTTGCGTAAAAATAAAGTCAAAATGCATAATTATAATTTTTATATGCCAATTTGATTTAATTATGGATCAATTTAAAGTATAATTATGTTTAATTTAAGATCCAATTGAAGGATTTAATTATGTGCAAGAACTTAATTATACTTTGAATTGGTCAAATTAATTTTATGAAGGGCTTCATCGGTGGAAAATTAAGTTTGAGAGCCAAATTTGGGTTAAGTTGAGAAGATCAGAATTTTCAGAGATAAAATTTATTTTTTTACTAAGTCAATTGGTTGAAATGGTATGTGTGTGTGTGTGTGTGTGTGTGTGTGTGAACACTAAACAAATTGGTTGAATTTGGGTCATTGAAATCAGAGTCATTATAAGATAAAAGACCAAATTAAACTTTGATAGAAAAAAGAGGGACAAACGATACGTCGTTTGATCACTATTCATTTCCCTCCTCAAAAATTCTGTTTTAGTACCAACTTTGAAGGCATATATAATGCCTTTATCCTTTGTCAAATTTGACAAACCTTACTCGAAAAGGATCTTCTGATTCTTGACTATACTAGAGTATGGTCAGTTTTTGTTGATTGACACCACACATGTGTTGTTTCAGCCCCAAAAGTTACAGTTCAGGCAACCTGTTGTAACTGTCAAATTCAACAGTTCATGACACTTACTTTAAACCAACGGTTATGATGATTTTACTTTGAACCAATTGCTGAAATTTTACTCCAATATAGACTAGGTTACCCTATTCTTCAAGCTATAAATAAAGGTGAAAACTATGGCCTGACAAAGGAGAAATTAGAAGCTAAAATTGAAGAAAAAAAAGTTTTTTTTCCTGTTTTCCATAAAAAAAAAATCCTTTTTGTCACAACCTGTTTTTTTACTATCTAATTTTTAATATTTTTGCATTTTTTTTTTTGTATTTCAAATCTTATTTTACTATCCCTAACGCCAGCGCCACAAATCAACTTGAATGTGATTGAGGTACTGGAGTGTCCAACGCAGCAAACTCACACCAAGTAATAAAGCCCATTATGCTCTCTACCCAGCCCAATCATCTTCCTGGTCTGCAGGCCCTGAAAATAAAACACCCATAAGAGAAAGAAACGTAACACTTGAGGGTTTTCCTGATTCTACTAATCAAAAGTAAATTAAATTGAAAATTAAGGAGCTTAAAGAGAGAACATGATTTAATATCGTGCAAAATATTTGGATCATCGGTGGTCAACTTTGAAGGTGGAGGCAGCACATTTTAAGAAGTCAACTTTGAACACCCCACCGATGCAGGTCCATCCCAGTGGTGCATCAAGAACAGCAGAAACATGATTTTGCTTTTCAAGGACCCTATCTCCTGCCAAGCTACATCATCATGCGGCTAGAAATTATGCATCGAGATTATATTTTGCTCCTTCAAATCCAGCAATCTGATGAGAATTGCCCAGTTCTTGAGCTCCAATGGAATAATTGCAGCGGAAATGGGACAGCCCAGAACAAAATTGCGGTTCGAATTGGTGGTGTGGATTCTGTGGAAGAAACCCATGAAAAGCTAGATGCATCATCATGTCGACGGGCCTACCACTTAGTCAATGGCTGAGATTGAAAATGATACATCTTCCTTTATGGACAAATGGTTTTGTCTCTGCCTCACAATTCTCAATTATGAGCAGGAATAAAGCTCCTGTGCTAGACAAAATCATTTGAATGCAACTCCAGTCTATTTATTTATTTTATCCCCAAAAGAAAAGGAAACAAAATGTATGCAAACTTACTTTAAATACTTGTTCGGGAGTATTGTTGAGGTTGTTTTTATTAAAATTATTTTTGACATCAGCATATGAAAATAATTTAAAAATATAAAAGTATTTTTTTTTAAATTGTTTTCAAAAACATTTTAAACAACCATGATAAACAGGAACTAAATGTGGAATTTAATTCGTAGCCCATCTTGTTTTTTTTTTTTTTTTTATGGCTAGAGATGGGCGGTAGTGAACTGCCAAGATATTCTCTGTATCACACACAGGACACGGATCAGCTTGCCATCATGATTCGTGAAGATGTCTTGCAAGTGTTGAGTTTACCCCAATTCAAAACCAATAAAAAGAGAGAGAGTAAAAGAATTGAAATAAAGTGCAAATAGTAAAGGAATAAGAATTTGGAAAGGGTCCAAAAGAGAATATATTTAACTTAAAACAGAAGGAAGAAGAAGACACAACACAATAAGGGCACGCACTACTGAGAGGGATGCTCGAGAGTATGATTCATATTGTTTTTTAAAATATTTTTTATTTGAAATAATACTTTTTTAATTTTTAAAAAATATTATTGATATCATAATATAAAATAAAATATAAAAAAATGATTTAAATTAAAAGTAAAATAAAATTCAAATTATTTTAATTTTTTTTAAAAAATAGAGTGAAAAAAACATGCACTTAGTTGTAGACATGAAGATGTGATGACGTAAGGTTCATCCCGACACTTATAATTCAACGGAAATAAAATGATGTCATTGACTAAAGAGTTGCAAAGCGTCGTGTACGTAATGATACTGATTTTAATGCCATGCGATACGGGATGGAGTTGACGATTTCGACAGCTCAATAATTGTCTACGACTTCTTATTTCTCACGCTATGGTTGCGGCTTGCATCAACCTAAGAGAATAAATAATATTTATAACATGTAAAAGCTTTTAGTATTTTTTATAAAACTTGAGTTAAATTTAAAAACTCATGACTCTTTACTTATCTCGTGTTTTAATTTAAATTATATATAAGTTGTTTTAATATAATCTTATTATCTTGGTAGCTCTAGAGAAAAATAAATAAAATAAAATAAAATAAACAAGTTAGATTAATTTTAGTCAATCTATCAAGTCATGACTTCAATGATGGATTTTATTGATTTTTTTATTATATTGTATAGTAAAAGAATAAAAAAATAATTTTCAATTAACTTAAAAGTATAAAATTTAATAAAAAAAATATCATTAATTAATATAATTCATAAAACAAGACAAAAACAATTACATATAAAAATAACCAAAGTGCCAAAAAAAAAACCGGTGCCGATGTGCCAAAAAAAAATTTTCTTGTTAAAAAAAAATTGGAGCGTGAGCATAAGGCAAGCTTGTGTGCTTGGGCCAGTTTGTGTGAGTGTGTTTGTGTTTATAAAGGGCAATAATTTGCCCTTTCTTTTTTTCTTTTGAAAAAAACAAACAGAGGACCTATCATTTTTTTTTTAATGTTGGTATCTGGATTAGCTTGTATGTGTCCCGATTAATTCTACGAGCCCTGAAATTAATGACTATATAAGTCTCCAGTAACCATCATATTAATAATTATAAGACTCAAATCTTAGGCTATATAGAAAACAAATACCCTTTAATCTCAAACTTTATCACTGGACTATTTACTAGATGGTTAGAGGAACTATCATTTTCTTACTAGAATACGACAAACATAAAGTTGGCCAGAAAATCTACAAAGATTTTTGGATGTAAAATTTTATTTTTAAACTACTTTTTATCTGAAAACACCCTGAATACTAAAATAAAACCATATATGGTTGTCAAATAATCAAACATAGGTGGCAATCTGAATTGATAAGTATTCTCAGGCCTAGATCTACGATTTTTGATAAGGTAAAAAGTAAAACAAAAAACATTATATTAAAATTTTTATTATTGAATAAAATTATTTGACATAAAAAAACATTTGTATGGCCTAAAATTGTGTCAACCAATTAATTTCCCTCTCCATGTTTTTTTAGCAAGTTTCCTTCTCCTCTCTCTAGCTAATATTCTGAAAAAAAAAATACCTTTAAATCAAAATATTCGAAACATATTACTATCAAATATATTCAACTTTACTTGATCATTCTCATTTAATTTAATTTTCTATATAATTAAAATGACAACCAAATAGGGTGGCAACAACATTAGGGATTTGCTTAGTGTAAAAGTATTTTCTATTCCAATAATTAAATTATTGTTTCAATTTTATGTTTTTATATTGTATTATGGGAACTTAAGCTAAATAAATTGTTTCAATTAGCAATCTATAGGATTCTTACAATGTTAAATAAACATATCGACTTTAAATTAATGTTCAATTTAGAAAGATAGAACTTTATTTTATTGCTTAAAACAAATTGAAATTACGAGACCATATTTGACACTGAAAAAACAACCTTTTACCGTTTTATTGTTTTCAAGGCTTTTCTTTTTTTGGTTTTGATGTTTCAGACCTACATTTTATTTGTTTTATACTTTGGTATCATTGGGTTCATTTTAATGAGAGAAGTGGTAATGAAGGTGTTTTTAAGCTTCTATATCACTAGAAAAAGGTTAGTCGGGATTAAGAAAGAATTCTTTATATTTAATCTTGTATTTTTTGATTGATTTATGGATGTTTTAAGTTGAGAAATTGGTTTATTAAGTTTCTTAGGATATTTATTAGGCGTGTTAGGTGAAAAATAATAAAAATAGATTTTTGGATTAAACAAACATGGGACATGATTTTGTAGCTACCTTTTTGGTGGCAAAAATCTATATCATTAAACGACATGCCTTTTGTCAAAGCTGACAACATGACTTTTATTTTTATTTAAAAAAAATAAAGATGACAATTAATTATTGAAAAAAAGCTAAGAAAACAATTAAAGTGGATCAATACATGTACCTACGCTTGCAAACTCCCTTGCACCTACTCTCATTTGTTATGAGTCAGACATGTTAATCTAGCCCCAAATATCTAGTCTATTTTTGTTAAGTCCTTTATGGAGTTTTTTTCTTTTAACCATGTATTCTTGAAGATTTTTTTAATATTTAGCATGAAGGAAAATGAATAAGTCTCTTTAAATGGAAATAAAATGATTTTCCTAGGGGGAAGCATTTTGTACAACACATGAGGCTAAATAACCAATAAGTGAAAGTTATTAAAACGATGAAGGGTGTAACGTGAAAAGAAACTAGTTCTTATCTTTAAAGTTTTACAACCCTAAATAAGGTTATTAAACTCGTTTACAACTTTAAATTATAAAGAATACTTGGTACATTTGAGAAAAGTTTGTATTGATTCATCTTCATTTTAGGAAGATAGTATACAAGCTTGTTTATATATATATAAAAAACATTATAAATAATAAAATTATAAATAAATGAATAAAAATCAAATACAAAAAGGAAAATAAAAAAAAAATCTTGAATAATAATTTTAGACCTTATTTGAAAGCTTTCCCAACACTCAATAAGTATAAAATCTTAGCCCTTCAAGAAATAAATATTTCAGAATCTTCTAGAAAAATATCAGCTTGATTCATTACTCTTTTTTTTTATTGGGGAGGAAAACAGCATCACAGAAGAAAAAACTCACTCATGACATGTCAATGTTATCATTTTTTTTGACATAATTCGACAAGACAGTCGATTATAAAATCAAAAAACTGAAACACTCAAATAAAAAAAAAGAAAAGAAAAGAGAATGGGGTAAGAACTCATGAAGTTGCGTAACCTCAATCGAAGCGAAAGAGAAGGGGGGAAACGAGGTTGTGCTCCACGAGAAAAAAAAAAGAGTCGAAAAGGAAGAAGAAAGAGAAGTTAGCTACAAACAAGAAGTTAAAACAAGTAATTATTTAATGAAACATCACTCCCTTTAGCTTTACTAATAATTAATTAATGCAGAATCTAGCTGCATAATTAATGATCATAGAATAATATAATTCTGCTGCTTTAGGGTGCGAAAGTTTTCATAGGATTTAAAGAAATATGAGGTGGTGGATACTCATGAATCTGAAAGCGATGCTCATATGCCAGCCCTTTTAATTAAAGCTGATGATTCGATGGGATCCCTTTCATTGCTCTTTCCTTTAGTTTCACACCATAATTATTATTATTATTATTATTATTATTATTATTATTATTATTTTTCAAAGATGATAATGGACAGGAAGGAACTACCAACGCATGTAAACAAAGGCCTCTTCTAGCGAGGAGGTTGGTGCACTGATTTCCTTTCCCAACAGTGTAAAGCAAACGGTGAGGAGCATTATTGGAAGAGAAGATCATGAGTCGAATGTCAGATTCTTTTCTTTAGGTATATTAACTCCATTGCTAATTAAAATAATAATAATAATAATAATAATAATAATAATAATAATAATACAGCGACTGTCCCATCAACTCCATCGATGTTATTATCATGGTTGCAAAATTTTCACTTACAATTTTATCTTCTCATATTAGATATCTGTTTTTGAAAAGTATACCATGATTATTCTTTCTTTATAGTTTTTTGTTTCACTTATTTTGTTCTTTTTCCTCGTGTATGGCACAACAAATTATCCTATCAATCTTCTATTTGTATTTTTTTTTTTTGGTTATAGTGAGGGTAAGAAAAGGGTATAATTGTTTTGATCCTATAGCTTGGAAACTTTATATATATATATATATCATCATATTGTTTTTCTCGAGTATATACTTTTCTTTTCCATTTCATTCACTACTCATAGTTTGACTAGATAAGATCTTATTTATATAGATTCTTTTTTTTAGAGATCTAATAGTTTATCATCTTAGATTTTTAGTATTTAAATTACCCATTTTAATGCTTGACCAATTCATATTAATCATTATGCAGGTATTAACACTTTACTCTTTGACACACCTAAGGCCCCATTCTCCTCTATGATCGCCTCCTACTCCATCTAAGATTATAGATCCATCTTTATGTTAATCCATACGCATACATAAGTCCATAAAGTTACTTGTTCTAATTATCATTCACCATTTACTTTCTTTTTAACTTTTATTCATTGTCTTTATTATCGCTCTTCTTATAAAAAGGCAATTATTAATCCTCTTTGACAGCAAGCTATGGATGATGAATTTTCTATTTATATAAAATAGATACTTGGGATTTGGTTCCTATATCTCTTGGTAAAAGTGTTGTTGGTTGTTGTTAGGTGTATAAGATTAATTTTGATGGATCTATTAAGAGGTACAAGGTTATGTTAGTTGCAAAAGAATAATCTCAATAGTATGGTATGAATTATAAGGAGATATATGCTCTTGTTGCTAAAATTATTGTTATTCATACTTGTATTGCAATAGCTTCAGTTTGTCAGTGACATATCTCTCAACTTGATGTTAAAATTGCTTTCTTGAATGAAGATCTTCAAAAAAAAAGGTTTATATGGTTTTCGCTCCTGATGTTACATGATCCTGGGCATGTTTGCAATCTTAAAAAAATATTAAATGGTCTCAAATAAGCATCTCATGCTTGGTTTGAGAAATTTTATATTGAGATCTCTTCCTTTGGATTTGTTTCTAGTAGTCATGATTCTACTATTTTAGTTAAGATCATTGATACAAGTCATATCATTTTATCTTTATACATGTTAAGAATATAGGGTTATATTGTTTTGTTATTTATTAAGAGTAGAATAATCTTTTTGTTTTAGCACATATATAGTCATTTTGTATTTATATTAAATTAATCATGTATTAAAGTAATTTATGATGAAACCCTAGTCTCTTTTTCTTATATTTATGTTTTCTTTACATTTATTTGTTTAACAATATTTAAGTTAACCACCATCTCCCTCATCTCCCCCTCATTTGAGATGGGGCTCAACTTTGCAGAATATGGTACTCACCTCAAGCATGGCTAGAGCACAACAAATAGTTTTTTCTTTTGACCTAGCGTTTTCCAGTAACTTCAGAAGAAATTGAAGCTCTGGTACAAAATTAGAAGGAAAAAAATCGAAAGGGATCAGATTCAGAGGACATTTCTTGTCAAATAAATCAAAAGATAGGTCAGGGACCTACCTTTCTTGTTCAACCAACCTGTGTTGTTCAACCAATCTGTGGGGAGTGTTTCAGGACCGGTTTGGGAGAGCTTTTATGATAGTTTTTTAAAGTGTTTTTCATGATGAAATATATTAAAATAATATTTTTTTTTATTTTTTAAAAATTATTTTTGATATCAGCACACCAAAATGATATAAAAATATCAAAACATATTTATTTAAAATAAAAAAATTTACTAAAAACTGCAAACAGCTTCAATTGGCACGCCATCATCATGGAATTGTTTATCTCACCCAGATGGACCTTCACCATCTCCATTTTTTTTGGAGGTGTTTTTTTTTGGTTCACGGGTTGCAAGATCAAACCCATGGAGCAGCTTAGCCATTGTTGATTTCGTGACTTGAGGGCAAAAGAGCCAAAAGGCAATGATTCAAAGCTTTGTCTTGTGAGTGCCTGGGAATTCTTCTGGTCAAACTCAATTAAGAGAAATTACCATTTCAACCTGAGAAATTTTACTACTGGAGTTGCTGTGAATGATAGGGGAGAGATCAATAAATAACCGATTTTTTTTTCATGATAATAAATATGTAATTTAGTTATTTGATTCGATTTTAAAATTTAGCTCTACTCGCAATACAAAGTGTAATTTTTAAAATAATAAATAAAAAACAAAAACAATTATAGAAAGGCTTGGTGTAATTAAAAAAAAAAAATCTAGAGTTTCTCTTGAACTTTTATCTTTGTATTAAAAAAATAAAAAAAAATCATTGATCTATGCAGTATAAAGGGAGTGTTTGAGAGTGTAATTACAATTGTTTTTAAAGTATTTTTCATTTAAAAATACATTAAAATAATATATTTTTTAATTTTTTAAAATAATTTTTTACATCAATATATCAAAATGGTCCAAGAACATTAAAAAAATAATATAAAAAAATTATTTTTTTTTAAAATACTTTTCAGTGCTTCCCCAATAGCCCGGAGCCAGAGATGAGTGTTCCAATACTTTCAACGCCACCAGTATTTTAAACAGTAATTAACCAGTTGCTATTGTTATGTGCCTAACAATTTTGGTTGATAGATTAACAATGAGCAGCAAATTGAGTGCTTGTGTCAATTTTTTAAAATTTACCATATGAAATGTTTATATATATATATATATATATATATATATATATATATATATATATATATATATAAATAGAAGTTTTTTTTTATCTATTTATATAACATCAATTCATACATGTTATTTACAAGCATGGTGATCTCATATAAATATTGCGTAAATTACAGGTCCAAAAGAAAGTGCAACCATCTACCATTAGTAATACCATTTCGGGAGTATTTGACACTGTATTTTAAAAATATTTTTGAAAAAAATAAAAATTTTATTTTTATTTTTTACTTTAAATTACTTTTTTTATATTTTTTTTTTACTATTTTCATGTGTTAATATCAAAAATATTTTAAAAAAAAATATTTTTTTTATATATTTCTAAATAAAAAATATTTTAAAAAACAACAACAACTATATTATCTATCAAACAGTGACGAAGTATATACTATCTATCAAAACAGTGACGAAGTATATACTATCTATCAAATAGTCACGAATTATTTAATGTGTTGTCGTTTTTGATAAAAACAAAAAATCAAAAAGCCTTTGACCACTGCACTTTCGTAAAAGCAAGCAATACTAAAAGAAGGGTAATAAATTTTAGTACCTGATTATGCTCAGCAACTAATGGTTGTTTGAGATTAAAACCCTATTTGTAAAAAGTGTTTTTGAAAAATATTAAAAAATATATATTTTTTATTTTAAATTAAATATATTTAGTTTTTTAATCATTGTACTAATATAAAAAATAATATTTAAAAAATAAAAAACATATATTATTTTGATATATTTTTGAATGAAAAGCATTTTAAAAAATAACTATAACCACACTTCCAAAACAGTCACTAAAATTTGATTGTATTTTTTTAGAAAAGATAAGCTTATTTCAGCTTTAAGTTTTTTTTTTTATTTTTGAGTTATTTTGATGAGTTTATATTAAGAATAAATTTAAAAAAATAAAAAATATTTTAAAATAAATAAAAAAATATCTAAAGCAATTTTAATCGGGTAAGAGATTTCTATCGTTGGTTTTTCTTTGTAGTCGTACACCAAGAGAAACCAAAGTGGAAAGCCTTTATCTGGGTTACAAGAACATGAACGGTTTAGAAACGAGGATAAGCAGGACAAGTCTCTTTCTGATTTGACTTTGAAATTTGTTACCGTAATAATTAAATCTAAACGCACTTGGCATGGCTTTTGGCAGCCATTGCCTAACTCTGCGAGGTTTCGATGTTAGTAGATGGATAGATAATGTCTTTCACCACTCTTTAATCATTCACAAATGCCACGAATTGGTGTAAACACCACACCTTTGCTTCAGTTCGGTCCCCGAAAACAAAATTGAGTTCCCCCACTTCAGTTCTGTCCCACATCACATTTAAGTTTAGTGATTTTACAGATAATTCAATACATATACATATATACATATACATATACATACATATGAATGTGTATTTGATAGAATATCAAGCACATGTAGCTTCGTTTCGGTTCTTTCCAGGTTCATTTCCATGTTGAGCCCATATACATATGAGTTTAGTGATTCGTCAAACCTAATGTCTCTGCCTTTAGCTATATATGAAACTCAACTACATATAGGTCTAGTGAGTTATCATACTTTGTAGATTGTCTGTACGATATTTGTTTCAAGGGACTAATCTCCATGAGTGCATAGCGTATCCCCTTTGACAATAAATCCTGGTAAGCTAATGTAATGAGTATGTTTATAAACACGTGACAGTCATGGGTGAAATTTGCAATCCTCTAAATTCATAAACTTTGATATGTTTGAGACATATTTATCAGGAAAACACATACTAAGTCATATGTATACTAGTAGTTGTAAATTCATGTCTAGAGTGAAATTAACCTTGGGCTTCACAACTTGTGACTCATTATAAACCAATTCTATATTTTTATGATGACAAAACAATGTTATATCTATTATAGCTTTGATGTTGTCATTGGTCTTTCCTTTCATGTCCATGATTGTATTGAAAATATTCTCAAACATTTTCTTTTCTGTATGGATGACATCAAGGTTACAATAGAGAAGATTAGTCTTCCAATAAGAAAACTCCTAGAAAATACTTCGCTTTACTTAATTATAAATCAAATCAAAATCAGGAAACTTCTACTTACCAAATTGAAAATCATGCACAATGTCACCCTACTCAAAAACCATGTGATGCAGTTCTTCACTCAACAGTAGCGGTAGTGTAAAATTCTTCTCAGTTATTCCAATAAATAGACTTTTTTGTTCCTTTTATACTTATGATATGTTGGCAAAAACCTCAGTAACAATAATAAAAAAAAAAATTGTCGTCGTTAATCAATGTGAATGCTTTGTTATTTTCCATACAGTATGAACATGCTAGTTTTCAATGCATGCCCCACCCATAAAGCATTATATAAGCAGGAAAGTCATTGATAGCCCATATAAAAGTTGTCCTCATCTACAAAATATATCTCCTCGATACATCATAAGTCAAGGCCCCAAATGACCATAATTGTTTTAACTCACCAATCAATGATCGAAGCCAAACATAAATGTTTTGGCCCAGACAACAAAAATCGAGTATGATCATTGATAAAAACATGAACTTCAACCTCTTGCAGATCTCTAGTGGAAAGTTATATATCGTGAGTACCATAAGCCAATAGGAATAAAGTGCGACAAATGAACCAAATAGATTGAATTTGTTTGTGTATAAACCAAGACACATAGTTTTCACTGAAAATTAAGGATACAAATGGTGAAAGTGTTTCCAGACTTCACCATTAGAAGGGTGCATCATCATCACTCTATTAGTTGCATTACATGAATGGTGTCATATCATGTGTCCAACATTATATGGTGACATGAATAACCTTTGTAGTCTATGTGTGATTGAAAAGTCCATCCCCTGCTAGTTCTGAGTTTATAACGAGGATGCCGAGATATTCTGCACCCGTTCAACTCTATATTTTTAAAGTAGTACAACATGCAAAAGTTTGGACACATGTTGATTTTCTAGTATACTTGCCTAAGAGTTTATCATGGATTTGACAACATAAAAATTCTCTTTCAGTCTATTCCATTTAGATAAAATGTTTTTAGCCCATTTGACACTTATATCATAATTGGTCTCACTTAAACCATAATCTACCTTTATGCTGAACACTTGTATCATGTCTGATAATTTCTTGTGATTTGTGCAACCATTCCATAATGGTTTATCATATTTTTAAAAGATAAAAAAACTAGCCGTGTTTGCATTAGATTCTTCATCTATGATTGGACATTCACCTACACTACTTTGATTCATTCTCATCATATTTATAAACATATTCCTATAAAGATTATTGTTGGCATCTACAACTCCATGCATGTTGCTGGAACTAGAAGTTGACTCAACCATCCTTTCTACCATTATTTTTTGAGGAGCGAATTCTTCTTTGTGTGCATACCAACACAGTCCATTAACTCTTTTTATAGAAGATGCACCACAACAACATTTGGATCAATACTTTTTTTGTTTTTGCAACTTTCTATATGGACATCTAATATAGTCCCTACTAATGTTTCTTGGATTGGATATTGCGTAGTTAATAAAACCCTAAACATCATTACAATAATCCATCCTACATATTTCTTGAGGTGATTCACGATACATTCATTAATGATTTTTCATTATTTATATCAAACCTATATACAATAATAATGTATTAATTAAATTAATTAATTAAACAAATACAATTTCAGTAATGATCTTTCATTGACTACCAGCATTTACCAACATAACCATTCTGTGATAATGGTGTGCGCTAAAGACTTGCATAAATACCCGTCGGTAAATACCTACAAAAATATCAACAAAAACTTGTCTTCAGTAATGTTCACACCCAAATACTGAAAGAAAGAATTTTTTAATTATTGCATTCTCGGTATAAATTAGTCAATTTTCTAGTAGTGTCTTAAGTATTGCATTCTCTTGTTAAGAGTCATTGATTTTTTCATCGGAAAGTTTCTAGCCTCCACCAAAAAGGATTGAAACATTGGTAATTTTCTAGCCTATAAAATTTTGAAACATTGGTAATTTTTTATAATAAAAAAACTAAAAAAAAAGGAAAAGAAAAGCATGGAAGATTGATTGTTGACGCGAAAGCGCACTCGAAACATAATACGAGTGCTTAGGAAGACGAGTTGTTTCAGTTTCGAAGCACATGGACAGCAAAAGAATATAACACAAATTCTCAGATCATTCCTGGTAGTGTTCAGTCTGCCCTCAACGACGCATGGAAATGAATCAATTTTAAATATTTGGATGGCCAAGTAAAGGCCAACAGGTTTTATTATCGTTGACGAAAGGCATACACGAACATGTTTTCAAGATCATTTAATCTGGTGATTCTGTGTAATTCCTGGAGAACAAACGATTGCAGGGATTTCCCATCTTTCAACAGTAATAATTCTCACTATATTCTTTAAAATATAATAATTGGATGAGATAACATGTAGTGTTCTTACGATGGACTAAACATATACAGAAAGTAGAACTTTTCTTTTCTGCTCTTTTTTTTTCTTTATTCAGATTTAGAAAAAGATGCGATCGTTGTGCGTGTGTGATTGATAAAGCAACACTGAGCACGAATCCTCACTTCCGAGATTAAAGAAGAAGAGAAAAGACAGATTAGTATTGTACGAAATCCCCATCAAAGTGAAGGCACCAAAGCTTGCCTTCTGATCTTGCCACGTCAAATTATGCAGATATGGCAGTATCATATGGTCATGATCTCTCTACTGAATAATGAACTTAGGCACTATGATTTCTAACCTAAGTAAATTCAATAAAAGTCAACTATTGCTCACAATGTGGCCAAGACGTGCTTCAAAAAATACTACTACGGTACTGCCTGTATCCGACACTTCTCGGCTAAATAAAGTCCATGAAATGTAGCTGAACCTTCCTGGCTGATCCATCTACCTCAGTGAACCTGACGTGGCCCAGTTAAAGGGGAGAGTGCATGCACGTGGAAAAGATCAGGGATGCAGAGGATGACAGCCCCCCACCCAGCTAATGACTCTTCATTTGACTCACCACTCCCTCTTGACCCGTATTGCTGTCTTCTCAAGAAACTTTTGTTGCTATATATATTTGGAGCTTTCTTCTCTTCCAAGTGCCAACACATTGAATCCGAGAGGAGTTTCAAGAAGTCTGGTGATCTTGTTTGTGGTGACCAACCCACCAAATTCTGTCCTGAGCTGAAAGCTTTCCCCGTTGGCACTCTTTTGTCGTACACACTTTGCTAGCCATCGGATCATTAACTTACTTCGTTGTGTTTGTAGAGCCAGGTAGCATAAGAGCAAGCCCGCCTGTAGATTTATCTTTCTTTTAGTTTTTGCTGCAACCCTTCTAAAAGTTGACCTGACTGAATATTTTCAAGTTATGTAACTTGTATCACCAATCAGTTTCTCAATGGAAAATCCATCCATCCCTCTGAAATCCCAACATTGTCGCTAGATAGAGGGTATTCCTTGTAAACGTCTGAGTATTCTAGTTGTCTGTTACAAGATTTCAAACAAGGAAGAAATCAAGTGCGGTACTTTTCACCACTAAGCTTCTTGTCGGATACATCATGGAGGAGACATTTGTGCCTTTCCGTGGAATCAAGAATGATCTTCGGGGAAGATTGATGTGTTACAAGCAAGACTGGACAGGTGGATTCAGAGCAGGGTTCAGGTAAAATCTCATCTCTTTAGTGATCACACAGAACTTTGTTGTGCATGGTTTGCAGTAATTGCCTTTTTGCTGACATATACATTCTTTTCATTTTAGGCCTCCGTTATTGATAAATCTCATTATGATTATTGGTTACATATATTAATGTTATTTTCAGGATTTTGGCTCCCACCACATATATATTCTTTGCTTCCGCGATTCCGGTAATTTCATTTGGGGAACAACTGGAGAGAAATACTGGTATCGACATGAACTCAGCAAAGAACTATTTTTTTTTCTTCTGTTGAATATTCTTTTGTTTGAAAAGATTGTGATATTAGTTTGCTGAGATCATGCACATTCTTTTTTCCCTTTTCGCCAACTTTTTATCAAACCATTATAATCTTAAGGTGAAAAGAAGAGAAAGAAAAGACATGATCTTCTGTGAAATTTTAGCACTTCATGAGATCCACCTTCACTTGCAGACGGAGTTCTAACAGCAGTTCAGACCCTGGCATCCACCGCAGTTTGTGGGATCATACACTCAATTATTGGAGGTCAACCTTTGCTGATATTGGGAGTTGCAGAGCCGACAGTCATTATGTACACATTTATGTTCAACTTTGCCAAAGAGAGAGCTGATTTAGGAAGGGACTTATTTCTAGCATGGACTGGATGGTGAGGAGATCATTGATCCCTTTTTATTGGTCTTAGATGATCTCTTTTTTGAAAAACCTTATCTGGTTATATGATCTTGCAGGGTATGTGTTTGGACTTCACTCTTGCTGTTCTTACTGTCTGTCTTAGGAGCATGCTCAATTATCAATCGGTTCACTCGTGTAGCTGGAGAGTTGTTTGGTCTGCTTATTGCAATGCTCTTCATGCAGCAGGCTATCAAAGTAAGATTAGTTAAAGACTTCACCTGTCATTTTTGTTTAATTTCTAGCTAAACTGAGTAACTGACTTGATTTTTAAGGGTCTCGTGGATGAATTCCGCGTTCCAAAACGAGAAGATCTAAGATCAATGGAGTTTATACCTTCATGGAGGTTCGCAAATGGAATGTTTGCTTTGGTTCTGTCATTTGGCCTCCTGCTCACTGCATTAAGAAGCCGAAAGGCAAGATCATGGCGCTATGGGAGTGGTATGTAGATCAAAATTCAGATTTTCATATAGAATTCCGAGGGCTTTTGCTAATTACGATCAGTCGGGAATCTTGGTCACTTTAAAGATCACCATAGTCTTCTGTTTTAAAGCTTAAAATCATTTTGCTGACAGGTTGGGTTAGAAGTTTAATAGCAGACTACGGTGTACCCCTCATGGTTCTAGTATGGACAGCTGTTTCTTATATTCCGACAGGAAATGTTCCCAAAGGAATCCCCCGGCGTCTTTTCAGCCCAGATCCCTGGTCCCCTGGTGCGTATGAGAATTGGACTGTAGTCAAGGCAAGTTCTTCACATTTTTCTGTCATCCGGAAAACAAAGAACTTCATCTACACATATCAAACTAAACTAGACTATTGATTTCATTCTTCACATATCAGGAGATGTTAGATGTTCCCATTTCCTATATTATTGGAGCTTTCATTCCTGCTACGATGATCGCGGTGCTGTACTATTTTGACCATAGTGTAGCATCTCAGCTTTCTCAGCAGAAGGAGTTCAATCTGAGAAAACCATCTTCTTACCATTATGACTT
Source organism: Salix caprea (assembly GCA_964035475.1). Lineage (NCBI taxonomy): Eukaryota > Viridiplantae > Streptophyta > Magnoliopsida > Malpighiales > Salicaceae > Salix > Salix caprea. Next base: position 2,710,823 of record OZ037755.1, on the reverse strand, counting down.
GCTTCTTTTGGGATTTCTGGTATGCAGATTCTCCCTTCTTACTAGAATTGTCCCACCCTACTGGATTTTCTTTTTCCGAACATTCATAATATTTTCATTGATGATGACAGACCTTAATGTGTGGTCTCATTGGAATCCCACCATCGAATGGAGTCATTCCCCAGTCTCCAATGCATACAAAAAGTCTGGCTACTCTGAAGTACCAGGTAATCTACCCTGAAGTCCAAGGTTCTTTCAATAGTCAGTATCGAAGAAATAAATTGTCTGGTTCTGTCGTCGTGGTAACTCTGCTCATTAAATCATTGGTTATTATGCAGTTGCTTCGAAATAGACTTGTCGCAGCGGCACGTAGAAGCCTGAGAAAGAATGCCAGCTTGGGACAATTGTATGGAAATATGCAAGAAGCCTATCAACAAATTCAGACTCCTCTGATCTACCAACAGCCCTCTCAAGTATGTTTTTTGCAACTTATGTTGCTGTTGACCATCTTGCTTTGTCCTGAACAAAGTAAACATGATCGTAATTTCGGAATTCCTAGATGAAATCAAATAATCTAGTTTTGCAGAAATAATTGAGAATTTCTGAATATCTTGTGCAGGGTCTAAAGGAATTCAAAGAATCAACCATCCAAGCAGCTACATGCACAGGCCATATAAACGCCCCAGTCGATGAGACAGTATTCGACATTGAGAAGGAAATTGACGATCTATTGCCTGTTGAGGTCAAAGAACAGCGTCTAAGTAATTTGCTTCAAGCCACAATGGTTGGAGGTTGTGTTGCCGCCATGCCCTTTCTCAAAATGATCCCAACCTCAGTCCTTTGGGGCTATTTTGCGTTTATGGCGATTGAAAGTTTGCCTGGAAACCAGTTTTGGGAAAGAATATTACTGCTCTTCACTGCACCAAGCAGAAGATACAAGTAATAACTTCAAATCCCTCATCTTCCACAGTTCCACTTGTCTTTCATGTTTAAATTAACTCATTTTTCTTGCAGGGTTCTGGAAGATTACCATGCCACATTCGTAGAAACAGTTCCTTTCAAGACAATTGCCATGTTTACAATTTTCCAGACAGCTTATTTGCTGATATGTTTTGGTCTCACTTGGATACCGATTGCGGGCCTCATGTTTCCATTGATGATCATGCTTTTGGTTCCAGTAAGACAATACTGCCTTCCCAAGTTTTTCAAAGGAGCACACCTTCAAGACTTGGATGCAGCAGAGTATGAGGAAGCACCAGCTTTGCCATTTGATATCGCTACAGTAAGATTCCTTCCCCAACATAATTAAAAGGAAAATCCATCCTGCATTCACTCTCACTTCTCATCTACAATTTCTTCACTTTGTCTGTAGGAGGCAGAGCTGGGGGAAGGAGCTGCTTATGGGGGAGACGGAGAGATTTTGGATCAGGTTATCACCCGAAGCCGTGGAGAGTTCAGGCACACGAGTAGTCCCAAAATCACAAGCTCCACTGCAACACCAGCAAATAATACTAAAACCCATCAAAGCCCACGTCTCGCGTACACATACAGTCCTCGAGTAAGTGAATTGAGAGGGATGAACAGTCCCAAATCCGGTGGAATAGGGCTTGCAAGTCCGAGGACTGGAGATCAGAAGCTATCTAAACTGGGGAAGAGTCCTTCAAGTTCAGAACAAAACTAGTGGCAAAAACATTTTGGCTTATCTACCAGTAAGTAGCTTTAGATTTGCTTGTGCTTGCACCCTTTCCCTTTCAAGTGTGCTCTTTTGGTTGTAATTAGTGTAAAATATTCCTTCTCTCTGATCTTCTTCTTTAGAGAAAAAACAAAACCGTGACTTACGATGGATTAGTTGCTTTTGCTGTAATAAGTGTGCTAGTGTATATCGGTTCCGGCCATAGTAGCTAGCTCAATGCAACTGCCTTTCTGATGAAATTTCTTGATATTACTTCCAACCATATTGCCTGATGCTTTACTAAGCAACTGCAGGCAAGGCATGCCAAGAAAAGGAATCATTGCAAATTTGTCAATGAGATTCACCTAATCTTTATTAAAACCATTTTTGAGTAGCAAGCTGCCAATGCCGTTGCTCTGTTACTATCGTATATATATCAGTTTAATAATCAAAACTGAAAAACAAAACTTAGAGACTGGTGTATTTAACAGTTGGAAGAACTTGATCCTCTTAGAAAGAAATCCTGAAACGCAACCCCCCCCCAAAAGCTGATGTGGGTGACGCCTGCTCTCCTGTAGTTATGCTTGCAACCCTAGGGTCAACGCTTCAGTGAAAAATGAATCATGTACAGAGGACTGGTCTGGAACACAAACTTGATTTGAAAAAATGGGACTTTTAGAATTGCAGTGACAGAGAAGATGTGGTCAGAATTTATCCCATCAGGAATTCCAAAGGAGAAAGCTGGTTGGCTAGAGCCTAGTAGGTCCTACACTATGAGTGCGTGAACACTGCTGAACAGGATTTGAGTGCTTTCCATAACATGGATCTTGGTTGGCTATTGCTCTTCACGTCTGCCATTATGAAATACAGTGGAGCCGGGTCTCTTTCTAATGATTTCAGTATCTCTGTCGGTGCGCAATTCAGAGAAACGTTCCAAAAGAATAGCTTGGTTTATATGTGTGTGTTCAACTTTCAATTCCTTGCAAAAAGAAAGTTGCTTGAGATCAGATGATTCGAGTTCCGATTGGACGAAGGAGTTGACCATCAAGAAGTTTTGATTTACTTTATTGAGTTTGAAGGAAACCATATGATGAGAAACAGCTGCCATGCATATGAACCACAATAAATACTTCGGGGAAATCATGAAATATTAGGTGTGAAAAAATATGTGGCGGTGAAAATTTACTATCGTTCTCCACCTCTTTCAGAATAGAACAAAAACTTTATTTCTCCACACTCGAATCAATCGAACATATAGCAATGACTAGTTATGACGGCAAGTTCAGACGATCAGTTTAGAGAAAGAGATGTTATAAATTGAATTGGAAATTGTACCGACATGAGAATTAAGAATACTAGTGATCAGCAGAAATTATTGCAGTGTCCTGGATGAACTTCTTATCATCGAAATGATAGGTCTACGCCCCCCAGAAAAGAATACGGAACATAATAGTATTTAAGAACTTCCAGTACTGCAGTTCTTGGAATTAAAGTTACAGAAAGAGAGAAGAACAGTAACAGCAATGATATTGCAAGTGAACAAAATGATCAAGAACATGCTTGACTTAAGCTGTCTAGCATGGTTGAATGATCAATAATTACCTCAATACATCAAGAAAATATATTAATAGAGAAACAAAAAAAGAGCCCATCAAAGTGAAAGATTGAGATCTAAATCTTGGCCTTTCTGATCTGTTTTGGGTTGTTGTTCTTCATCAATATTCTTAGAAGGAGGAGGAGGAGGGAGTGGGAGCATTACAAAATTGCCTCTGAATTGCTCATGATCATCCTTCTGATCAGCAAAATCTTCCCAAGTGAAAGATGGGATCCAAGTAGGTTTCATTTCTTTTTCCTCCACTCTCCCTTTCCCTTTGGAGCCATTCAACATCTGATTACGGGCATCTCTTATATTTCTAACCAAACTGTAAAAAGTTTTGATCTTCTCTTCTTCTTCTTCTTCTTCTTCTTCTTCATCGTCAACCACTATATATTCCTCTTTTCTTTCTCCTTCCATGGTGTACTTTCTCTTCATGAACAAGGTGATGGTATATTTATTTACTATTAATTAACAAGCAGGAGGGGGTGAATATATTTCCTTTCATGGAGATGGCGACATAATTTAAGAAACATTGATGGACCGTAGCTGGTAGGAGAAGTTTCTGAGAAACACGGGGAGCTCCTGAAATGACCAAATTAGCCTTTCAAAGTAGATGACACAACAACCTCAATCTTGGAAGTACGTGGTCATTTCGGTAAACTAAGTGGCTTATATCACAGAATCTCATGATGACTTCAGGGAGAAGTTGCACCGGCGGGAAGTGCCGGATGTGTAAACTTACTGTTAGCACGTAATGCCACTTTACTCTAGCGGTCAGCAGGGATCCTGTGCAAGTGATACTTGATATCACTGCTGCAGTTGAAAGGCTTTTCACAAGTTAGACATTGACACGTCGACCTGATTAAGACGTGGCACTTCGTGAATGGCCACCGTCATATGACGATGACTGGCGAGGCGAAAATGGGCTTCAGTTGATCAGCGAAAAAGGAAGTGGAGACAGAGGGATCTGTTGGTCTCCATGGAAAGGTCTTTTAGTGATGCCTCTCGGTTTTGTTGTCTACGAATGCCTTTCACTTTCTAATTATTATTATTATTATTATTACGAAGTTTTTTATAAGAATCCAACAAAACACTTACAAAATATTTTTTTTCTTGAAAAAAATATTTTTAAAACACAAAAAACAAGCAAGTTATTAGTAGAAGTAAATTGATAATATAGGTTTTTGAATATTATAAATATGATATTGTTTTCATCTATTTGATATTAGTACAACTATTTATAAGTTGTAATGAAATGATATAATTTCAATTAAAATTATATATATTTTTATAAAATTATATTAAATATATTTTTGTTTTTATTAATATATAAAAATAGTATTTCAACTTCTCAATATAGCTGAAAGCTATAAAATGGAAGAGAGAAAAAAAATGGGAACCCACAATTATTGACGTTTCCTTTTGTCGAAGTTGCCTTGGTAGTGGCCGAAAAGCCTAATATTAAAATACGTTAAGCATCAAAGATGACATTAGCTAAGATTCTTCGTGCCTTCCTATTTTTCTTTGTTTCGTTTTAATTATTTCTTTTTTCTTTTCCTCTTTTTTGTTCTTTCGACTCAGACTTTGTGTTGAGTGTGATTCAGGTTGTGCTGTTTTTATTTTATTTAAAAATATATTAAAATAATATTTTTTTAATATTAGAACATAAAAATAATGTAAAAACATTAAAAATTTTAATTTAAAATAAAAAATAAAAATAAAATTTTGTCATGATATAGTCGATTATCTGGCTCGTAGAGGAACAATTATCAAATAGCTAGTTGATAGCTTAAACCTAGTGGACAAAGGTCTAGAATAGTGAAGGATGAGTTACAATGGGCTCAGATACCCACTGTTCAGAGAGAGAAACCAAATGAAAGCCCAAATGGGATAACGAAACACAAGTCCAATTATTCCAAGGCTGACCGGCCCATTAAATCCAAAATGTCATGATAGTCGATTCTCCTCCTTTGACCACCTTCACTATTCCTATTCCTCGAGACATCACTAATGGTTGATTTTGGGTTTTTCCACATGAAAATATAATAAAATATATTTTTAATATTAACATATTAAAACGATTTAAAAATAATTAAAATCTAACCAATCATATAAATGTTTCTTATTCCACTCTCAAATTGTAGAAAAAATCAGTTCCTAAATTAAAAATGGAATGGGATTTTTTTGTCTTAAAATGAAATTCAAATGATACGACCAAGTCCGAGGTTCCTTTCTATATCAAAGAGAGAGTTTGCATTTAGCACACTATCAATGATAGTTAGCTAAATTGAAAAGATGCCATTTTTGGCTCACCATCCCTGTTTTATGCACACTCTAACGTATATGTTGAAAAAAAATCCAAAACTCAACTAACACACAAAAAAAACAGGAAAAAAAAAGTGGAATATACTAAAACAATGTTATTTCTTCAGTACTTCAAATATATTAAATTATAATTGGATTTTCTAAATAGTTTTACACTATGACTCAGTGTACATAAGCTAAAAAAATACAAATTTATAGTATTCAAAAAATCATATTATGTTCTTCTTATTAACATCCCATTAAATCATACATATATATATATATATATATATATATAAAGATTGTGGCAACAAGATCGATATCAAGCAGCATTTGGATGAATCCTTAAATAAGATTATTTGTAATTATTTTTTAAAGTATTTATCACTTGAAAATATATTAATAGAATATTATTTAAAATTTTATTTTTGAAATAATGTACAATTCAAAAACAAAAAAAATCAGTCCATTATTACCATGAATCCCATATATAATTATATTTTAAATTTAGTTTTATCGAATAAAAGTAACTTGCTTTTCCCTTATTTTATTATTTATTTTACAAGTACAAACTAATTTTTGTATCTATTTTAATCAAAAGTATATGTTTTCAAATTACAATTAAAGTATATGTCCCCTTCTCGATTCCTGTCCACAAAAGAAAGAACCACCCTTTTGATTTTTGAAGCATCTAACCATCAGTTGACCAAGCTCGTTCAACCTCCATGCTTTTCCGAGGCGGAGACGTGAGCTTTTTTTCGACACGAAGTTTCTCAACTCTTTTTTTTTATCATCATTAATGCTATAATCAACCCCCTTCAACAAGTTAACTAAAATAAACCTTACACCAATTTGAAAAGGAAATTCTATGCTTACAGAAAAAATTTTAAAATAATTTTTATTTAAAAATATATTAAAATAATATTTTTTATTTTTTAAAAATTATTTTTAATGTTTTAAGATATTTTATCTTAAAACATTAAAAATAATAATTTAAAATAATAAAAAATAATTAATTTAGTGTCAAGTTATTAAAACATGATATTAAAGTCTGATTAATTTAATAATTACGAATTTTACTATTCTTTAATAAAAAAAATTGCCATTTTTTTTATAAAAATTAACATAAAATAGTGTTAATTTATGTGAAAGTTTGAATCCTAAAATACTTTCGATCGAAAGTTGTAACGGTCTGATGGTTATTTACAAAATATTTTTCAGTCCAAGATATAATTCTAAAACCATAATCCCAGAAGAAAGTAAAATGAGAACAAGATGATCCATCATAAAAGAAGAAGAAAAGGGACAGCGTTAGAAACCATGAAATGATTAAATTGAGCACCGACGTGGAGCATTAAAGGGCGAGTCTGAGTTCTAAATCGTCTTCTTCTTTAGGTTTCTTGCCATCTAATTTCTTCTTGGTATTACAAGGACTAGGGAAGATGAGAGGAGGCCCTGTAAACTTAATATCCTCTGTGAAATCTTCCCATTCAAAAGATGGCACCCAGCTTGACTGCGGTTCTTCATCCTTTGACCTTCTCACCTTCTTCTTCTTCCTTGGCTTCTCCGCCATGGCCAGTTCATCTTTCCATCTGCTACGTGCTTCATGAAAACTTCTAATCAACGCGAAAAACTGCTCCATCTTCTGGTCTTCCTGCTCGTCGAGTTCGCCCTTGCTGGAAGCACTCTCCTCGCCCTTCTCGTTTTCCATTCTAGGTTACAGTGCACCAGCGGTTGCAGAAAGAAGCTAATTGAGAAGAAAATGGGCTCCAAAGCAAGAGAATCTGCAAATTTTCTAGGTGGTGATGGAGTTTCTTGTTCGTGAAATTTCTTCGAAGTTAGGCAATATTTATAGTGGGGGGGGGGGGGGGGGGGGTTGTCGTCGACGAGGACGAAAGGATGAAAAAGCCACCACGGCCGAGTTTGGTGGGCATCTAGAATGAGGACATAAAAGTAATAAAGTGGGTGACGCCACAGGGGGTGCGTCAGCAAAAAAACGTAGGCGTGGAATGATTCCAGTCTTCCGAGGCAAGGAAACTGCACGCGCCTCCGCAGCTGACGTGTTTGCTGATGTCAATGCATGACATCATTCATTGACAAGTGGCCTACGTTTCTTCTGGCTTTTCTAACGTGATCCGCGGAGCACTATCACCGATCATTGATTTTGACCGCTCAACACGCGTCCCATTTCAGGCAGTTTCTACGGGATGATGATCATACCGCGTGAGGAAACAGCAGCGGAGAAATAATTGGAGCGATTTTAAAAAACCACAGTTTTTGAGGTCAAAATATCTCATTTAACAAGATAAGTTTTTGGTGGGGGGAGTTGATATTCTACATGCTACCTAAAAAATATCGATTGAGCTTGATTGGGGGAGACAGAGATAGTTTCTTTTTTTTTATTTATTGTCTTGAATGGATTTAGATTTGTTTTAAATTGAGAGATTGATTTATTAAGGCTTTTATAATGTTTTTTGGTAAAAATTAATTTAAAATATTTTTTCGTTATAATTTTTATAAACGATGTTTTTCTTACAAGGAGAATTGATGATTGCAGATTTTTCTCTTAACATCCATGGAAAAAAAAGAATTAAGTTCGGTGAAGTTTTTTTATTCAATTGATTTTGATTTATTTTTTTTAGAGATTTTGGGGGTGTTGGGTGATTTATAAAGGATTTTACTGTGTTTTTTTACTGATTTTTAGATTGAAAAGAGTTTTTTTGCCAAAAAAAAATATACTTCATGATTTCCAACCACTATAGTGATGACTAAAATCCAGTTTTCATCACACAATATATTATCTATTTTTTTTAAAATAAAGGTCTTCTTAAGAAAACATAAATGATTAGTGATTTTCTATGTATCCACATGATTAAAGAGGAATTAAACATGATAATTTTTTTTATGATGTTGTTTGATGTTTATGTGGATAGTATAAAAATAAATCTTTATCTTGTTCAATATTGTTCCAATGAAAAAAAATTAGTCCCACTAAAAAGGGTAGAATAGACTTGTTCAATTCTATATACAAGGGTTAACTTAAATTGTTATGAGTCAATATAAAAATAAAAATAATTATTATTATAATTTTAAAATCTAATTAAGGAGGTGACCTAATGCAAGGTCCGGGTTTAACCATTGACCCTAATTAACATAAAAATAAAATGATTATTGTCATAATTTCAAAACTCGACCCATGAGTCAGCCTAAGGTCAAGCCCGAGTCATAGTTTAAATTGATCATTGACCCATATCAATGCAATGATAAACCTAACTTGGAGGTTGAGTCGAGACCAAACACAAGTCATAGGTTAGGTTAGCCATTGACCCGGTCAATATAAAAATAAAAAAGTTATTAACATGTTTTTAAAACTTAACTATGGTGTTGACTTCTAACAAGGCCTAGATCACAAGTCATGATAGTCAATGTGGGTTTCACTTAAAACAATATAAAAATAAAAATAATTGTTATCATTATTTTACCTGCAATATAAAAATAAAAATGGTCAATATAAAAATAAAAAAGTTATTAACATGTTTTTAAAACTTAACTATGGTGTTGACTTATGACAAGGCCTAGATCACAAGTCATGATAGTCAATGTGGGTTTCACTTAAAACAATATAAAAATAAAAATAATTGTTATCATTATTTTACTTGCAATATAAAAATAAAAATAATTGTTATCATAAAACCTAAATGAGAGATTGACATGGAAAAAGGCCTAGGTCATGAGCCTAAAAGGCCGACTTGAATTAATTCGAGTTAATTTAAGAATAAAAATTTTATTATTTTATTTTTAAAACTCGATTTGAAGTTGAACCTGGATAAGGTCCAAGTCGGAGGTTGAGATGGTCAACCTAACTTGACTCGGATCCAGACCATTGTATAAATATTTTATTATTATTATTATTATTATTATTATAATCTTAAAACTTGATTCAATAATTGACATGAGGCAAAGCTTAAGTTACAAGTTTATATGGTCTAACTCAAGTTAAAAAAAAAAAAAAATCAATAAAAATTGTTCAACCGAATCCAAAGTATACAAACACAAAGCAAAACGAGTATTTGTCTCGTACATGTTTTTAGTATTACCATACAAAATGCTAATAAAAGTGGCACAATTTATAATTATGTCCATTCATTTTCCCAAGAAACAAATTTCTAGAGTTTAAATTCAATTTAAAATTGAATTTGTAGGGCTTAAAATAATTTCAAAGATAAAATTTCATTTAAAATTTAAATTAGAGATTTCAAACCTGTTGTTAAATTCAATCAAGAGATTCCGATCATATTGTTAAGCATTTTGTTGAAAAACAATTCTACGCTTTCATAATTTGTAAGAGAATAAAAAAGTATAATAAATGGAATCCCGTGACTGCTGAAATCACGCTCCTTAAAGGGAGCTCAATTAAAGATCTCTAATGGTGGTAAGAGTTTTCAAATATGAATCGATGCTTCTTCTTAGTCGTCGTCGTCTTCTTCTTTTTTAATTTTTTATTTCAGGATGCTATTCAGTCTTGACATGGTGGTATCCCACAAAATAGGTGAGAGAATGATTTCTTATATTAAAAAAAACTCGATGGCCTGATATAAATTAAACAGCAACAGGCTTGTAAATGACCACTGGGGCAAAAGCAATCATTCATCGAGGGAATATGTTCATAGAATGTTTCCCTTTTACCTTCATGCCAGCCATTTTTGACCTGCAAGTGTTCAGGCACACTGCTAGTGGAAACCAGATGAACAACCAAAATGTTACAGTAGAACACTCCATATGAACACAAAGACTTCATACAAATGTAGAACAACCTTAATATTTTTGTTTTCAGTGCTCATGTTTATTGTTGGAACTTGATTCTCTTGTGAAGTTCCCATCAAACCGTAAACTGAAAAGAAGACATGATAAGGACAGCAGGGAATCAATTAGATACATACATACATATATATATATATATATATCAAGCAACAGTTTTATAACTCTCGATCATGGTTTTCAAGATTTGGATTTTCTCGAGCATGACCGATCAAGATTGCAAATCTCACGATTAATTTTGAGTTTTATTGTTTAGATCTGAAGCCAGTATGTTTATGTCACATATTCCACAGCTGATGATTCAAATATAAGAAAAACAATCAATATGAGAAAGGGAACAATTTGATAATCAGAATTCGTTTTACAATCCATTAATTGTTTGCTGGAATTAGTGAACAGTCACTGCAGGCGTATTACAATCTAAAATTAGAAAGTTAAAACACAATAAGAAAGTGCTGCTAAAATCAGCACCAGAGTGAAAGATTCAGGTCCAAGCTTGCTTTATTATGATCATCGTTCTTCACAGCTTCCTTTCTCTGAGAAGAATCCACCAAGGTGGACGACACAGCTGCAGCCGGGATCAGTTCTTTTAACTTCTCAGTCTCTTCCATGAAATCTTCACGTTGAAACAAGGGTTTCCAAGCAGTAACCTGCTTCTTCTCTTCCTCAAGTTTTCTCTTCTGGTTCTTGCCATCCATCGCCGGTTTCAATGCGGGATCTGGGACGTTCATTAGTCGATCACGAGCCTCGCGGATGCCTTTGATGAGCGCAAAGAATCTCTCTATCTTTTCTTCTTCATCTTCTTCATCAAGATCGTCATTGAAAAGCTTTCTCTTCTTGCCTGCTCCATCCATGATGATTTTGGTTGGTGGATGCAGGGGCAAGCCAGGAAGCAGGAGGTCACGAACAGAAGAAATACACTGTCGAGGTTGCTTCTCCGATTCTTCATGGAGACCCTTATTTGTACACAAGGTCAGGGTCAAGCATGCACAGTGATTTCTCACTTTCGTTGGACCTAAACGCCCCTCGTTCACCATGTCAGTGCCCACGTGGATTGGTGCTGGTGCTGTCCCTCTTTAAAAAAAACAAACAGAAGAAAAGAAAAAATGTCGTTTAGCAAGATATTTTACAGAAGATTCAAATATGTTTTTGAAAAACAATAATTTTAATATATTTTTAAATAAAAAATATTTTAGAAAACAATTCAAATAGAGACTGCTGCATAATCTTTTACTGTTAAATTCTATAGCGAAATGCCGCCCTCGTTTGAGTATATGAGAGTTAATTATTTAACCTGTGGGTGTTGTTTCTATTTCATCTCTTCCTTAATCCCGTTTCTAAGGGTTTTTTTTTAGTTTATTAGTAAAAATGGGTGACGAAATTCTATCTAAAGAGTAGATACATGTAATAAATAAAGGAATTCTACAAATTCGAGCCAAAGACATTCATATAATCCTACTGTTCTTACAATCATCTTGAACGCCAAAGACATTTCAGAAGAAGGAACCCTATTGTGCTTCAGTTATCTTCAGGTACAAATAATCCTGCATTCAATCCAGATCGAACAATGGCGTCAGGTTTTTTCTACTAATTAGCATCTAATTAACTATGGAATTCAACGTCAGCTATTTAATCTGGTGTGTGCGCGTAGACAGGAAGATGCCTGGGCAGTATACTCCGATCGTACAAACAAATTCCCCGTCTAATCAACCGACGATTCTGGTAGTAGCCTTATCCCTCTTCTAATCAACCACCAATTCATCATACTTTTTACTTTTTCTTGAAGTTCTTTGTAATAATCAATGTCAAGAAGAAAGCAAATGCTATGTAACCCCATAAAACTTCAGATTTTTCCAACCTTTCAATCATTTCCCATATCTTGTTTGATTTGTTTTATCCAGTTGATGTGAATTGTAACATACTTATGTATTTTTTAATAAATATCCAACAGATATTAAAGAGTTTCTTTTTTAATAAATATGAGGAAAATATCAAAACTATAGACATATATATGAAAGCATGCATGTTATCTTTGGACATAGGTTTTTTTTTAATTGAAAGAGTCTCTCAAACAAAATAAATAATTTAATTAATGATTTCAAATATAAGATAAGAACATAACTAAATGTCCTTTTTCAAAAAAAAAAAAAAAAAAACTAAGATCCAATTTAAAAATATTTTAAATTTTAACGTAATTTATTAGTTTGGAATTATAATTATATGAGTAAAAATAGTTTAGTTTTAATTTTTTATAATTGCTGAGTTAAAGCTAATTCGAAATATCAAAAGTCGCAAACTCAATCATATTACGTTAAAGCTAATTTGATCTTATTTTTTCCAATCTACTTCGACAGCACATCATCCAGTGATGAAAACTGCTATAGCTTCCTCAGTTTGTGCTTCTAGACAGTTGTTTCCGAGATTCCGGTGCTACTTCAACAGCAGATTCGGTGGTGAAAACCGGTAGCTTCCTGAGTTTGTGCTCCGAGAGAGTTGTTTCCGAGATTCCGGTGCTACTTCAACAGCAGATTCGGTGGTGAAAACGGCACGTAATCTCTCGACGTCATTGCATACGCAGAGTTGACGCATGCTTCTTCACACCAGTCCGTATGACCTGTTGTTTTTGTTTCTTTACTGACTTTATAAATTCCTTAAAAAAAGATTCTGCAGCTGAAGAAAAGGCAAACACTAGAGTAAAGGAGTGTTTGTTAATGCATATCAAAACAGCATTTATATTTATTCTCTTAAAAAAAAATCTATTTTAATGTCGTGATTTACGAGCCAGTATATAATTTAACACTGGTTTTGTCAATGTTTTCGTGTAATTTGACTTTGAGATAGTAAGTGATTGTTTGAGAGTGTGGTTGAGGTTGTTTTTCAAAGTTATTTTTGTTTTTAAATACATTAAAATGATATTGAAAAAAAAATATTTTTAATATCAGCACATGAAAATGATTTAAAACCACTATTTTTTTTAATTTAAAATAAAAAAATTATTTTTTTAAAAAGTATTTTTGAAACGCAGTAACAAACACCCATATTACTCTCCTTGGTATTGTGATAAAATCTTTAATCCATCATCTTTTGGGAAGTAATAAGTAATTTGCTAAAATACATCAATTTATATATTATTATTATTATTATTATTATTATTATTATATTTTATTTTTCTTAATTCTCTTTTATTTATACTTTACATATTATTTTACATCCTGCAGAAATCCCTAAAAATATCGTTTTATTTTAAGAAAATATAATCATATTACCAAATACACAATGCCAAGTGTTTTTCATTATAAAGGAAAAAAACAAAAACAAATTGACGGGGGACGTTAATGTCTAATAAAAAGTCTAGACATATTAAACACATTTTCTAACAAAAATAAATAGAATTTCTCACCAAACCTTTGAATAGACTAAAGTTTAGCCTGCATGTTCTATATGTCGTTTTTATCTGTAGTAGGTCAGCTCGCTATAACTAATTGGGGCCGTTTTTATATACATATTAGGTTTAAAAAATTATTAAAAAATATTCTACATTTTTTAGCTATTTTCTATTTAAACTCATTAAAATAGCTGTATTCTACATTTATGGCTTCAAGATAAGCTCATCCAATCAAACTCATTAAAATTCTCAGTTCTAACTTTTCCATTTAACGAGATTAAATTCTTAAAAAGAAAAGAAGAAGAAAAAGAGAGAGAGAGATTAGATTGGTAATCCTATTGAGAGCATAATAAATATTCTTGAAGGTGATTCTTTTGGACTTTTCAGAACTCTTGTTGATCACAACAGCCGAAGACTCGGCAAAGACTTCGTTAGATGTACCCAACAATTGGTAAATATAAACGTGAATATTAAGGAGAAGAAATATATATATTTTTTAATTATTAATTCAATATTAATTGTAAAATACTATTAATTGTAAAATATATATTTTGTAATTTCAATTCAATATTTTAATATTAGATTTATTAAGGATTGAAATTGCTTTTTTTTAACTTACTTTTTTTTAGGTTATTCTGAATTTATAGCCTCAATAATGAGTTTGGTGAGTTAACTTGGTTGACTCTAGTTTTATATATATATATATATATATATATATATATATATATATATAGTTTCATAACTTTTAATTATAAGTTTAACGAGTTAACTCGAGTAATTTTTTATGTCTTTCTTTAACTATATATTCTTTCATTTTATCTTTCAATACTAGATTGATTAATAATTGGGTTTTATAAAAAACATTTATCGGGTTATCATGATCTCGTGATTTGGATTACGAGTTTGACAAGTTAACCCATGTTGACTCAGATTATTTTTTCTCAATTTTATCCCTTAACATTGAGTGTATTAAAATAGTCTCATGACTCAATATACAAATTGATAGGTTCACTCGAATTGATTAAGGTCATTTTCTTGTTCTTCTTTTTTAAAAAATATTTTTTTTCAATCATATATTTTTCAATACCAACTTTATTGAAATTGAATTTTATAATTTATTTTGATTTATTTTATATAGGATTATTATAGTTTTATAACCCAACATACGGATTAGCGGGTTAACCCAGACTAGCCTAAATTGACTCAATATTCTTCCATATATATATATATATATATATATATATATAGGCCAACTATATTTATTTAGAATCAAATTATATTTTTACTGATCATTTAAATATTTTTGGTCTATAAAGTTGACCTAATTACACCAAATCCATCTTCACTTGTGTTTTTTTTCAAATAAAAGAATTAACGATCGGCAACACAGTGGATACAAATAATCTATTATATATATAACCAAAAACCATTTCCCTTCATCACTTTCTTGTTGTTGTATAATGAAGAATGAGTAGAGCACAGCTCATGGAGGCCGACAGAAGGTGTTGGTGGGCTACTACATTAAAGTGAGTACAAGACACGAAGATTCAAACAGTAGGTTAGGGAAGTTTTCAAGAGAACATATCTGATTACAAGCAAATAATGTCACTCGTAAAGACTCTGAATCACCGGGGCCGGCGAAAAAACAAGAATACTTCTGCCGGAGCTTTGTTCACACCGGGACGATGGGATTGAATGGATCAGCTGGTTGCTTTTCTTCCGGCTTTTATCACTCAAAAATAAATAAACAAAGCATCGAATACTTCGTAGAAATAAATATGAAAGTTTTATTTATTTATTTATTTATTCTATGATTAGAAAAGGTAAGGTAACCTGTTCATTAAGAAATAAAAGAAAAGCAAACATAAGAAAGATATAACAATACACTTCAAAGGTACTTTGGTTGGTGGCCTATCACGTTAGATCTCTTTAATTTGTACTTTGATTCTTCAAAAATAATTTATCAACTTGTATACTCAGTGCATGATTAGACTAAAAAGCATTGAAACTTCAACAGTTTTCAATGTGTAAGGCCCAACATCATACATAATATTTGCACAAGTGTAAAGCATTTTACTTTTCAAATTTGTAATTTAAGTTATGTGATCATGATAGCTTTATGAAAATTAAATCAAAATAAGTTAAGAAGTTAAATTTTAAATTAACTAATATTGAATTTTAAAATTGAAAACAAAATTCAAATAAAAAAGCCACACAAAGAAATATCTCAAGTCAATGCAAATTAACCTGCCAAAAATATTCATACCCAATTTATGAGATTGTGATAATTCTATAGTAAGTAAATAAAAAAAAACACGAATTTCAATTTTCAATTAATCTAATATTAAATGATAAAATTAAAAATAAATAAATTAAAAAACTTAGAAAAACACCCTAGACTTAAATAAATTAACTTTCAAACTCACGACCAAGGTTATAAAACCAAAATTACCTCACAAAAAGAAAATATTTTTTTTTATGAAAACTACTTCTTAATTAACCAAACTCTGAAAAATAAAATTAAAAAACAAAATTCATAAAAAAATGTTGAAGGATGTTTTTAAAACTATTTTTACTTAATTATACGATAATAAAAATTATACTCTCGTAAAATTTAGTACAAATCAAATATTATGATGTTTATTTGAGACTCTAATAATCTTATTGAAAGCTAACTAAAATAAATTATGAAAATCAATTCAGAATAAAAAAAATACTAAATAACATAATTTAAATAAAATAAACTTAATACATATCAAGTATTGAGAGTTGAAATTAAAAAATCAAAATAAAAAAGATAAAAAAAAAACAAAAACAAAAAAATATCAGGCTAAGCATTCAGCCCAAGTGGCCCAGCATGCCTAGGCCATAAAAAAGCCTAGGCATGTGGGTCAGCCAGACCTGCACACCTAAGGTCATCTTTCATTTTTTAAAGAAAAAATATCCTGTTTTTTTTTAAAATAAAAAATAAAAAACAAATACTGTAATGACTGTTGTGAAAAATAACACGTCATCAATATCTACGATCAGCAGGAAAATTAAAGGGATGTTTTTTTCGATGAACTTCTCACAGGCTAAAAAATAAATAAAATAAACTCTTAGAACTTAGAAGAGACTCAGATGAATTTACCTTCTATTTCTTTTCTTATTCTTTTTTTTGTTTTTTTTTTTTTTGAAGAGACTCAGATAGATTGCTGTTGACTCTTTCGACAGATTTCTATGCTGACCCATTTAGTGAAATATTCCTGCCTCCATTATCTTCCGCAGCATTGAGAGCTTCACTTTAGAAGCTGCAGACAAGAGAATGGACTCGAACCATGAATCTTGACATCTGCTTTTCTTTTCCTTGTCCGCCATAGATTGTCTTTGCCGATTTGAAGTGGAGGAGCAAATGTATAGTCTGTGTCCAAAAAAATGAGTAAACACGTTGAAGATGACTAGGCCAAGGTTGATGACTTTTGATTCTTATTAATATGGGTGTTCGAGCTGTCTTGCATGTACCTCGATTAATATTATGGATCCTGAAGATAACGACAATGTAAGTCTCTAGTGACCATTATATTAACAACCGCATGGCTCAAACTTGAGATCACATAGAAGCAAACTCTTACTACTAGATCAACTCTAAATAATTATGATCATGATTTTCTATTTCATGATTTGAATGAGGTTGAATTTGAAACTCGACACTGTGGTTTGTAGCCACATGCTATAATTCTCTGGGCTACAGGCCACTGGATTTGTTCCCGAGTATACCCTGAAAAATACCATTAATTATCATTACTATTGATGACATGCAATTAATACATTATTTTCTCAATTAAAACAATAATAATGTATGGTATTATCATGAAACTGAGAAAACATTTTTTTATTTTATTAAATCATTTAAACTAACTTTTTATTTTGAGCCAAATAGCATGAGGAATTGAATTAAATTCTATATATAATTTGAATTCAATTATTAATCTACTATAATTTTTATGTTTAAAATAAAATATTAGACTATATAATTAAATTCAATTATATTATTTGGAGTACATGTGGAATCGAATTGAATTAGTTTATGATAAATCATGATGTATGGCATGATAAAGACAATAGACAATATTAACGTGAATGACATGGAAGCGCATTACGAATAAATGATTATTATTTCTGACAACATCATATTATATTTTAGTAATAAAGATATTCCCATACCAATTTTCATATAATTTGCACACAGTAAAACTATTTCATATACTTTAAAATCAGCTATTCACAATTATACACACACACACACACACATATATAAAAAAAAAACTATTATGTTGGTATTTTCAAAGAAACACAATTTATAAATCCATGATAATAAACTAACTATACTCTTTCCCTAAAGAGCAATTTTATTTATTAATAATTAAAAAAAAGGCATTCATTCTACTCCACTCAATAAAACCCAATAATAGTTTCTATTTTTATATATCTTTATTATCTTGACACTATAACAACACCAATCAAGAAACTGGCTTTTATATTTTGTATGGCTTCGCTTCTCTTTTTTTTATTTTCTTTCCTCTGTTTTTTTTTTCTCCACCACCACATAGAGAAAAATGGGGAACACCACCACAAAACACTTTTACGATGAAGGCAATTTTCTTGAGGTAAGAAAAAACAAAATCTTTTATGAATAAAAGAAAGAAACAATAAAAAGAAGTTATAGGATTTTTTAGAGAAAAGAAAGAGAGGTATTTTTTAAATCGTATTTTTTTAATTTGGAATTACAGTAGAAAATAAAATAGTCTCCTTATGATTTGTTTTGTTTATTTTTTAAAATTTATTTGGAATCAAAACAATGGAATTAATTCCACTCTTTGTATTCAATTCAATTCAAGAGTTATGAAGAGATTGTAAATAAATTGGTCTCATAAATTGTTAGCAAATAAGATAGATCATTGTTTTTAATTAACTCATAATAAAATGATAATAAAAATATCCCAACACAAGGTAGATCCTGTATCATCTCTCGTGTGCTTTTGCATATATGGGAGTTTTTGCCGTCATCTCCCCCAGACACCAACTCACATGTCATGTGGAGACTTGGAATATTCTGCTCGATGATAAGTTTACTGGTGCCG
This sequence comes from Salix caprea, assembly GCA_964035475.1. NCBI lineage: Eukaryota > Viridiplantae > Streptophyta > Magnoliopsida > Malpighiales > Salicaceae > Salix > Salix caprea. The sequence goes on along the minus strand of OZ037755.1, from coordinate 2,691,948 downwards.
TAAATCACTGATAAATGAATGCTTTATCAACATGAAATCCCTGAACCACACACTGTTAGGCTTTTTGTCTTGCTGCTATTCGTTGGAACAGAAATGTTAGACCTGCTGGAAAAATATTGGTGGGTGTTTGGCATTCTACGTATGCATGCCAAGAAATTTTGAGCAAAAAGTTGAAACTAAACTTGTTATATGTTGTAGTTACCATAATACCACAGTCATGGTTTTTTTTATTATTATTATTCCAGGAAATCTCACTCCTGGAAAGTATATTTTGTGAGTCAGGAAAACAAGTAAAATCTTGGTTGTCTCAGATTCTTATAAGAGATACACGTCCTGACTCGAACTCCATACATGGAGTCAACAATAATGCATGTCATTATTCAAGATTGATCCGGGAATGCCCTCAAGCAAGCAAGAAACTGGAGGAATAGTTAGAGTTTGCGAAACCCCATATGCATTCAAACAATATGGATCCCGTACTAAATCTCCTTTATCAGGAAGAAGTTCGACATCTGAGAGTGTTATGTTGGTGCATGGGAGCGAGTCGCTGCAAGCAAAATGCATCGGCGGGCTTCGAATATTGTAAGTTCCCCTGATGTTTTCGTAGAGGATTTCTGATACTGAAACAGCAGATGTTTGGTTGCTGCACCTCTTGGTGAGGCAGTAGAATTGGTCGATTATGATCGGATTCCTGACGCTGTCCATGTGAATATTACTGAAAGTTATTCCTGATACTGCTCCTGATCCACCCTGCCATGTCTTGATCCTGACTCCATTATCTGAGACTCTAATCACCGAGTCCCGGACTGTGATGTTGGAAACACAGGCTCGTGAATTGTGATTTCCTAGACTCCCGATGCTGATTTTGACACGATCAAAGGGAAAATTTGCAGAAAGATTAGCCAATGAGTCCAAGAAAACTGTGACAGAACATTCTGTAATACCTGATTCCATGACCCGGCCCACATGTGATGTTCTTTATGTCCACATCAAAACAACCTGAACCTATTGATATACAATCATCGCCTACGAACAGGTAAATATTGAAAAACATGGTGTTAATTAGTGAGCTTTTGAGGGAAGCTGTTGATGGAGATGAGAAGGATTTTTTAAATGATCTGATCACTAACCGTTAGAGATCACTGAATTATATATCCCAACACCATTGGTGTTCTCTATGTGAATTCCATCGGTGTTGGGACTCAGGGCAGGAGCGGTGATCAGAATCGATTCTACATGAACATTCCTGCAGCTGTCAAATCTGAAGTTGAACTGCGGACTGTTCTTGATTTTAAGTCCCTGGATAGTTAGGTTTGAGCTCATGAAGAACCTTATGGCCTGCATTTCAAATGTTAGGTTTACTGAAAAAACCCAAAAATAGTTTTAATCGGGCGTGAAAATTGAAGATGACTTACAGTTGGACTATCACAAGGTCCAGGCATTGTTGTTCCATTTATTCCCTGTGCCATGAATGTAAAGAATCAGGCTTGTGAGTGATGCTAGAAAATTTTATCATATATTAACAAAATTAATGTGTCCCATTTATTCCTGACATGAATCACTAACACGAATTCAACTCAAATTTTTCAGGTTGGAAGAATTATTTCAGCAGTACCTTGTGGGGTTTACAAGGAAGATCCCACCATTTCTCTCCTCTTGCATTTATTACACCACCTCCTTGAAGTGACATTTCATTTATTCTGTAAAATACAAGCCATTGACGTCTACTGTTCTTCTTCGGCCAGGAATCAGGTCCATCAGGTGGCATAAGAGTCCCGTCAACCTTCACAATGAACAGAATGTAACCAATCAATTTCCAGAGCTCGTAATTCTTTTCAAATTAACGTTAAAAGGCACGAAGAACAATCATAATAGTACCTGAAACACTAGACCATCATGGCAAGGACCAGTGAAAATTGTAGATTGGATCATGAAATCAAAACCAGAAGGAACAAGGATGACAGCAGAATCAACTTGGTTGCAGGCCGCATCCCATGCCATCTTGAACGCGTCCGTATCATCTATTATACCATCACCTATAGCCCCAAAATCGCGTACATCAAAAACAGCACTAGAGTTATAGCCACTCCCATCTGAAGGATTAGCGGGCTCAGGTGGGGGAGCGGGAGGTTCGGAAATCGTCGGTGATTTGTTATCATCATTGTGTTTGTGGTGTTTTGTATGGTTATGCCATCTAGCCTGGGTGCAGAGGAAGAAGCAAATGAAAGAAATGCCAAATACCAGTAAAGAGAGACGAGAATGCTCCATTTTAAGCTCGACCAGGTTCAAGTTTTAATGGTGGAAACAAGAGAGAACTCTTCCAGAGTCTTTTCACTTGCCGGAACCAGAAGAAAAACTGTTTGAATCGCTTTTGCTCTACGAACTATCAGAAACTAGATCAGAAGACTGCCTGACAGTTAATGCACCCTGAGTTATTTGAAGTCGAAGCAAGCAAGTGGCTTGCTCAAGTGACCACTGCTAGCACTAGAGCAACTTGCTAATTAATGACTGGGTTTGGCTATGGAAAGTATGCGGAACCAGAAACGCATGCTTCCATATTTATAATAAGAGTGGATAGTGGAGGTGGCTTTGAAAAACATTTGCGGCGGGAACCGACCGAATTCCTTGTATGCTGTGGCTTTTCTTTTCTGTTTTTTCTCTGAGAATGTGGAGTCTGCAGATGACAGTTCGGGAAAAAGATAAGAGCAAGTTTGTTCGATTCCCTTTTTTTTTTTCATTTGTAGCGTTTCGGTTTATGAAGTGTTTTTAATGTTTTATTTTGAGATTGTACTGTTTATGTTTATGTAATTAAATATATTAATTCAACAAAAAAAATGGTTTAAATCTAAAAATAAAAATATTAGAATTATACAATTTAAATTTCAAAAATAAGTAAAAGAAAAAAGAAGAAGTTAAACTGATATAATTCGATCGACTTGATGAGTTTAAAGATAACATGGAAAATTCGACTGATGAGTTTACAGATAACATGGAAAATTGATAAAAATATAGTTTAAATAAAAAAAAATCAAGTTGAAAAATTAAAAAAATATTGATATGACAATATATTGGATTAACTCGGGTCAATCTAGGTTAACCTTTCAAATATGTAAGCTGCGTTATAAGACCATGATAACCTTAAATAAAACAAATTATAAAGTTCAATTCATAATAAACTTTTTTTTAATAATAAAATTGGGAAAAATTTAATCTAGAAAGAGAGCCAATAAAATAATTTTTCTACACAAAATTATGAATCTTGATAATATTATGAGAATATCATAATCAATCTCGCAAGGTCATTATATTCTCTAATTGCTCTAAAATTTTAACATAATATATATAAATATATCAAGAGACTTCTCGTAAAAACTCATCTAGTTTGGAGCCAATGAAAGTTCAACACAGCTGATCAATAGCCACAACGCACACAAATGGCTGTTGAGCTGTATATGCATGGTATTTTGAATATGATTATTGGTGATCAAGGAAATGTTTAACCTAACACTTACGCTCTACTAATTATTTATTGAAACATGGAAAATACTTTTTAGTTGTCAATGGCTTTTTTATCGCGTATTGTAGCATCTCCACATGAAGGAGTTATTATCTCTCCAGGGGAAATAGCCTGTCGAGCAAGGAATGAAATTGAAAGGACAAAATATAGGTAAGTTTCATTGCTCATTAAGTAACAACCATCAGGTTTTCATTGAAATAGCTTCAACAACAGATAGGCAAACATCATCTTTATCCGTGTTAAAGAATAATATGAATTATATATTAATGTCTCACCTAACAATTTAAATTTTTATATGAGATGATTCTTTAGCATAATATCAGTCTTGTTGGCTCCCGGCAATCACAAGTTTAAATCTCATTACCTTTATTTTATTTGATGAAAAACCAAGCACAAGGTAGTGTGAGTCTGTGCAAGTTTCAAGTTCAAAGAGTTTTCGCTTGAGGAGATGTGTTAAAGAATAATATAAACCATATCAAGAAGTCTAACCTAACAACTTAAAATTATAGGTGAGATGATTTCTTAACAATCTGTCTTAGGAATCGGAGGATGAATGTCCTGCTAAAATTAAGTTATCTTTCCTTGTAGTGGAAACTTCACTTAGAACTCTGGTAAGGTTTTTGCTGAAGCTTATTTTATAACCGACCAAATCAATGCAAACATGTCGGATCATGGTTTCTCCATCACCCCTTTCGGTGATGTTCCTATTTTCTGCAAATGGGATCTGATTGCTTTCAATGGAAGATTGGATACCACTCGAGGGATTTCCATTCTTCTCAGAAAAGAATTCAAGATAATCCAAATTTAGTGCTTGTCATCTGTAGCCATGAACAATCTTTAGAAGCATGTCTGCTAGCAATATGGTTTTAGTAGTCAACGAAGTAGCATTTTCTGTAAGTTAGTCAAAGCAGAACAGAGCCGCACACTAATTCAAAGTTAGTCCATTTCCAGTGCTCAAATGCTTGACGGGAAGATTGGTTTGGATCACCTTGCTCAGCATTTCACTAAGGTTCCTATTATTTTATTACAACATGCTGCATGGATTCCGTCTTCTGTAGTATAATTTTATCTTCTAATTAATCTATATATATGTTTTTAATCGTTTTGGATCGAATTTACAACATGACGCGAAGATTGGTTTGGATCATTTCTTTGAAAATCATACTGTGACTGGATTTCTGATTCATATCAATGCTATGGACGCCATGAAAGAAATAGCTCTGCTCCAAGAATAGATCGAATTTAACCCCAGAAAGATTATTTTCTTAAAAAACAGAGACTATCTCCACTGCTGTGCTATGTGGGGTTTATTTAATCATTTTTCAGATCAGGATGGAGAAGAGGCAAAGTCCATGTTGATGCCCCATTATTATTCTTTAACTATTCTTTATCAACACAATATGGGACGGCGGTTCCATCATTACTTCCAGTCCACGCATGTCTAAAAGCGCTGTAGCTAGGAACAAAAGTAAAACTTTGACGCTGCTCGCCTCTGAGATTTGTGGCCCAAAAAATCCCCTGCATAGCGTGCCTTGCCGACTTAGAGGTTGTTTGGCATTGTGATGCCACCGGTGTTTGGCATAAACAGATTTCAATTAAATATTTGGTTACATAACAAATGAAAATCTGTGGTATAGATCCCACGTGAATTTTGCCTTGAAACGCCGGTGCAAGAAAAGTAGCAATTTGCTGCTTTTCTTGCATCGCAATGCCTAGGCATGGTAAAAGGAAAACGGCAATTGGCTGGTGTCTTTTGAAAATATATACCTGGGCATGTGTTTAGCTATATATATATATTAAAATAAAAATAATCTAAAAATTAATTAAAATATAAATAATATTTACATAATATATATGTATTAATATAAAAAATATATTTTTATCAAATATTGTAGCGCGCTAAAATAGTCAGGGATTGCAGAGACCTTCACGTATAGATATTGTTCGTGATGACATTGCAAATAGTTTGATGAGAGAATAAAAAGAAGTGTTCATTTTACGTGAATCACTCCTTATATTATGAAATTATGATTATTAATACAATATAAATATATAAATAAATATGTGTGTATATGTCTATGCCCTTTGAAGTAATTTCACAAGTTAAAAGCAATATGAAAAGCTTAGTAACCAAACACCCAAAACTGCTTTTTTTTCAACCTCCAACTCAACCACAGTTTTAACCAAACACTTCACAACTTATTTTGAACCGCAGTAAAAGTACTTTTTTTTAAGCTACTTTTTTTCAACCTCAATCGCAAAAGCAAAAGCAATGCCAAACACACTCTTATAAAGCATGAAAATTTTCAACCCCGCATTGAGAGTATTGATTTGATTCACTTTCTCATGTAAAACGCAATTTATTCTTGACCCTTCCCGTTGCATTTCATTGAGTAAATCATGTACGGACAAGCATATTTGGTTTGGCATCCATGAATCGTGTGAGGAGGAGGAGGATGGATCAAGCAGAGAATCAGGGGGTTGCATTCAACAGAAATCTTCTTTCAATGTAACCCTCGTCACAAGGGATCGAAATGTAGCCAAGAAAATTATAAAAGTTGCAGTTTGTCTTTCACTTAAGATTTAAGGGTCAGTAATGCCATGGAGGTTTTTAATAACATACTACGCAGAACCTTACCTGCTCTCTACACAAGGATAGAAGATGAACATGAACTAAAAAATAATTATAAAAATTGAAATAAATGAGCTGGGGATGCATAACGATTAACTCAGCTTGAACATGGTTCACATTAACAGACCACTAGCTACTTCTCTACAGTGGAGCACGCACCATTTTCTGCGAGGAGCATCCCGCTAGAAAGAACATCATCACAACCCAAGGAAGGCACACTGCTTTCTTGCATGCTCTGGGATCAGCTTGACAAGCATCTCAACTGGCACTCCTTTCAGCTCTGACAAGTAAGAGTTGAGAGAAATCAACAACAATCATAAACAGGAACTTCTCAAAGGAATAAATGAATGAATATCAAGAACAGCGTCATACCATGAGGCTTAAAGTTGAACAGCGGTGGAAGGAAGCGTCCGTTTGGTAAGCGGGTGGTGGGATCTCGCAGCTCATCAAAGAAGGGATGGATCAAAGCCTCCAGCTGCATTCCAAAATAAATTATAAGAATAAATAAATAAACCAAAAGGATTGCCACAAAACAAAAGCTTACAGCTAAAACCTAAAGAACTCGTTCATTCAATCAAAATCCTACACCGCATGTACAATAGAAAGCTCAACTACAAGTCAAGAAGGTGAATGCCTAATTGGGGTTCCCTATTTCCCTAATATCTGCAGAAAAGCAGCACAACCAAAGCAGGGATTCCTGATATCTGTCTCATATCCTAAAAGGTACGGCTGAGTCAATGACAAAAAGATGCATTATTTGACTGGAATGACTTCAGGAAAGAAAATACAAAGAGTCACGGGCATGAACTTGGAGGTATCTTTGACATGGACACAACACCTTTACAAACAGAAAAATACAACAGTAGGTATTGAGGGAAGAAAAGGTCATTCAAAGAATAATTTTTCATTTGATCTAGCTGGAATTTTATACTCACAGCTGTGCTTCGGAGATTTGGAGAGTACTGTAATAGTCTTGAGACAAGGTCCACAGCTTCAGGGGGCATGCGCTTGTGGAATATCTGGCAATCACATGTAGGCAAAATAAGTGAAAAATTCATACAAAGCTTATTTTGTAGAGACAAGGTAGAAGCAATATTTTCAGGTACCTTGTGCCATGGGTGAGCTTTAATTTGAGGAAATTTGAACTCTGTGTAATTAGGATTCATGCACTTAATTTCCTCCCTTGTTGGGGTACCCAAAACCTGCAAGAGAATCACATAAATTGTAAGGAAGAAAAGAACTTACAGCACAGGCAGTTAAGGAAATCTAGAAATTTCAAATCTCAACAACATGTCAAGGACTGCTCCCTCCAAGTTTATTATAATTAAAACTTCACCTCTTGACCATTTGTGCCCGATGGGAATTGTCATAAAATAGGCTCATAGGATTAGAAATTGCAAGGATGACAAACTGAAAATGGGTTTTTCTTATACAGACCAATCTAGCACTTTTTTAAGCATCAGAAACAATTATTTACCTTTATAATTTCAACCAGCTGGTCTACTCCGCTCTCACCTGGAAAGAGAGGCTGTCACCCATAAAAATATTTGTGTCACTTGATAATTTACTAACCCCAAAAAAATACAGCTAAACAAACTTGTAAAAAAAAAAGTCACCTACCTGTCCGAGCAGTAATTCAGCCAGAACACATCCCGCAGACCAGATGTCAATGGCAGTGGTGTACTCAGTGGCACCAAAAATAAGTTCAGGTGCTCGATAGTACCGAGAACATATGTAAGATATGTTTGGCTCGCCTTTAACCTGTCAAAAGTAATCAGAATTAGAATAATATATCTTATATACATATCATAACTCAAAGAATGATAATTATTCCAGGATAGAAAAATTCATACCAAAACTTTTGCACTTCCAAAGTCACATAGTTTCACTTGGTGCGTATGTGGGTTCACCTATTACAAATTAAAAAAAAGGAGATTCACAATAGAGAAAGTAATAATACAAACAATGAAATAAGATTGACATATTACAAGAATACAACAATGCGATCTTGAAAGCACATTTAGTAGTTTGCTTCACAAATGTTCTACATTGCAGTTGCTACTCCAAGTAAAAGAAAAACCAGGTAACCTTGTCAACGTACCAATAAATTTTGAGGCTTTATGTCTCTATGGCACACTCCAATACTATTGTGAATGTAAGCAAGAGCTCTACAAATCTGTTAATGAGCAAGGAAAAAAAGGGTTGGATAAGATCCATAAGCTAATAAACTCCACTTGTTAAACCACTTATCATACAACCTATATCTAGTGTGTAACAAACACAATTCAAATAGGAAAGAAAGCACATATACAGCTCATACCTGATAAAAGTAAAGTTTGACATATATCAAAGGCATCCTTTGATTCATCTTATAGTAGTGTTTGATTACACGATGGATGGTCTCAGGGACATACTCAAGTACCAGGTTAAGATATAGTTCATCTTTTTCAGTTGTTGAGAAGAAACAGTGTTTCAAAGACACTACATTAGGGTGGTCTAGAAGACGCATGGTTTGCAGCTCCCGGTTCTTGTACCTTTTATCTTGCAGAACCTTTTTAATAGCAACAGTTTCACCAGTCTCTAAACATTTTGCCTGAATACCCATACCACAGAGAAAAAAGAAAGAAAAGAAAGTTCAGTGCCTGATCCAAATGATATGAAAATCATTCAGCTAAAAAAATGAAAATCAAAATTATATCTAGATAACAACTTACCTGGAACACTAGTCCAAAAGATCCATGCCCAACAACACGCTCAGCCATATAGCTTATTGTCTGCATTCATCAGAGATTAAATTGTGTCGTCACAAAATGAAAACAACACCAGAATCCCTTAGACCAAGAGGCTAGCATTTAAAGATAATAACCTGTTTTGGCTGGCCATTTTTGCCACCAATGGTCGTGACAATTATATGACCTGTCTCAGTTCCATTACCATCGACCATAGCTGCTTCCATTTCCTGTCCAACATTAAACATTTTCCTTCCAAGTAAATAATATTGAAACCAAGCAATCAACACAAGTGATGGGTAATGAAAAGGATGATAATAGCAAGTTGGACGAGATGGCAGCTTGCATACCTTGTCATCACTAATTTTCATGTCATTCATCTCACCAGGCAGCTTATCAACACCAGTTGTGTTTCCACTTGTATCTCGCAGTCCAGAGGCAGGGATAACACTTACAGAAGCCATTTGCTCAAAAAAGAAAGCAATCAAGAAGATCCTCTTACAAATTCACCTTGTCAGCACCATAAAATTCAGTAACTCACCTGTGTAAGAGATTAATCAAGGTTAGTTGTTTCGTGTAAAAGAAACAGAGTAAATCATCAATGCATAAGCAGAATGAGTTACCCTTCAATATTAAATACAGCTTGCAAGATGATAAAAGATGATTTTCACACAACAACAATCTTCACAAGGAAGAACAACAAAAACAAGATGCATAAGGATCCATCCATGCAAACTGCCAGCATTACAGCACGTAGAGTGCATTCTACTTAAATCCATGAAATGCGTCGTTATTAAGACCCTAGTAAGATCTCAAAGAGTTAAGTAACAAAATTCCATGTTGAGAAAGTACTCTGATTATGAAAATCAAAATGTCATAAAAAATTACTTTGTAGTAACAAAATAATTTTTCAACCAAATCATCTGCCTCTTACAGACCCTAAATAGATAGATTTGAAGATCAATTAATCTTGGGATAATAGATTCTGTCAAAGTTTAAGAAATTAATCAACTTAAAATAGAAATTAATAGCCAGGCTCCATTGGACACAAAGTCGCAAGCCAAGCTCCTATCAGCACTCAAGTAACAGTCAAACACTAAAATCCATGCGGTATTTTGACACTGAAAAGGGCAAGGAAAGGTGAAAGATGTTTAATTTCTTTCACCATACACAAAAATCATTAATCTCAAACAAGTTTGGCGTGGCTAAACCACATCCTTAGTTTAGTCAGTTCTTTCTCATCTCTCTGATAATCCCTGCCAATAAAAGGCATAAGAGATAGCAAACAGTTTGCTTGAGATGGTATTTATTAAATTTTAATTTTTTTCCTCTTAAACAAAAATGCAAGTAAGATCTTTTAATTAAAAATGTAAATGTGTTTTTGAAAAGCCAATTAGTGCCAAAAGTAGAAGAAGAAAAAACCCACTAAAACACATTTTGAGTAGAGAGAAGAGGCCAAGCAAAGCCAAGAAAAAATAATTAAGAAGATAATGAAGATCCACAAGACTCATAAATTCTGTGCAAAACCCACAAGAAGAAAAGGATAAAACAGCATAAACTACCAAGTAGTAAAAGAAATAAAAGTAATGATCCTTCCTGGTGAACACACAGATCAAAGCATAACAATGTAAATAGCCTGATCCAGAAACTAAAAACAAAAGGACTCGACTTCAAAAAAAAAAAACACTTGTAAAAAATCCATCAAAAAGAAAAAAAAGAGGAACTTACTTAGACTTGCAGATCAGGTCAGGAAATTGAGGAAATGAAGGGACGGTATTGCAGGGAGAGGCCAATTCATGACCGGATTTCAACAAGCATAATGCTTTAAATAATCGAGTACGTTTCTTGAGAGAGAGAAGGGGAGGGATAGAGAGAAAGGGTAAGAAAAAGCAGTTTGATGTAGCTTTCTTTGGTTTGGATTTTGGAAAGGTTTTAGCAAGTACTCCTCTATTTTGTTCAGCACAGACAGAGATAGATAGAAGACATAAATATGTGTGTTCTTGTATTTTTCACTTTCCTTCTTTTTGACCGTTCAACCCTAGCTGGGCCCCACTCTTCTGCTTTCAAACCTCCCTGTCTCCTCTCTGTTTTCTTTTTTTAACTATTATTATTGAAAGGAGAGAAGCGCCATGGAAACTCCAAACGCATGATTGGCAAGGCAATCTGCAAAATTCTATAAGCTCCGTGATAAGCCCGGCCATGGGCGTTGAAAAAGAAGACAGCTGCCATAATCACCCTGTAAAGAAGTCGAAGAAGATGAGCACAGTATCAGGCTCCACCAAAGCTTTCCTGTATCCTTCCCTTCATTCCAGCCTATCTCCGATCCTAACAAAATACCAATCTGATGAGAGAAGCCCCCGATCCAAGTCCCTGAATCATCCCGCGAAAGGCTTCCCGCAGTGGCAGTGACCAAGCTCTTATCAGAAGCCCATCGGTGTTCAACTTAACCCAACTTTTGGATCGCTAGCTGAATCCATCCAGTGACTTGTTCATGGCGGACAGCAGCAGCAGCAGCACTATTCACCACTCGTATGGGATAAGCAAGAAAGCAATGCATGGGATTATTTGGAAAGGAAAAAATAGCTTCAAATAAACTTTCATTTCTCCAATACCATAGAAGCTCTCAAGAGTTTCATACAGCAGAAGCATCAATGCCATAACGAAGAAGATGAAAGCTCTGTTAGCCTTCTCTTCATACGATTTGTTAACAGCACATTGTGTAACACTAGCCTTATGAAAGCTCTAATCCTTTGAGGACAATTCCAATTCCATACAAGCCTCCATATTCTATCCATGGATAGAGAATTTGTATCGGGAAGAGCATGATAAGCCAATTTCCTACAATTACTATATATATGGCTTCCAACAAATTCGATCACGCCCACAATTCAAATTAGGACAAATGGCCGCGATTTTTAAGCAAATGCCACCACAAGAAAGTGAACTAAGAAGTAGCATTTTTAAAAAATATTGAGAATGAGGTATATTGCATTGACACGAATTAAGCTATTAAATTTTTATTTTTTGTTTGAGTTAGGAGAGTTTAAAATATTATATAAACACAAATTAAAATAAATTATAAACATTAATTTTTAATTAATTTAATATTGAAAGATAAAATTAAAAAAATATATTGATTCATTCTTCTACCGAACCTCTTTAAAAGCTAACATAATATTAAGTCATTAATTCTAAAAGTCTTAATAAGAGCGATGTAAGAACATAATTTTAGAGAAGGCTTTATAAATTGCCAAATAAAAGCTTGTTAAAGTTGAAGTTGGCTATAAAAAATGAATGAAAAAGACCAGTTTGCTAAGATATGATCCTCATTATTTTTACAAGTAAAACCAATATAAAAGATCTTTCAAGTGAAATTACTCTTTTATTAGAAATGAAAACTCCGAGTAAGAACCATGAGAAATCAACTTATGGTCATTTATAACCCTTTTAAATCATAATAATAATAATAATAATAATTGTCAGGACAGTTACATCTCTGCCAAGTTTAAGATTTGATCAGCAAGTTTCCGACTGTTAAGGTTTCTTGTTGATTACAAGAAAATATTGTAATGTAATAATTTACAGCAAAAAGGCTTGACATGGAGAGGAGTTTTGCTGTAAAAGCAAAAGCCCACTGCCAGCACTATTTTATTGGGCTGGATCGATACTGGGCTTTTAAGAAGGGCAAGGGAAATTTATTTAGCACAATTAATTTAGTACGCCTTAAAGATTAAATGCATCCCTACAAGAAAATATTTCACTTGAATGTTTTTGTTATTTCATAGCCATTAAGGATAATTTGGTTTTTTTTATATTTTTTAAGTAAGATATGAGGAATTTAGTTGAATGGATTCCATTACGAGGTTGACTATACTTGATGACAACACTTAGAAAATCATAAAAATAGAGTACACTCTATTGAATCTTTAATAAAAATAATGTCAAGACATGAAAATAAGTATTAATAAATACTATACTATAATAAATTTACTTAGATGAATCCAAGGATGACTAATGAAAATGCATGATTTCACCCAAATTGATTGACTAATTTAATTTACTAATTGACATGGTTGACCACTTAATGAAATGAACAGTTAAAATCATTACTATCTCAATTAATTGATGGAACCGGTGATCAATTGTTAAATGAAACTTATCTTTTAATTAATGAAAAAACAATTTATTAAACTCATTCGAGGCTATGACCTGAGTTGGTTTTTGTTTAAAAGGTGCCTGTGACACTTAGACTATCGTTGATTTTTAATATATTTTTATTGTAATTTTAGTTTATATTATAATTGTTACTTCTTTTAATATATTTTTTCATTTAATATCCATTTTGTATGATTTTTCTATTTAACTTTTTTTTTAGAATAGGCATTTAAAAAAAATATTTTGTATGTAGTGAATTTTTAAAGATATCATTCTTATTCATCTATATTTTTTATATAGATAATGTGTTTAATAAAACAAAAAATATTTATTTTTAGATAATACTTCTACTATGTGCAATATTGCATTATATTTTTGTTCTTTTTTCTAGTTCAATCAATTTTATATGTCTATTTAATTATGTTATTTTTTATTAAATAAAAAAATTATATGAGCACAAATGGATAAATGTCGCATTTTGCTAGATCAAATATATTGATCTGCATTCATTTATTGACTTTTCTCATATTTATTTATAGTTATCATGAATGACTTTTTATTTATTAATTAATATAGATGATTATTGGTCCCTAAAAGACGTGGCGTGATGACAAATAATTAACGATCTGCATAGCAGGTTTCGAGTTCGAGTCAGAGTGTGTATCCTTTGTAAGAGACTTAGACAATCAAAATTTTACTCGTTTACCTAGGCCCATAAAATATGTTTTTCAAGGAATGAGGTTTCCTCGCATAAAAAAATAGATGATTCTTAATTTATTTAATTAAATACTTGTATAAGCTTTTTATTTGCACATTGAATTTTTTTTATGTAAAACAAAACATAAAAAACTTTTATATCTAATATTTTTATTGAGAAAAATATACTAGTGAAACATGGGTCAAATAGCAAAGCGCAACTAAATTTTTTCATGATTTAAATAACTTGTCATGATTTGATTCCATGAGAGTTACATGAAAGATTGGGGGTGTTTGGGAATGCGTTTGAAAAATGTTTTTGAAAAAAATTGAATTATTTTTATTTTTATTTTTTACTTTAAATTAGATTAGATTTTTTGGTATTTTTAAATTATTTTATTATGCTGATGTCAAAAATAATTTTTTTAAAATAAAAAATAATTATTTAATACATTTCTGAATAAAAATTACTTTCAGAAACTATTTCAACCAGACTCCCAAACATGTATTTATTAATCAATCAATTCGTGTCCTTTTCTCTTGAAAGTGCGTTTTTTTGTGGATAGATGTCATGAAAAGAGATTAAAAATAATTAATGTTCAAGTTAGCGTGTTAAAAGACTAAATATTCTCCCTGTACGATTTATCCTTAAACTAATCCAAGCACGCTGTGGTAATTAACAAGTCGGCTGTTTCTCTCCCAGCCGACGATCGAGCATTTCAATTTCTTACACAACTCTTGAGATGATACTCTCATCCAGCCTGCTTCCGACAGTAGTCTCGAACAATCAATCAGCTTCTCTATCGTTAAGTTCTGGGATTTACAAGTTCAGTAAGAGAGAAGTCAGTGGATGCTGACTTTTTTGGATTCATCAGGATATGACCTAATTAATTAGTGCATGATTTGGCGAATATTGCAAGTAAAATATTTCACTGGCATTATATTTCGAACGAGTGAGAATTAAATATAATTTAAGAATGGACGATGGCCACCATGTCTGACATGGAAAGCTTTTTAGGTAAAGAAGACCCTATCAGAACATCAAGAGATTGTTGATTGATAAAGAACGAAAATAACTTTCACATTATCGGTAGTGGAAACCCTAATCAGGAAGATCACGAGTGAAATTTTGTAAGAACTTGAGAATCTATGGATTCTGATGACTCCTGGGGCATTTTTTTTTATTGTTTGGTGCAGGTTATGTTAGAGTATAATATAATTATATTCTAGGACCTCACCTATAAACTTAAGCTTTTAGGTGAGATGGTTCCTTAAGATTAGAGAGAGAAATAGAATTTACTGTTCATATATCATTTAACCAGTCTCGAGAAGTGGTTTGGCTAGCTGGATCGACAAACCCACTTACGCCTACCTTATGCTTATGGTAAGCTGTGGGCTGTGGTGTTTTTTTTTTAATATGCGGCACACAAAGCTACGTAGTGACTGTTTGAGTGTTTATTAGAATGATTAAATTTGTTTTTTAAAATGTTTTTTTTTATAAATATATTATTTTTTTAATTTTTTTAAATATTTTTGATATCAGTACATCAAAATGATTTAAAATATCAAAATTTAATTTAATTTAAAATAAATAATAAAAATAAAAAATTTTATTTTTTTCGAAATTATTTTTGACTGTCAAACACTCAATAGTCCTTCTTAAAACAGTGCCCCGAGTATATTTTAACTAACCTAAGATTTTCAACTCTCAAAAAAATAAAATACTTGTACCTGGAAAAAATTAAAGGCGATTAGATGTTTGGAGTTGGCGTTGAATATTCCATTCATTTATGTTACAGAAAATAAATAAAAAAATCATACATTTGTCGTGTGCATAGCCATGAGTCAATCAACTTGTTTTTGTTTTAGTGATGGTCAATGAACTTTTTAATTTTATCATATTAAACTATATTTTTCTCATTATTGACCACCAAACAGTGACTTGAACCCTTATATTTTTACATTAATTGACGGGAGTATTTGTTTTTGCGGTTTAAAGTTTTATTTATTTATTATTATGATATATAAAAATAAAATATATTTTTAATTAAAAATATCACCACATTAGTAAACACACACGATTTAATAAATGTACGTGATATGATACAAATTGAAACCTTGATGATAATGATAATTATCGACCGTGAACGTGCATGCTCGGCCAATTAATAAGCAGAAGCTGCCATTCCCCGCACGACTTTCTCCATTTCAACCATGAAAATGACAGGAGCTTCTTTTTTTGATCATTAAATATGAATGATTTTTTTCTTACATTTTTTTTATTTATCTTAGAGGCTAATTTTGATCATTAAATATAAATGATTTTTATTTTACAGATACATTATTCGAATATAATTTATCTATGTAATAAATAAATATCTTAAGTAATATGAGATTATAAAAATAATTTAAAAGATCAATTATTCTTAAGAAATAAAAAAAAATCCCCAGTCCTCTACTGTGTTTCTTGGCATTGCTGTTATTTTTCACATAACCATAGCAAATTATTTAGGCAAGTCATAAAGTTTATCAATCCCCAGAAGAGTCCAGATGCATCTTAACCGTCCAAAATTATCTTGTGGACCCCCTACTCCTATAAACGGTGACGAAACTTGCTGCCGCATGTATGAATTAATTTCCCTCGCCGGCTAGGCGTATTTAATTTTTATTTAAAAATATATTAAAATAATTATTATTTTTATTTTTTAAGTTATTTATGATATCAAATACATAAAAATAATTTAAAAATATTTTTTTATTTAAAGTAAAAAAAATTATCAATTTTTTTCAAAGTGATTTTAATTTAGTAGATAGGTTGTTTGTTTTTATGTTTTAAAAATATTTTTGATAAAAAGTTTATATTTTTTATTTTAATTAATTTTTTATGTATTTTTAAGTTATTCTGATGTGTTGATATCAAAAATATTTTTTGATAATAAAATATTATTTTAATATGTGTATAAATAAAAAATATTTTGAAAAATAATCACTGTAATATTTATAATCTCACTTCAGATTCTAATAACAAAACTATGGATTCCAGTTGTTATAATATGGATATTTGAAACTTTAAGTTTAATTTGAATTTTAGATATTTGCCAATTCAAACTTTAAAGCCTTTAAATTATTATTTTTTATTAATTAAAATATATATTAAGATTGAGGTTGATAGTTGTGCTGCTAAATTATTTTTAATATATTATATCATTGATTTGATTCCATTATTCGGTAATTAATATTCTTTTCTAAATTGACCTTCAAATCATGTATTATAACTATGACTTATACCGTATTTGTACAGCTCTTATTATCCATTAAATATAATTATAAAATTCAAATCGAGGATTCAAGGGTCAATCTAAATTAATATTTAAATATATATTATTTTGATAAAAAAAAATGATTTTAAATAAAAGTTGGCTAGCTTCATGTTGAAGGAAGAAGTTTTATAATTTTTTATTTAAATGTAAGAAGAAGTGAATATAAAAAGTCACTTAGCTAAAGTAGCACAAAATTTATTTTTTATTTTTTTTAAAAGGTAAAAAAGCACAATATTTCATTCGAGCCCATAATAATTTAAAATTTTCTATAATCAAATTATTAATCCTAGAGTTTTCAAATTCCTTACTATTCAACATATTAAAAAGATAAAAAAAAAACCAGTAAAATATATTAATTTAAAATTTAAAATAATAATTTAGAAAAAGCATAATCTAACTATATTTCCAAATGAAGATATTATGAGATGTTTGAGAGTATGATTTAAAAATATTTTACAAAAAAGCTTTTAAAGCATAATTTTTTTTTTTGATGTGATGATATTAAAAATAAATTTTAAAAAATAATAAAAAATATTTTAATATATTTTTGAAAAAAAAACTTTGAAAAATAATATATATCATATTCTCAATCATGCCATTAGTCAAATAGTTCTTGTTTTTTATGCTAAACCCTACACATAATTGCATTTCAAACTAATTTTATAAAAAATAAAAAACTTTTTTTTTCATGCATGAAAATCTATTTTATTAATTTATTTTACATATATAAATTTTTATCTTAAATAGATTTGTTTTTATTACCGCCATACCAAACGCTTTCTCCCAAATGACCCCTCTACACGCTCCAAATCCAACCAACAACCCCCAACCCGCGGCAAGCTCAAAAAACAAAAAGTCAACGGGGACAGACAACTCATTCCATAGAAGGACGATACAGTCCTGGCAATGGCACGCGTCAACCCAAGAGCAGTCACGTGTCAATGAAGCAACTCGATTAGCGTGTGAAAACAACGGTCTCTCAAGATCCCATGGTTTCAAAACCCACACGTGTCCAGTTACCGTACTGACTTTACCTGTAGCCACCGGTCATCTCTCTTACAAAAAATATTTAAAAAAATACTGAATCCGTTATTATAACATACTATAGCTGAAACCAATAAGTTTCAAAATTTGATCACTCAGAAAATCAAAAATCAAAATCATTATTACCAGCGAAAGAGAAGAGAAGAGAAGAGAGTTTGAAGTCGGAATCTTTTAAAAAGAGAAAATTGATTGATTTTATTTTTTTCGGTGAATGAAAGATGGTAGTTGAAGCAGAGGTAGTAAGCGTGCCGGTGTTGGATGTTCAATATTTTGCTGCTAAAGGAAACAGTCCTTCTCATGAGATTGAAGGTGTTGTTGCTGTTTCTTCTTCCCCAAGAAGGTTAAGTCAAGTTCGCGTCTCGGATTCTATCTCCGCCGAGTTATCCGCCTCTCAATTGGTCAGTCTTCTTCACCATCCTTTTCTTTTTTGCTAGGGTTTGCTTCGTTTGAGAATCTTGAATATTTATTAGTTATAAAAGAAATTGAGAATTTGCTACTGGTTGTGTGCTGAATTACTTTTTTTTTAAAATAAAAAAATAAATATATATTCATAACGGGTTGTTTAGATCGGGTTTTGTTTATGTCCCAGCTGAATCTGAATGAAAATTTCGACCTTTTTATTAATTTATTTGTAGGGGGCAGAAAATAAAAATAGAAATTCACTTCTGGGTGTTTCCAATGAATTGCTTTGTTCCTTCTATTATTTACTAGTATGCTATGTTGCAACTGTAATTATGAATTCGATGTGTGATCTGTGAGATAAAAAATTTGTCAATGATGATTGAAAGATGTTTAGATTTTGATTAGTTGTGCTGTAGGTGAAAAACTTAATGGTAAATCATCTCCTTTTGCAGGATATTACATGTTCAGAAAAAGTTTCAGATGCAGAAACTATGGAGTCCGCCATCCTGGAGTTTGCTCCCAGTATTCGTTCTGGTAGCTTTGCTGACATTGGGCCTCGGAGATACATGGAAGATGAGCATATACGCATAGATGATCTATCTGCGCAATTGGGCTCGGTCTTTAAGTTTCCCAAGCCCAGTGCTTTCTACGGGGTAATTGTTGATCAAACCTATGGTTGTTGAATTGTATTTATTTGATAGGTTGAAGGAATTTTCAACTGACTGAGAATGAATTTATTTGCAGGTTTTTGATGGTCATGGAGGACCTGAAGCAGCAGCTTATATCAGGAAAAATGCAATGAGAATATTTTTTGAAGATGTAAATTTCCCTCAGACATCTGAAGTTGACAATATATTCTTGAAGGAGGTTGAGAACTCCCTCCGGAAAGCATTTCATCAGGCTGATCTGGCTTTGGCAGATGACCGTGGCGTGAACACTTCTTCAGGGACAACTGCACTTACTGCTTTTGTATTCGGAAGGTATATATGTGCTATTGAACATGATAATATAACCATGTGTATGTGAAAGCTTTGTTTTACCTCACCAAAGTTTTGTTTTTAGGTATATTTGTGGATGTGATGTTGGTCAATCACCACCTAGTTTATCTACAATAAATGTTTTATGAAATCCACTATTATATATCAATCTTCACATCTAATCTATGAAGTTATGCTAACTAAGACTGTCTTGTTTTTGTCTCACACATGATGCTTTACCTGAACCTGCAAACATATGAGTTAACTTCCACTAATGGTTAAGATGGCTCAATACCAGCCTTCCCGCATCATCTTTCAGTGCATTGCTCTAGTTGACTTTGAAAAACTAGAAACTTCCAAGTTCCTTTTTATTTTGTGCTTCCCATTGATAGATTTGCAGTATTTCCTGGAAATGATTTTTTCTCTCCTCACAAGCAATCCTGATCATGCTTTCATAATCCAGGCTATTGATGGTTGCTAATGCTGGTGATTGCCGAGCAGTTCTATGTCGTAAAGGAGAGGCAATAGACATGTCCCAAGACCATAGGCCTATTTATCCATCAGAGCGAAGGCGGGTTGAAGAACTGGGTGGGTATATTGATGATGGGTATCTTAATGGTGTACTGTCAGTTTCCCGAGCCCTTGGTGACTGGGACATGAAACTCCCTCGGGGTTCTCCTTCACCTCTCATTGCTGATCCAGAATTCCAGCAGATTGTTCTAACAGAGGATGATGAATTTCTCATAATTGGTTGTGATGGGATTTGGGATGTCATGTCAAGTCAGCATGCAGTCAGCCTTGTCCGCCATGGGCTGCAGCGGCATGATGACCCTGAGCAGAGTGCGAGGGACCTTGTCATGGAAGCCTTCCGTCGTAACACATTTGACAATCTTACTGTACTTATTGTGTGCTTCTCTTCTATTGATTATAGGGAGCCATCGCCACCTACACCTAAGCAACGGAAACAAAGGTGTTGTAGCCTCTCTGCCGAGGCATTATGTAGCTTGAGGAACCTGTTGGAAGGCAGTGCCAACCGCTGACTGTTAAAGAATAATTTGGTAATTTCTCTTGTTGATTAAGCAAACTGTTTTTGGCTGCTTCAGTTTGACGATAGAAAAAGCAGCTTGCAGTTTTGCAGATGATGATTTTCAAACAGTAAGCATTGAGTAATGGGCTGATGTACATACCGGGGGGGTGGATGTGGATGCTGGTGGTGTAGAGATCGATTCAGATCTATGTTTTATTATTGATGGACGGATTGTTTTGGCTTAGCAGCCAAATTTGATATATTCCATTTTTCATCTTGATGTGTACCTGTACAGTTCGAATAATAATTTCTTATTATGTTCTATTTCCACCCCCTCCTTTTCAGCTAGTGAATGTGCTCGTGAGACCCCTGTTGCTTTGGAATTTTAATATTCCAACTTTCCCACCAGGGATCTTTGACTGGGGAGTATATATTCTCGTCAAATATGATGCCTCTGTATGTGGACTTTACTATTTCCAGGAAACGACTGATTCTCGAGCTGCTGTTTGGGAGGGTGCTTTCTTTATAAATGACGTCAATAATGAGATCTTGTTTTATCCCTTGTGTATAAGGGTCAAGCATAAGACTAAAATAAAGTCATTAATCTTATTATTTTGTCAATTTAACCCACCCACCCTTCCATGGTGAAAGCTTAGGTAAATCATTATTGTTACCTGCAAAAGATCATTTTTTATATGTTTAGAGACTCCAATAATTAAATCATAATCGGTTAAGGGAGAGATCAATTATCCATTTGAGAAAAGTTTTTTTATATATAGAATTGTCATTGTTAAAGTAGAGGAAAAAATTGTTATTGTCATTATTCATACACTTCTCTTCCTTGCACGGAAAAGTTGACCAGGTTGCAAATTATTTTTATTCTATCAGGATGAAATATCTCTGATCTATCTAGATGAGATACCTTTGATGAATGGTTCTATCAGAATAAAATATTTTTGATCCATCAATGGGACGTTTGAGCTCAGCGCTTGGTCGTGCCCCAAGAAAAATGAGTCATAACCCCATCATGATCAATCTTTTGAAGAACAACTTTAAACAAATAAAGAAAAAACAATAAATAATGATCCATCATCATTGAACCCTAACAAATCTTAAATCCTAAGCAGGTGTGTTAAAAGTTAAAACTATTCTCGAGCAGTAAATTTAGCAACATGGGTAAGAAGAGAGCAAGAAACAACATAATCTCACTGAAATCAGGGAGTGCAGGCAGCCGAAGGAAAACTCATGCTTATAACACGAACTCTTCATTATTTGTGGAATTGATCAATCATCCAAAGTAAGGCTGTGGATACATCTAATGGAAAATTAATAAGAAATTCTTCCCTTGTAAGGTTTTGAATACAACTCATGCTTCTACAGGGAACTAAGCTGCCAGTGAGAAAGAATCATATTGATCCTGAAAAAATTCCAGCTGAAAACCTTGTCGATGATCATTAAACGCGAGTTGCATTGAGATCATAGGTTTCAGTCAGCCAAAGTGGTCTCTGCAAGTTTCGCAAACCTTTCCAAGCCCCCTCTTAGTAAGTTCTCAAGAACAGGTTGCACTGCCTGCAAAAATCACAATAAAATAAAATAGACTGATCCCTCGCTGCATTGCAAGATTGGGAAAAATTTCCATCTTCTTCTCCGCAGATTACCGTTCATTGTATGCTTTTTTACAGGCTAATTAATCATGTGGTGCTCATTTCAAAGTAATAAAACGGCATCGAAATAGAAGTGAGAATGGTTACCGTTGCCACAGGAACCAGAACTTCAGGAACTTCATATGAAACCGTTAGCTGAGAAGGAAAAATACAATTATAAGGGACTGGGATAGGTTTTAATTGCAAGAAAAATGAAACATCATGTTCTTTTCCATGTCAATGACTCAAAGAGCCGCATATTCCTATCACAAGCCTGGGAACATATGAAGTGAAATTACATAGGCCTAGTTTGGCAAGTTTTAGAAACCATGCAGAAATGGCAATCTTATCAGAATTATCTAGTAGATCTCTTGAGCAAATTAACAATCCAGTTGATCCACTAAACTGAGGGCGATGAACTGTGAATGGTGTATCCATGAAGATTGAACTGAGTGCAGTATATATATGGGAGCTCACTTCTAGAAGACATGATGAAGGACCTTTACGGAAAAATCGAATGGCGCCTCTGTAATGTAAGAAAAACGTTAATTAACATTCTGCTATCATGCTATAAGGAAAACGAAATGACATTGCATCTTGCAAGGCACTCAAATTTGAGCAAAATAATATGATAACTCTTTCATGACATGAATCCTATATATGGGCATGGATTAGTTCAACAGTGTCGACAATCACACACGTTCCTTGCAAGCAATCTGACACTCAAATAGTCAATGAGCATGAGATATTCTTCCCAGCTGAATTCATGAAAACCCCACCGAGGTACAAGCAAACTCCCAGAAAAAAAAGGACCTTAGCAAGAAATGTTAAAGAACTATTTCACCTAAAAGTTTAAGTTATTAGCTGAGACTTCAAAATATGATTTATATTATTTTCTAACACCCCCTCCTTAAGTGAATTTTTTTGGGCTTGAAACTTGCACAGACCCATACTACCTTGTGCTTGATTTTTATCAAATAGAATGAGGGCAGTGAGATTCGAACACATGACCGCTAGATTAACCAGATTCTGATATCATGTTAAAGAACCATCTTACCTAAAAACTTAAGCTATTAGCCGAGGCCCCAGAATATGAAAGTCCATGTTAAGGAATCATCTCACCTAAAAACTTAAACTATTAGCTGAAATTACAGAATATAATTTATATTTTTCTATATGATGAACCGACTACAATGAATTAGAGCTATTAATCTATGTCCGTAGCAGTCCAATTGGTCACCATTCCCTCTCTTTAATATAATTAGGGGGGTTTCTTAAAAAAAAGTGCTTGCTTCAGCATCACTAAGCATCTACTAGACATTTACAAAGATTAATGGCGCCAGGGCAGATTCTATATATTGTTTTCATCCAATAATTTAGTCCCGGGTGAATTTTTTTCTTTCACACACTCGATGAATGGCAATTTTCACATGAACAAGATTACTTTAACTACAGGCAGCAAATACAGTAGGCGAGAGATTTTCCATAATCTTGTGATAGTAGTATCTTTCTGTGGAATAAATTCTTGGACATCTTGAGCTGAAAATTTAGCAAAGGAAATCTCATATTTTCATCAACTAGTCATACGATGGCTAAAAGGTGTGTTCTTGATGCTCGAGATTGTGAGGTAATCGTCAACTTTTGTTACCTTCTCTTTCCAGTTACCTGTTAGGAACACCTTCCAGAGATCTCCAATGAATTTTCTGATTCGGAGTTGGCTGCAACAAATTGAACAGAGAATAATAATGAAAGGGAAAACAGCAAGGAGATCTAATTAGTGAAAATGTTCCCATAAAATTCAAAGGATCATCATTACCTGCATATTTCTTGCCAGCCAAGAGTATTCGATATTCTGACCAAGTCCTTCATACTTCAGCGACCACCGTGAAAGGTCGGGTTTGTCTTTGAGTACCTAATAAATAGAATCAAACATAAACTTATCCTCCATGT
Source organism: Salix caprea (assembly GCA_964035475.1). Classification (NCBI taxonomy): domain Eukaryota; kingdom Viridiplantae; phylum Streptophyta; class Magnoliopsida; order Malpighiales; family Salicaceae; genus Salix; species Salix caprea. Next base: position 2,667,856 of record OZ037755.1, on the reverse strand, counting down.
ACGCGTTCATGGCTGTTATACGTTCAAGAAAGACTAAGTTTTTTCTAGATCATCATATACCAGAATAAAAATTCTTGATTCACGATGAAATAATGAAGCATCAAAATTGCTGCGCACCTTTACAGATGAAATGATGGGCATCCAGCGAGGAATCGATTCACGATCTGAATAAAGATTATAGGCCACCCCAACAGGCACGTCAATTTCCATCTTGACCCTGTATTTAAATTAACTACAGCGTGGTCACACAAACAACAATCATTGAAGAACCACTTCAAGTTTGAACAACAACAAACTCCCGTTCCCAATTATTCCTACAGTTTCACAGCCCAGCGAAACTGGAAACAATTAGGTAAAAGCAAAGTAGAATGAAATACTGTAGGTATATTACGAGCAATCTTGCCACACCATGACTGGAGAAGAAAAGGGCTTGAACCCAGTAAGAACTGAGTTTCTCTTCGAGTAACCATATCCATACTGGACTTTACTGATCGATGATGGTGGTGGGGATGCGATTTTGCAAGTGGGTGTGGAGTTTGATAAGATTGCCGTGTTCTTGTTTTTAGCGGCTGAGAATTGGCTGCGGCCGAGAGAGGTTGGGGTTGACCAGTGTGCAATGGCCGTGGCGGCAGCAGCAGGCATGGTCAACGGCTGATCAACTGAGTTTATTTTTTATTATTTTTTATTTTATTTTGCTGCTGTTTTTATTATTACCAGAAAACAGACTCTGAAGGATAGAAGAAGTGCACTTGCCTGTCCGAACACCATGTCCACAGAGTATATTATAGGATGAATTATTCTTTAGTCCCTTGATGCTGGCCTTAATTATAATGCAGTCCTTCATTTTATAAACCTCATTGCGTCATCCCATAGTTCTTGCTATTCTGATAGTAGCTTTATTAACAGATCTAATTCGAATATGAGAAGATTTATTCGATTTAATTTTGTGATTTTAACTACTTATTTGGGTTTATTAGGTTGTTTATTCGATTTAATTTTGTGATTTTAACTACTTATTTGGGTTTATTAGGTTGTTAATTTGGTTTCTACATGATCTAGGACAAGTTTTTGGGTTGAAACGAGTTGAAAAATAGGTTTGTTGGACTAAAAACTCATAGCCCTATTTTTCTGATCACCATAATAGCATTCAGAATCTAAGTTGACAGATGACATGTCAGTTGTCCTAGAATATGACGTGTTGTTTATTTATTTTTATAAGAAAATATATTTTAAAAAACAAAATTATTAAACTTTTGATTTGGATCAGAGGTTGTGTAGGTCAATCTAAAATATCATTATTTTAGTATTTGTTTAAAATAAAAGTTAAAACATTTTCATTTTGAGTTTTTTTTTAAAAAATCAAATCAAGTTTTGATTGGGTTAATTATATAATTGTCAATACCGTTCTGTTTCGGTCGAAACGTTTCGTACCAGTTAAAAAATAAGACAAAACGACGTTGTTTTTATCCCGGTTTAAATTTCGGTCTGTTATGGATTTTTCGGCCCAATATTGGCCGAAACGGAACGGAACGTTTCGGCCAAATTGTTTTTTTTTTAAATAATAAATAATTTTATAATATCAATCATATCTTTTAATCCGACCGTTAGATTGAGATAAAATTTTATGAGTAGTCTCTTGACATATTTATATGTATTATTTTAAAATTTCAAAGCAATCAGAGAATGTAATGACCTTACAAGATTGATGATGATATTCTCGTAATATTATACATGTTCATAATTTTGTTTAGAAATATCATTTTATCAATTTATTGTCTTTTTTAGATTAAATTACATATTTCTAAATAATTTTAATTTTGGATTTGAACTAATTTTTTTTGAATTAATGTATTTAATTAAATATATATTGATATTGTAATTTATATATATATATATATATTAAATTATCTTGAATTTGAATTATGTTTATTAAATTAATATTTTAATTTTTATATATATATAATTAATTAATTATTTATCAACATTTTGATTTTATTGACCTCGTTCAGGTAAGTAATTTACAATGTTGTTTCCTGTTTTATATTTATATACACATCACTTTGTCTCACCTCTTATTTATCCGATGGGGATTGTTGTGGATGACAAAGTGCTTAACAAAGTGACAAACCAAATCATCCACCCACCCATGAACACAAATGAGCCACATATATCATCAATGACACACTAAAAATAAAAACATCTAAACATTTACATGATTACAATTTTATTCCAAATAATAACCAAAAAACACGTGTTGCATTAAAATAATGAAATTGTCGCTCCAATTACATACCTTAAAAAAGAGAAAAACTATAACCTTAATTATAACTTCTCCAGGGTTAGTTTTAAATTCATGACCAGAAGCACTAATTTCAAAGTTTAATGCAATGCAATTTTAATTTTTTAAAACCCTGATACTTAGTCACATCAACTACCTCCTCTCCTCTTTTTTCTTTTTTTCTTTTTTGTTGGAACCAGTAGCACAAAGCATGATGTCCAAAGTTTCCAAACCGAACAGTCAAACCTAACACTCCTTCATCGAACCTTCCAGCAGTTCCAGCTAACCAGGGTTTCAGATACCATCAATGGTGCCGGTACTCAGCCTTCACTTCAGACATTTCGATTTCTAAGGTCTTCATCGGAGGGAAGATCCAGGTGGGGCGAGGCTATGGCTCTGGTCATCTACTGGTATGATATCGTGTGTTTTGGCATTGTTGCTGCGTCTCTTGGGGTGTCCTTTTGGGTGCTATGGAGAAGAGAACTTGCCTCAAAATGTGACGATAACATCATATATCAGAGCCTCCTCGTGGCTCGACCGGATATTACTGACCGGACGGTGGTTGCTGCAATGCCAGGGAACCATGTTGGTTCTTCCCAGCTATGGACCAGTTGCTGGAAACAGGTGCACCCAGGGTGGCTCCTCGCTACTCGCTCCATCTCCTTTCTGGTCATGGCTGGACTCTTGTGGAGGGATATCGTGGAGTGGGACGCTACCATTTTCATTTACTACACCGAGTAAGTTGCTGTTCTTCATTTTAAATCCTATATAACTCCATATATATATACACCAGTTGATTTCTTCGATCGTAACAAGTCTCGGTAAAGTATATTGGCTACTTTTCTATGTAGATTCAATCTTGCAATATTCATTTCATAGATTGTCAAGTCTATCGAAAAACTCGAGTTCTTAGTTAATCATCTGTGTCTAAATTAGCAACTAACAAATATTACTATTAGAAGCAACTCTTCACAGCTTTATAAATATAATTCCTTTTCTTTTTTTCGAAGAAAGGAAAAAAAAGTGCAGTAGGGTTTTTAAAAATTTTCCGGTGAAGAAAGATCCGTTACCTTAACTAGTAAAATTATATCGAAATAAGTCTAGATAATATATATAGATATAGATATAATAGTATTAATATTGGTCTTAATAATTATATTAAGAGGTGGGCCTGAAGGGGCCTTGCCAGCAGAAGTGGGGAATTCCGTTACCTACTTCTCAATTCTCATCTCAAGTGGTCAACTCTCAAGACAAGAACCAGTTGAGGTGGGATCCTGTATCCATCCATGTCTAATACTTCGGAAGGACTTGGGTACTGGCTCCGATGGCAAGTCCCAGTTTGTGCTTTAGCTATCATCTGCCCGTGTCTCCTTTCCTTTTATGTAATCAAGAAAGCAAAGACAGAGCCACTGTACATCCATGATCTTTGGAAGTCGCGCTGGAGATGTCTGAATCCTCTCTGGCTTCTCTTTTATAGATTTTTCGCTCTTCTTTGCTTGTCTCCCATGCTTTATCGGATAGTCGAATTAGATGGTGCTTTTGCCTTCTATTTCTACACTCAGTAAGATCAGTACCCAAAAAACTTTGCCAAAACTTTTCCTCCTCTACAGTTCTTGATTCTGAAATTACTGTACAGAAATGTCAATTTCATTGTGAGCTGGTTTCTGATTTTAACTTCTAATTTATCTGCGCAGATGGACATTTATGTTGATTATGATATATTTCGCGGTATGTCGAACATTCTAGCCCTATTGTCTCCATTTTATCAACTGTTTCGGGTTAGGACTAATGCTTGTTCATTCGCTCGGCAACCATTTTCTTTTTTAGCTGGGCACTGTGATGTCTGCATATGGATGCTGGGTGTCCTTTAAGCACCCAGCTGTGTCTGAACATGGCGAAAAATCTGTTTTCTTGAAAAGGGATGTGGAAGAAGATGGAACTGCAACCTCTATAACTTACAAGGAGAAAAAAAGTGAGGGTACCATAAAGTTAGGAATTCACTGTGCTGAGGAGGCAATTCGAGAAAGAGCTGGATTTTGGGGATACCTTATGCAAATTATATACCAGGTTAGTCATCAAGATTAGTTTGCATCTTATGCGTGTATGCCATGTATATTATTTATATGTTGGTATTTCGGCTTTCTTTCCTTGTAATAATTCCTTAGCACTTATGCCTTGATTTACACCCAAACAAGTTTCTACATGCGGCATTTCAGTAGGGTTTCATCGATTTAGAATTGCCTTTCTTCTGGTTGAAGTGAGCTAATTTATATTTCTCTTCTATTTTAACAGACTTGTGCAGGTGCTGTCATCCTGACGGACATTATATTTTGGTGTGTTATAGTCCCTTTTTTATCAAATTCGCACCTTGGCCTCAATGCGGTGAGAGTCCTCAGATGAATTGGTTTTAGCTCATTTTGGTGCTTGAAATCTTTAATTTATTGCAAGCTTTGTTGGGTTCAGTTCTCTATATGTTAAGCTTCCAGTTTTCTAAGATCAATGAACTGTCTGTCTGTACATTGCTGGTACTGGTCTGATCATACAATCCCTTGGAAATACATGGAGCAAAATCATTACGTGCTTCAATCCTCTGGTGGAATTATTACTTACTTTTTGATGGTCTCGTGTTTTGCAGTTGATGGGCTGCATGCATTCTCTGAATGCTGTTTTTCTACTGATAGATACCGCTCTCAATAGCCTTGTAAGTATTGCACTGCTAGAAGTGGAATTCCTTTTGTGTGACTTTACATGGATTCTATGGCATCAATTTACATCAAAGCCATCACTGTATTTTCTCTTACATTGGAACAAATCTCATAATAGTCTTTGAATATCTAGATACAATAGATAACACAGGTCCCTTGGAGAAAAATAAATCCGTTCAGGAGAACCAAAAGGAGAGCATGGCATTGTTAACAAACCAGTCTACAAATCCGGTAGCATTTCTACTAATGAGCCCAAAACACAGTTAGAAAGCCTGGAAACCATTTGCTTGGTGTCATCAGCCTAGAACCCATTTGTCTGATATCATCCACAATTGAAGCAAACTTCCCAATCTGGAATCATATTGATCTCTGAGACTGCATTTGACAGCTTGTGAGGAGTCTGATTCTTTGTCAAAAGAGGCCACTAGATATCCATGAGATAACTTCGCTGCTTATTTGATTGCTAAAACCTTCTTCAGCATAATAGAACTGCAGAGACAGTTGTGAACACTTTCATAGCTCATAATTCATAGGAAATCCTACTTATTATCGCAATGCCTGAATTCCCTAGAAAGGAAACAACACAACTCAATTTGAAACCTTAAAGCACAGAGGAATCTGTCTTGGAGGAGCGTACGAGTTTCTGTGTACAAAAGTGCTCTAAGTTTGAACAAATTCCTCTCCATCCATCTGCTGACCTTGAGCTTAATCAGTTTTTCCTTCAAGAGCCAAACTGTTTATTGCTTTCCACATGTCTGAGCAGAAATGGCACATGGGAGCAACGAATCCCGTTGTATGTCCAGCACTGAGATTCCTTCGAATCTTCCACCTTCAGTGCCTGAAACTAGTGAAACCAATTCTGTTTAGGCAGTACCTGAGATTACTAGAGAACCAGGTGTGAGAACAAAAGACTATTCTTCCTTGTGACATTTGACAGAGAGGATGAGCCTCCACCAAACTTGTTCGTGTAAATTTATTGACTAGGGAACAATATGCAATCCTTCACCGTCTTTGCGTGAAATTCCCAGTTTTTGCAAGTGAAAAATATAACTGCTTTGATAGATAGGAGAGGGTAATGACTTGATAGTGAAAAATCACATCTTTTGATCTCCCCTGTCGCGATTCACCTTTTGTCGGTTTTTCTTTCAGCCATTTCCTTGGTTCCGCCTCGCATATTTTGTTCAGTGGAGCTGCCTCTATGTCATTTTCCAGTGGGTTATTCACGCATGTGGTTTTACGTGGTAAGCATAATGTTTTGTTTTTGTCTTCTTTTCCAATCACTAGACAAGAAGACATGCTCTCTCTTCTTTTTTATTCTAGTTCGAGTACTGGTAACATTTCTGTGCATCTTTCTTAGGTGGCCATATCCATTCCTCGAGCTTAACACCCCTTGGGCTCCTTTATGGTATATTGTTCATCTCACTTTGATCTGTTTTATTTTGACTTTGAATTTTATCATATTTAATTCAAAAAAACTAATGATTTCACACATTGTACAGGTATTTTGCGATGGCTGCAATTCACATTCCTTGTTATGGAATATATGCACTGATTTTTAAAGCAAAAAATTCATTCTTTCCACGATTGTTCCCTCGTGCTTTTGTGAGATCATACTAGCTGTTTTTTCACAACCGACTGCTGTTAAAGGTGATCTCAATTTTGGTGGTATGTCTGTGTATGAGGAGGGAACACTCGTCCATTCCCTCAAAAAATTGTGTTGTAAGGACAATTTACAATTGGATGAATGAGAATTTGTGTCCTGAAATGAAGCTCTACCTGCCACCGTTCGCAGGTCTCTATCTCTCTTCTTTTTTACTCGGAAGGAATTCCCTGCTGGTAACTCTGTAAATGAGCTCCAATATGAAAAATAAAAAATGCCAAGATTTCCCAAGCTTTTGCCCCAGAAACAGATCTGTTAGACTATCGAAGCCTTGCAATGAAGATGAGCTGACTCTATTTATTATTGTCATTGCCTGACATTTTAATCAAACCAGGCTGCCGATACAAGTATTTGGAGATCAAAGAGTGAAAATGAAGAACGGTCGGCTTGCAAAAAAACATGGAGGGCAATTTTGCAAAGCCATAGGGATTATCAAGCCAACTTTCATGAACAGAAGCTAAATCTCAATATGGATAATGTTTGTAAATCTCAAGAAAAAATGATGAGGTTGCTGGAAAGTTCTATTGTAAATGGTCTTTCAAGGTTGATGAGATTGAGAGGTCGGCAATGTTTGGGTCTGAGCAACTTCAAAACCTGCAAAAAGTAATTATGAGCTTGGAGATCTTTCAATGTCCAAGTTCAGGTAGGAGGGGGTGTGTGGGATTGTGATCTAATCTCAACTATACTCCCAAACAGTTAGAAGCAGTTAAAACACATGTTTATTTACCGAGTAGTATTTAGGGTTTCAATGTGGAAGAAAATGGTGTTTTTAATGAAGCTACTGCTTGGTGTAGTGATTGGATCATCGTTACGTAACTTTCTGCTTGTTGCAGATTACTAGGATTCGGACGGTGGTTGTATTATCCGGAAGGTTTCTTGTTCGGTCATGGTTACTTACAGGTTGCAACGCATCTCGGGATCACAGCATTTTCTTTTCAGTTCGGTTTTTATTAATAAAAACAATTAAATTGAAAAACAAATTTAAAAGAACCTGAACTGAGTTTGACCCGGTTTAAACTAACCAATTTTGATTTGATTGAATTTGTTTTTTTAACAAAAAAAACTGAAAAATAGGCTCATTTTTTTTTTTTAATTTTATCAAGTTTTTCATTCTTATATTTAACCAAAATAAAAACAAACAAAAAAATTGAACTGAATCAAAAGAATAAAACAAATTATAGCATATTTTTGTTTAATTTGAACTGGATCCGAAATTTTAAAAAATTTAATCGATTTAATCGATATTTTTCTCGGTTGAATTTTTTTAAAATTTTCTTCGAGTAAATCTCGAGATGCATAAAGATTCTGGGCCTAAATGAATAATCTATATATATGCTCATCACAAAAATTTATTTGCTAGACTTTTTATTTGTCTTTATAAAATATCATTTCTTCCTTGTTATAAAATGTCTTTTTAAGCATTGTTTGTGTTATTCAAATTATGCATATATTGTATAAGTTAAATAAAAAGTTTTTTTTTACTAAAATTGAATGCTGCCCCTCATATTTAAATCTAAAAAACCAAGAAAGAAAATATACTTTTCTACAACTATAATTGTGCAATGGTAAGAAAAAAAGAAGAAGAAAAAACTATCCATAATTTTATAATTTCTCACTTATTTGACCTTGCATTAAATTAAAAAAAAAATGGTAATTAAAAATACGAGGATGGTTGTCTCCAAATTACGACAAAGTTAAAAAGGAATTAAAATAATCATAAAATTGAAATGAGAGGCAGCTTGCATTATTTGTCCTCTATGTGAGTATGAAAGTTTTGTAGAGTGATTGAAGTTGTTTTTCAAAGTGTTTTTAATTTGAAAATTTATTAAAATAATTTTTTTATTTTTAAAAATTATTTTTGATATTACTATATTAAAATGATCTAAAAATATCAAAAATAATTAATTTAAAATATATATTTTTTTGAAATACAAACAATTTCTATATATAAGATAAATAAAGAAAAAAGCTCCGTTCGTAAAAAGAATTGAAGGAAAAAAAAAGGCTCTTTAATAGTTTATCTTCGGAGATAAAGTTATTTAAGATAAAAAAAAAATAGTTGTGGTTATAATAAATGAATAATAATAATAATATTAATAATAAGAAGAATAACAACAACAACAACAAGGGGCAACACCTTCCACTCTATCCGCATGGGTTGCGATTCTTGCCAATTACAATTCAACCCCCCCTTCCAAAGGCGAAAAGAGAAAAGCCACCATCCACATCCATGTCCCTGCAAAAAACAAATAGCTATGTGGCTAAAAACGTACTTTCACGCCATTAAACCAAAAACCCTAATATTACCATCCTCCTCCTCAAATACCCCTCCGTCATACACGCCGCCAGCTGAAACCATCTCTTCCCATTCTCTGCTCTGCATCTACAAGCGAAGATGCAGATCTTCGTGAAAACCTTGACGGGGAAGACAATAACCCTCGAGGTTGAGTCCTCAGACACGATCGACAATGTCAAAGCCAAGATTCAAGACAAGGAGGGCATCCCGCCGGACCAACAGCGTCTCATTTTCGCTGGAAAACAGCTCGAAGATGGCCGCACGCTCGCTGACTACAACATCCAGAAGGAGTCCACTCTCCACTTGGTGCTTCGGTTGAGGGGTGGTGCCAAGAAGAGAAAGAAGAAGACCTATACCAAGCCCAAGAAGATCAAGCACAAGAAGAAGAAGGTCAAGCTCGCTGTCCTCCAGTTCTACAAGGTTGATGATAGCGGCAAAGTCCAGAGATTGAGGAAGGAGTGCCCTAATGCTGAGTGCGGTGCTGGGACTTTCATGGCTAATCATTTTGATAGGCACTACTGCGGTAAGTGTGGGCTTACCTATGTTTACCAGAAGGCTGGTGGTGATTAAACTTATTCGAATGGTTCCTTAGCTTCTTTATTTTTGCTTTGAAGTATTGAAGAAGAGTTTTGGCCAATTTCTCTATTTAGAACATGTATGATGTTGAACTCAACAGTTATGTTTTTCTGGCATTGTTAACTTGGAGCTTAATTAATGGTTAACTACATGTTTGTGTTCTGTGGGTTTTGTTAGTCATACTCCTGGTTGTTTGATCTGGTTATTTATGTGATTCGTTTGAGAAAAGGGAGAATCCCATGAGAGGTGCCGATTTGTTAGGTTAAATCGAATGGAAGTCCATGTTTTTGAGTTCTTCAAAATTTTAAGGTTTTCCAATGGGTTAGTTCTATCATTTACAGTCTGATTCTTCTTTTCCCCCCCTGTTGTTCATGGGATGAATTAGGTTAATTGAATAGAACAAGAAAATGTTGCCCAATAGCGATGTTCTCCAGCCATGGAAGCATAAATGGCAAAACTTTCTTTAATGCTTGTTCTATTTAAGAGCATCTCCTGAAGTTGTTTTGGAAACTAAATTTTTAAAATGATTTTTTGAATAGTATAAATATATTTTTTTTATTCATGTTTACTTCAATGGTAAAAATTATTTAGAAGAACTATTTTTTTATATATTATTTTAAATATAGTTTAATTATTTTGTATATTATAAAATTAATAGGAGTAAGATATATAATTAAAAAATTATTTTTAAAAAATTCTCCAACAATATAATTATTAATTTTTTAGTTATATTTTAAATATAGTGTAATTATTTTGTATTTGAATTATTAATTGTTAGAAGAACTTTAAGAAACAAATTGAATTGATGCCAATTTTATAACACAATACAATATTTTTTCTTAAGATATTGTTTGTCTATATGAAACAAATACGCTCTTATGAAAATGATTAAATAAAAAAATTTTACTCTTGATTCTTCAGTGTCTATTTTATTGACGGTTTTCAATTTGGATAACAAAACTAACAATTTTTTCAATTTTTCTATTTATTTCTTGTCATCTATTTGAGATATTTATTTGAGAACGATTATTTAAGGAAACAAATTTGAGTTATCTAACAAAAAAAATTATATTATTTAATATATATATATATATATATATATATATATATATATATATATATATACAGTTTCATAATAAAAAAAATCATGTGCCAAATTCTTAATTTATATTAGTCCTCTCGACTATTATATATATATATATTCACTCATTGAAATTGAGGTTTAGGTTTATACTAGTCCAAAAAAAAATACTTTTTGCTATCTAATAAAACAAAAACGATAGCTTTTTGTTGTTTAATGGGAATGGGAGAAGCAAAGCAAATAGAATGATAACTAAGTCTAATCGCGTTGTTTTATAGTAAGAGAAGGCACGAGGCGAGACAGAAATGTAGGAAAAAGAGTTATTAACCGCTTTTCGTGAAATGAAGTTTTGATGATTTTATTATATGGGATCCACATAAATTTTTTAGTTTTTTTGCCTTAATCAAACACTATTATATCAATTTTTTTTGTAAATTCAGTCTAGAATACCATATCAAACACCCACTACACCGACGGGCAGATTTTGATTGGTCAAGAAGATTAGTTGTTTACCTTCCAAATTTAGAGTGTGAATAACAATTTGTTTTTGAGAATTCTTATATATTATTGATTGTTAATATTTGAATAAAAAAAATTCAAAACGGGTCAATATTTATAACATTAATAGGAATAATTTATTATTATTTATTTTTAATACTTGGATAAAAAAAACTTCAAGTAATAATTATTGATTTAATTACATATCTTTGAAAAAAAAGTGCCTATTTTATATGTGCATTTGCAATTTTGGTTTCAACGGCACACAATGCAACTAAATATAGGATATAAGAAATCGATTACTATCAGAAGCAATAATATTAATATATTAGCAAACATATATAAACCATCGATAAACCCATTCCCAAAACAAACAGCGCCTCCAGTAGAGAAAAAACATAGGAATTTGATAGCCACAAACATGATTTTACTGATAAAATGGTAAAGCGTTCCTTACAGATTGTAGCTTGTATGAAAACTTGCTTACATGTTCTCAGAATCTAATCATAAACATAAAAGGATCACTACACCGAAGAGATCTCCATATATATATGCTCACCTTCCTGACATTTTACCAGCCATAGGGGAACTCCATAGGAAGAGAATTGCAGATCATCTCAACTTCATTTTCTTGAACCAGGCATGATGGATTTGCATCAGCCTCAGGTGTTGTTTGAACGGACGGGACCCCATCTGCCAAGTCAGACCCATGCAGCAGTCCAGGAATCTCTCGACAGTAATCCTCCTGCTCGATACTGGCAGCAGCCATCTGATCGTTGTCAAAGTCCTGAAGAAACGCATGAGAAAACAACCCCAAACTGTCAAATCTCACCTCGTTATACACGATCCCAGATTCAGTACTTTCGGTCGGCGCCGCCGTGATCTGCTGCTGGTCATAGCCTTGATCACCAACCCTGGCCTTCTGAGACGTGGTGTTTGCTGCATCATCAACACCTCCAGCGTGCCTTCTCCGCTTTCTGGTCTTTTGCGGGTGGCTCTTGCTATTGCCTTTCCTTCTCAATTGACATAAGACGGTGACTTCAGAAAGGGATGGCAAGCTATACTCGTACATTGTCCAGCGGCAGCCATGGTGGCCAGGTTCACGGCTTTTATAACTGAAGCCTTTCCTGGTGGCAGTGACGGAGCAATGGTCGTCAATAGTGACACTGAAGTCTTTTTCCCTGTCTTCTCTGCGCCATGTTGCGGGGCCACCGGCAATTTGGCGAGTGACATAGGAGTCGGGGCTTTTCTTTTTGAGATTAGTAAGAAGACATCTTCTCCATGGATCCTGTGGAACGCGTTCCAAATCTGGAGAGGTTGATAGGCGTAGATGTCACAATCTCTAACAGGAGATGAGGTGGTGAAGAGAGGGTTGGTGACCTTTGGGTAGAGATAGTATTTGACCAATTCTTCATCGTAGGGACAGAAGCGGTCACCAGGGAGTAGGGTTAGTGATGAAAACTCCATTAATTCTTGTGTGATTTAGTTATAAAACACAGAAGAAATTAAAGAACGGATGAACAAGAGAAAAAACAAGCAATGATCGGGGGATTGATCGATATTAGAACTGGCTGGAAACTAACCAACTCGATCGAGCAAAATCGAAGAGAGAGATCTGACCGATCAGAAACTCCTGAAAGATTAGTAAGGTGAATGAAAATCGTTTTATAATGTTTTTTTAGGATTCTTTTTGGTTGAGGTGGTGGTGCTTCCAAGTATCACGTTAACTAAATTAACAGAATGAAAGGAGTCAGTTAGTGTCCTCGTTTGAATTGGATATGCTCTGCCCAACTTGCTCTTTCTGACTCCGGCCCGGGCTCATAACCTGTCCCAGTTCAAATCAGCTCTTCACCTTCGCCTTCACCACTTTCTTCCATTCCCTTCCACTCCGAGAACAATCTCCTTCCTTTCCTCATCATCCACCTCCTGATTCCTGATTTTACCTCCCTTCTTCACCCTTTTCCTTTTCCCTTTCTCTTCCCTTTTCCCATCTAATCTACCCTTTTATCCACTATCTCTTCCTCCTCCTTAGTACCCGCCTCCTGTTTTTACTTCCATGCAACTTCTCTCTCTTCCTTCTTCACTGCTTTCAACTAAACCCCTACTTCCCTTCACTTCCTCCTCATACCCACCAATCTCCGCAGGTTCCTCCTCAGGTGTTGTTTGAACGGACGGGACCCCATCTGCCAAGTCAGACCCATGCAGCAGTCCAGGAATCTCTCGACAGTAATCCTCCTGCTCGATACTGGCAGCAGCCATCTGATCGTTGTCAAAGTCCTGAAGAAACGCATGAGAAAACGACCCCAAACTGTCAAATCTCACCACGTTATACACGATCCCAGATTCAGTACTTTCGGCCGGCGCCGCCGTGATCCACTGCTGGTCATAGCCTTGATCACCAACCCTGGCCTTCTGAGACGTGGTGTTTGCTGCATCATCAACACCTCTAGCGTGCCTTCTTCGCTTTCTGGTCTTTTGCGGGTGGCTCTTGCTGTTACCTTTCCTTCTCAATTGACACAAGACGGTGACTTCAGAAAGGGATGGCAAGCTATACTCGTACATTGTCCAGCGGCAGCCATGGTGGCCAGGTTCACGGCTTTTATAACTGAAGCCTTTCCTGGTGGCAGTGACGGAGCAATGGTCGTCAATAGTGACACTGAAGTCTTTTTCCCTGTCTTCTCTGCGCCATGTTGCGGGGCCACCGGCAATTTGGCGGGTGACATAGGAGTCAGGGCTTTTCTTTTTGAGATTAATGAAGAAGAAGACATCTTCTCCATGGATCCTGTGGAACGCGTTCCAAATCTGGAGAGGTTGATAGGCGTAGATGTCACAATCTCTAACAGGAGCTGAGGTGGTGAAGAGAGGGTTGGTGACCTTTGGGTAGAGATAGTATTTGACCAATTCTTCATCGTAGGGACAGAAGCGGTCACCAGGGAGTAGGGTTAATGATGAAAACTCCATTAATTCTTGTGTGATTTAGTTATAAAACACAGAAGAAATTAAAGAACGGATGAACAAGAGAAAAAACAAGCAATGATCGGGGGATTGATCGATATTAGAACTGGCTGGAAACTAACCAACTCGATCGAGCAAAATCGAAGAGAGAGATCTGACCGATCAGAAACTCCTGAAAGATTAGTAAGGTGAATGAAAATCGTTTTATAATGTTTTTTTAGGATTCTTTTTGGTTGAGGTGGTGGTGCTTCCAAGTATCACGTTAACTAAATTAACAGAATGAAAGGAGTCAGTTAGTGTCCTCGTTTGAATTGGATATGCTCTGCCCAACTTGCTCTTTCTGACTCCGGCCCGGGCTCATAACCTGTCCCAGTTCAAATCAGCTCTTCACCTTCGCCTTCACCACTTTCTTCCATTCCCTTCCACTCCGAGAACAATCTCCTTCCTTTCCTCATCATCCACCTCCTGATTCCTGATTTTACCTCCCTTCTTCACCCTTTTCCTTTTCCCTTTCTCTTCCCTTTTCCCATCTAATCTACCCTTTTATCCACTATCTCTTCCTCCTCCTTAGTACCCGCCTCCTGTTTTTACTTCCATGCAACTTCTCTCTCTTCCTTCTTCACTGCTTTCAACTAAACCCCTACTTCCCTTCACTTCCTCCTCATACCCACCAATCTCCGCAGGTTCCTCCTCAGGTGTTGTATGAACGGACAGAACCCCATCTGCCAAGTCAGACCCATGCAGCAGTCCAGGAATCTCTCGACAGTAATCCTCCTGCTCGATACTGGCAGCAGCCATCTGATCATTGTCAAAGTCCTGAAGAAACGCATGAGAAAACGACTCCAAACTGTCAAATCTCACCCCGTTATACACGATCCCAGATTCAGTACTTTCGGCCGGCGCTGCCGTGATCTGCTGCTGGTCATAGCCTTGATCACCAACCCTGGCCTTCTGAGACGTGGTGTTTGCTGCATCATCAACACCTCTAGCGTGCCTTCTCCGCTTTCTGGTCTTTTGCGGGTGGCTCTTGTTGTTGCCTTTCCTTCTCAATTGACACAAGACGGTGACTTCAGAAAGGGATGGCAAGCTATACTCGTACATTATCCAGCGGCAGCCATGGTGGCCAGGTTCACGGCTTTTATAACTGATGCCTTTCCTGGTGGCAGTGACGGAGCAATGGTCGTCAATAGTGACACTGAAGTCTTTGTCCCTGTCTTCTCTGCGCCATGTTGCGGGGCCACCGGCAATTTGGCGGGTGACATAGGAGTCGGGGCTTTTCTTTTTGAGATTAGTGAAGAAGAAGACATCTTCTCCATGGATCCTGTGGAACGCGTTCCAAATCTGGAGAGGTTGATAGGCGTAGATGTCACAATCTCTAACAGGAGCGGAGGTGGTGAAGAGAGGGTTAGTGACCTTTGGGTAGAGATAGTATTTGACCAATTCTTCATCGTAGGGACAGAAGCGGTCACCAGGGAGTAGGGTTAGTGATGAAAACTCCATTAATTCTTGTGTGATTTAGTTATAAAACACAGAAGAAATTAAAGAACGGATGAACAAGAGAAAAAACAAGCAATGATCGGGGATTGATCGATATTAGAACTGGCTGGAAACTAACCAACTCGATCGATCAAAATCGAAGAGAGAGATTTGACCGATCAGAAACTCCTGAAAGATTAGTAAGGTGAATGAAAATGGTTTTATAATGTATTTTTAGGATTCTTTTTGGTTGAGGTGGTGGTGCTTCCAAGTATCACGTTAACTAAATTAACAGAATGAAAGGAGTCAGTTAGTGTCCTCGTTTGAATTGGATATGCTTTGCCCAACTTGCTCTTTCTGACTCCGGCCCTGGCTCATAACCTGTCCCAGTTCAAATCAGCTCTTCACCTTCGCCTTCACCACTTTCTTCCATTCCCTTCCACTCCGAGAACAATCTCCTTCCTTTCCTCATCATCCACCTCCTGATTCCTGATTTTACCTCCCTTCTTCACCCTTTTCCTTTTCCCTTTCTCTTCCCTTTTCCCATCTAATCTACCCTTTTATCCACTATCTCTTCCTCCTCCTTAGTACCCGCCTCCTGTTTTTACTTCCATGCAACTTCTCTCTCTTCCTTCTTCACTGCTTTCAACTAAACCCCTACTTCCCTTCACTTCCTCCTCAGACCCACCAATCTCCGCAGGTTCCTCCTCACGTGTTGTTTGAATGGACGGGACCCCATCTGCCAAGTCAAACCCATGCAGCAGTCCAGGAATCTCTCGACAGTAATCCTCCCGCTCGATACTGGCAGCAGCCATCTGATCGTTGTCAAAGTCCTGAAGAAACGCATGAGAAAACGACTCCAAACTGTCAAATCTCACCCCGTTATACACGATCCCAGATTTAGTACTTTCGGCCGGCGCCGCCATGATCTGCTGCTGGTCATAGCCTTGATCACCAACCCTGGCCTTCTGAGACGTGGTGTTTGCTGCATCATCAACACCTCCAGCGTGCCTTCTCCGCTTTCTGGTCTTTTGCGGGTGGCTCTTGTTGTTGCCTTTCCTTCTCAATTGACACAAGACGATGACTTCAGAAAGGGATGGCAAGCTATACTCGTACATTGTCCAGCGGCAGCCATGGTGGCCAGGTTCACGACTTTTATAACTGAAGCCTTTCCTGGTGGCAGTGACGGAGCAATGGTCGTCAATAGTGACACTGAAGTCTTTGTCCCTGTCTTCTCTGCGCCATGTTGCGGGGCCACCGACAATTTGGCTGGTGACATAGGAGTCGGGGCTTTTCTTTTTGAGATTAGTGAAGAAGAAGACATCTTCTCCATGGATCCTGTGGAACGCGTTCCAAATCTGGAGAGGTTGATAGGCGTAGATGTCACAATCTCTAACAGGAGCTGAGGTGGTGAAGAGAGGGTTGGTGACCTTTGGGTAGAGATAGTATTTGACCAATTCTTCATCGTAGGGACAGAAGCGGTCACCAGGGAGTAGGGTTAGTGATGAAAACTCCATTAATTCTTGTGTGATTTAGTTATAAAACACAGAAGAAATTAAAGAACGGATGAACAAGAGAAAAAAACAAGCAATGATCGGGGGATTGATCGATATTAGAACTGGCTGGAAACTAACCAACTCGATCGATCAAAATCGAAGAGAGAGATCTGACCGATCAGAAACTCCTGAAAGATTAGTAAGGTGAATGAAAATGGTTTTATAATGTATTTTTAGGATTCTTTTTGGTTGAGGTGGTGGTGCTTCCAAGTATCATGTTAACTAAATTAACAGAATGAAAGGAGTCAGTTAGTGTCCTCGTTTGAATTGGATATGCTCTGCCCAACTTGCTCTTTCTGACTCCGGCCCGGGCTCATAACCTGTCCCAGTTCAAATCAACTCTTCACCTTCGCCTTCACCACTTTCTTCCATTCCCTTCCACGCCGAGAACAATCCCTTCCTCATCATCCACCTCCTGATTCCTGATTTTACCTCCCTTCTTCACCCTTTTCCTTTTCCCTTTCTCTTCCCTTTTCCCATCTAATCTACTCTTTTATCCACTATCTCTTCTTCCTCCTCAGTACCCACCTCCTGTTTTTCCTTCCATGCAACTTCTCTCTCTTCCTTCTTCACTGCTTTCAACTAAACCCCTACTTCCCTTCACTTCCTCCTCAGACCCACCAATCTCCGCAGGTTCCTCCATCATCCCGACACTTGTCATCACAAAATATCCAAGCTTTTAGCAGAAAAAAAAACCCAGAGAAACAAAAGGAGAGACTGGAGTTTCTCGTTTTGGAAAGGGTGAAGCTTTACTGGGAGAGGCACACGGAGTTGTTTTTAAAGGTTTTAATTGCACAGAAAAAAATATTGCAACGGTAACGTTTAATTTGCATTTTGCCATTTTGCACAGCTATATTTAACTGCTTAAGGGCAAGTCCAACGCTGGAGTTATATGTAGAGCCAAAGCCAAAAATTTCTCTTTTTGAGTCAAATTTTTCATATCCAACGCAGTAGGAGGCATTTGAATAGCTAGAAATTGTTTGGGAGGGCGGTTGTACCACCGTTTCCTCTTTTTTTTTTCATTTTAAATGAATTTTTTTGGTATTTTTAAATCATTTTGATGTGCTGATGTCAAAAATGATTTTTAAAAAATAAAAAAAATATCATTTTGATGTATTTTTAAATGAAAAGCACTTTCAAAAGCAACCGCAACCGCGCTCCCAAATAGGCCCTAGAATGTCTATTGTCACGGTCAATAGCTATTTCTACATGTTTCAAGAGCCAAAAAATAAAATAATATTTAATAAATAAAATAATGTTTTGCTTCCCTAGCTTAAGCTCTCTCACAATCTTTCTCTCTGTATTTCCGCGTGAAAAATGAATTAAAGGAAACAAAATAATAAAAATAAAATTGCAGAAATTAAAAGATTAAATAGAAATTAAGAGATTTAGAATTAGTAAAGAAAAAATAGAAAAGGACAGGATCCATTATTGTTGCCGCTAAGAAGAGACGTAGAGAATCTGTTTTGCGATTTGCCGGAGAGGGAGAAAAAGGGAGACTTAATTCATTTTTCTGGGGAGTGCTTGGGGTTGGGACTAGGACTGGGACTGGGGGAGAAGGGGGGGCAATGGCAGGCTGGGGCTGGGGGAGAAGGGAAAGTGTTCTGTGTGGGGGTGTGGGGGTGGGGAGAACGGAATGGGTATGTCTGTGTGTGTCTATATATATATATATAGAACGAGTATGCGTGTGTGTATATATTAGAAAATAATGTAACTATATCAAAAATATTTATTTTTGTTTTTATTTAAAAATACCTCAACAAGAGATTAAAAAATTATATATATTTAAAATAATATAAAAAAATCAAAAATACCTCAACAAGAAAGTAAAAAATTATATACAAAATTAATAATTATATTGTTGGAGGGTTTTTTAAAAGTAATTATTTAATAAAATAACTTACTCCTATTAATTCTATAAGTAATTGCATAATTAAACTACATATAAAATAATTGCATTATATTTAAAATAATATAAAAAAATAGCTATTCAAATAGAGTACACATCAATAAAAAAATCATATACATACTATCCAAATAGTCATTTTAAAAATTTAGCTCTCTAAAATAGTTTTGTAACGGAATAGCCATTTTATTTATTCAAATAATTATTCCATTAAAAACGATGACAATTAATAAATAACTAAATTATACACAAATTAGCTTTTATCTCTCCATTTGCCTGCTCGGTTGGAATTGCTATAGGGTGTGTTTGGCATTGCTTTTGCTTTTGCGATTGAGGTTGAAAAAAAACAGTTTCAAAAAAAGCGCTTTTACTGTGGTTTAAAATAAGCAGTAAAGTGTTTGGTTAAAACTGTGGTTGAGTTGGAGGTTAAAAAAAAAGCAGTTTTGGGTGTTTGGTTACCAAGCTTTTCATATTGCTTTTAACTTGTGAAATTACTTTAAAGGGTATATATATATATATATATATATATATATATATATATATATATATATATATATATATATATATATATATATATAATTTTTTTAAATATTGTAAATTTAATAATTTTAATAATATAATGTAATTAATAATTCATGCAAAAACAAATATTATTTTTTATTCTCCCATCAAACTACTTGCAATTTCAACACAAACAGATATTTCCCTTCCATTAGGACTGATCTGTATCTACATATTTTTTTTATTTTTTTTAAAAATATATATTTAAAAAAAACGGGCTGGGCCGAGGGCAGCCCAACCAAATTGGGCCTAAGCCCAACTTCAATTGTGAAGAAGTGAAATAGTGCACTGCACTGTGCGTCTTCTTCGCGTGACAGTGCACGTGAATTATTTCACGTGCACAGTAGCTTCCGACCGACCACGACGAGAGCTTCAACGGACGATACCGACCGGTAGAGGAGGCCGAGGTGGTTCTTCCTGTGGTGGTGGCGTCTGAAATGGTGGCCTGAGACAGCGTTGGAGGGTTGCGGTACTGTTCACCGACCACGACAAGAGCTTCAAGGAGGATACCGACGGGTAGAGGAGGCCGAGGTGGTTCTTCCTGTGGTGGTTTCATCGTAAATGGTGGCCTGTGGTGGCCGGAGTCAACGATGAAAGCTCCCGGTTTCCATGGCTGTTTTGGAGAGAGAGAGAGAGAGAGAGAGAGAGAGAGAGCCATGCACAGCCAAAGAACTTGTCACAATTTCTGCTTTTCATATTACGATGATCAGATTCCAATTTTTCCTTCATTTTTCTAGTCATTTTTCTTCATTAGACATGGCGAGGAGGCTTTATTTTTCTGCTCTTCATCACGCGGGGTAGACATGCAAAATATAAAATTAAACACACTGATGCAAGAAAAGCCGTTTCAATCTCGCACTTGCGATGCAAGAAAAGCAACAAATTTGTGCTTTTCTTGCATTGCCGTTTGAAAGCAAAATGTTTATGGGACCCATACCGCAAACCACAGTTTGTTACAAAACCAAACACTAGATTGTGGTGCGATCTGACAACGTGGATCGCACCATAATGCTAAATATGCACATAAGCACCTCGAGTAGGCATCAGATTACTTTAAGCAGCATTTTATGTGGCATAGAAATCTTTTCCAAGATTTCAAGAGCCTAGGAATTCAAGCTTTGATTTTGTCAACTATAGATCTGTGTAGCTGAAGCGTGTAAAACTGAATTAACACTCCACGTCATGCCTTGATGTAGAAGTCAAATCGAAAAAGTTGAACAAGGAAAGAAAGATGGGGGATAAAATGTCTGGAGCTTGGAGCTCACCTTTTTCTTAAATAAATATCTCACTGCACGGAAGGTCAAAGAATATGACTATATGAGAGCTCCGCTCTCCTGTGCCATTACCTCATTTTCAGGGGAAAAAAATACTTTGCATTGCAGACAAACGATTTCGATTTGGGTCAACATTGCTTTTTATTAAAATTATAATATATAAAATAGTTTGGGATCTAGGATTTTGTTTGCTAATATGATGATAATTACAAATTTATATGGTTCTGGACTCGTGATATATGGATCCATACTCATGAAATTAGTTGAGATTTACATGTAAATTGATCTGTATATTTATATTAATAAAAATAATATATATATTAATAAAATAGTAACCTTGCTAGGTTCAATGTACGCATCTAGAATAGTGAAAGAGTAGACCAGTTGAAGAAATCAACGTGGAGGAATCGTATGATGTCCTTTCGTAGACCCACACACTCGAAACTTTCTCGTGCTCCTCGGCAGGCTGGGCTCAATAATTGCATGTAATTTAAATAATAAATTGTTTATAATGCTAGCCAGATATTATGTTGTAAAATAACACAAGGATGCATATCTGGGAGCTCTACAAATAATTTTGTATTTAATTATATAGTAAGAAAGATATTTCTTGTAAGAAAATCTATTGAAAAAAAACTTGGAAAAAAAGGAGCAAGAATCCTGTCCAAAATTGATTGATATATATATATATATATATATATATATATATATATATATATATATATATATATATATATATAAATATATATTGTTTTTCTATGCTTGAATGAGAATGGCTGAAGTTGATTTTAAAAGTGTATTTTGTTCAAAAATATATTAAAATAATATTTTGTTTTTTTTTTAAATATTTTTGATGTCAAAATAATCTAAAAATATTAAAAAAAATTAATTTAAAATAAAATATTTTTTATATTTTTTTCAAAAATATTTTTAAAATACAGTGACAAACATGATAATATTAAATTTGAGAGTTGAAGGGTACCTCACACCTTTTTTATTCACTTTTCCATTATATAGTGAATTACCATTTTACCCTAAAAAATCATATTCTAAATGAAAACATTTGTTTTCTTTTAACATGTGAAATTTTGTTTTCACCTATGTTTGGAATTGTTTTTTTTATATTCAAGTGTTAAAATATATTATCATGAGTGAACCTAAGACGGGTCAAGTGACCCCATAAAACCTTAATTAGGGTGTGGATGAAGAACTTTTGACCTATTTTAAACATAATTTAATAATTAAGTTTATAATCTAATTTTTTCATTCATCATTCTTTATTCAGAAACACCCGATCCAAAATCCATTGATTTTGGTAGTTTTTTTTCTTTAATAAAAACATGCATGGAGTAGTTTGGGCAAATTTTCACATGAACAAACCATTATTAGGTGGTTCACTTGTAAGAGTTTGAGACTAAGAAATTATTTTTTCTATAGTCTCGGAGTTTCATGGTTGGTAATGTAAAAACCACTTATTTTTTCTATAGTCTCAGAGTTTCATGGTTGGTAATGTAAAAACCACTAGAGGCTTACATTAATTTCAGGACTCATGAGATCAGTCAAGATGTGCGCAAGCTGACCTGGACATCCATGTTTAAAACAAACACATTAAAGTATTTTTATCATATTTTAAGATGATATTTATCTTTTCTTTAGTATAATAACTCCTCGCCTAGAACTCTAAATGCTAATTAAGATTCTTTATTATCATAAAATTAAGTAACAACTCTTCATCTACTTTTATCTTAAGTTTGTTGAGCTGTCACTTGCAACAATTGATATTTAAATAAAAATTTAATGTTTATCTCATTGTTTTTATATGAGTTTCTTGTATTTTTTTTTATTATTAGATTTATTCATTCAAGTGCGTAAAAATAATCAATTCATGATTGATTTATTTTTATTTAAACTTATGATCCTAATAAGTTTTTATTTAAAAAAAACAATATTTCTTATTAAATAAACATGTTTTTTTTCAAAACATTAAAATAAATACATGGATAAGAAAATGGTGTTTTCAAAACAAATTAAAATAAATACATGGATAAGAAAATAGTCTGTTGCTCTTTGATTCGCGTCATAAGAATTTTAACAGATAGTTTTTAATTTTCATTATTTGCTCTCTAATAAACCATGCTACTAATTGAAAAGATATGTTATTTTCAAAACAAAACAAAAAAGGAACGAGAGAATACAGTTTTGACTAAATTTGTTTCAATAGAATTTAAATCATTGCATTTTTTATGAATATCTATTTCAATTTTTATATAATTAAATAAAAGTATTTAAAAAAAATACTATGTGTCATAAGGCAATCCTGTCAAACCCACGAGAACAAGATAATATTTAAAAAAAATATTAAAACCAGTTTTCAAATAAAATTGGTGTATAACCCAATAAAAAATAATAAAAATTAAAAACTATAATTCTCATAACAACCTACTACTAAAAGATAAATAAATAAAAATTAACCTCTTACATGTTTAAAATTAGAAACTATAATTCTCATTAATTAAAAGTTCAGGCAACATGTCAAGCCAGAGAGTGATCCCTTGTTTTTTTTTTTTTTTGAGAAATTTAAAGGATTAAAAAAAACGAGATCCGGGAAATTATCTATATCCAAAATTAATACTTTCTTTAACTAGTAAATATTTCAAAATAAATAAAGAAAAATATTTTTTAATTGAAATTAAGTTTTTAAAATGATTTTGATTTATTAATATTATAATTAAATTATTATTATTATTTTAATATATTCAAAAATAAAGAAAATAATTTAAAATAGTTATTAGTGTACTTTAATAACTATGTTTTAAGTTATCGATGAGTGTGGGCGGCTGGAGTTGATGTTTTTGGAGGGTGCTAATTGAATTGTAGAGTGAAATGATTGATTTAATCATTAGAAACGTAATGTTTAATCTTTATGTCAAGAGTGGTAAGTTTGGTTATAATGGGGTCTTCTGTTTTTGTTTTAACTTTTGAGACCTGTTCATAACATTAAAATTCAAAAAATAAAATAAGTTATTTTCATTTTTTTTAATAAAATACAATTAACAAGAATAATATTTTTTTTTTGTTAATTAAAGTATAAAAGGTGTTACCAAAACACCATGCACTTGTTCATCATTTTATATTTGAATGTGGATATATCGTTCAGTTTTTGTTTTTTCAATATGATACATAAACCTTTTTTATATGATTGTATTTTTTTGGGGTCAAATTCTAGAAAAAATAGAATTAAATTTTTCCAATTTAATTATGATATAAAAAAATATTTTTATTATTTTTTATTCTTTGCTTTAAGAGATGAGAGAAAGAGGTAGTTTTTACAAAGATGTCTAGGCTATTTTTTAGATGTTTTTGTGTTAAAAACAATTGGGGACTGGGTTTTCAGTAAAACAAAACCTTCAATAATGATTTTCAACCACCATATTTACTAAAATTTGGGCAAGATCAGACTACAAGTTATTTGATTTGATTTTTTTCAAAAATAAACTGGGGCAGATGACATGTTTTCTATCCCATTTCTAATAAAAAAGAATATTAAAAGTCAAAGCGTGCGAGCCCTTACATAATGTATTAGGAAACACCTTGCTTTTTTGTATGTATTTTTTTAAAACTTTTTATTGATTTATTTTTAAATTTGCATTCACTCTCTCTTTTATTTTGTTTATATAGCTTCTTTTAAAATGTTGATTGTTTTTAGTTATCTTGTATGTATTTTTTTTATATAAATAAAAGATAATTATTTTTTAGTAATATTTATAATATGTGTAGCCTTGTATAATATATATATATATATATATATATATATATATATATATATATATATATATATTTATTAATGTGTATGTATTTTTTATTATCATTTGATTAAATAATAACATAAAATTTAGTAGACAAAGTCATTCAACATAGATAGGTCAAAGACCAATGTTGCAATATCAAATATTTTAACCCATTAATTTTCATTAGTTTTTATATTTTTGTCTTCGTTTGTCATCGATGACTATTAATTTATTTAATTATATATATGCACAAACTTTTTAATCTATACTTATAATATTTTTATATACAAATACACATTAGAATCACCTACATGTATGTTTTTTTTTAAGAAAAAAATATGCTTGAGTCGCTTCATAAAAAGAAAAAACTTCAGCACGCAATCATTTCACATCATTAACTTTACTTCCATAACGTAACCTTGTTGAAAGTAGCACCATTCAAAATTTCAAATGGTCGTAAAAATCTCGAAATAAATAAATAAAAGGGTTGCGTTGTTGATTACGTGTTTATTATTTTGTTTTAAAATTATTTTTATTTTTTAAAAAATATCATTATAATATTTTTATAAATAAAAAATACTTTGAAAAACAACCTTAACAACATTTTCAAACGGACTCTAAAAGTGAGGCAACCTTGAAAAAAAAAAAATTGGACCACTATGTTTTTGTGACTAAATACAAGTTGGAAAGGATGTATGACAAATAACCAATCAAACAAAACTGTTCAAAATGTAACTATCTAGTAGGTGTTTAATGGTATAGATTTGAAATTTAAGGGTTTGCTCTGCATGTGGTCAAATTTGAGTTTTATAATTGCTAATATGATAACAATTGAAAGCTTACATGATTGTTAAATTCAGAGTACAGAAGATTAATCGTATCTATGTGGATCTAATAAATGTTGAAAATGCATATCGTGCACGTGTCTAGCTAGCACTTATAATGACATAAATATCCCTGGGGTGGTCGTGCTGTGATCGTTCTCTCCCGGTAATTTGGAATTTTGCAAAATTTATTATATGATATCCCATGCATCGATGACCGTATTTTATTGACCATCTCTCCTCCCATTGTGTGAAAATCACCCCTCCCCCACCCTCAACCTTATATATTTTTGGAAAATAATAACAATAACAATAACAATAACAATAATAATAATATCTCTTCGCCCCACCCTTACCATTATATATTTTTGGGAAAATAAATAAATAAAAAATATCCCTTTACTTTCACGCCGGTTGTGTTTTTGTATTTTTCTAGTCAGTTTGCTGCAGAGCAGAGTAGGTGTCTCATGGGTGGGTGGCGGCAGCTCATACGATACGGCAGCTCATACGATAAAGCCATTTTCTATATAAGAGGCATTTCTTGCATTTTATTATAAAAATATTAAATTTGAAAAACATGAACCAAAAAGGAAATTAAAAAATAAAATATTTTATTAAAGAAAATGAAATTGGAAAATGCATCGGTGTGTTTTCTTTGCATCATTATCGGATCGAGGAATTTAGAGGATAACTTCGAGAAATAGACAGCCACCTCAGTTTCAACTTTCATGAAAAGAACATCATTATTTACTGAATATACTACAAAATTCGTTCGATTCGGATTTCCTGTTTCTCTATAAAGTTATAAACAGCTCCAAAGCACTGATTGCTCTCCCTCCCAGTTGACTCTATCCATGGCTGCCAAGAAGATATCAACTTTGCTCTCTCGCTCTTTCTCTTCTGCTGCTCCTTGTTTCTTTTCAAGAGGTGGATTGATCGCGATCTAAAGACTCTTCCCTTTTTTTGTTGTTTTTGTTCTCCTTTACTGTACCAAACAAACAGGAATAGTTTGACATTAATTTTGGTTGCGCTAAATTATTTCAGGGAGGAGTGTTGCTGGTCAGAGCAGATTAATCTGTAGATATAATAGTACTTCGGTTGCTGTTGAGGAGGTAATTACTCCACCGGTTTCTGTTAAACACACTCAGCTCTTGATCAATGGCCAATTCGTGGATGCAGCATCAGGTGTGTACTTTTCTTCCATCATTTATTTCCAAGGATTTTTAGCTAAAGATCAGTTGCTCTACATTCTTTTTCTGTACAGTAGCAATTGATCACTTGTTGCTAGGAGTACGGTGATTTTCTTTTTTAGATCACTTTGTTGTCGCTGTACACCTTTTCTCCTTTCTCATTTTTTTCTTTGGGTGTGGACCACCGGGTTTAGGATGCACACTGAGGTATAGGCAGCCTCATATTAAGGGTGACCCAGTTTTTGTTTCCTTCCAGCTACGTTATTAGCACCCATTTTGTTGATGGACACATTGATGTAGAAATTTAAGAGGGATCCGTGGAATAGATTACTGAGAGCATGATTTATTATTTTTCCAAGGGGATCCAACGATTCTTGGATTTGACAGCGGAGGTAGTCCTCCCTGAATTACAACATTTGTGACCGCCGACAGGAAATTCCAAGTTTTAACTGTTGGGGTGTCCTTGAGGACTTTGTAGTTTATTTTTCCATAAATTTAGACGCCGCAAGGTACGGCCAAGCTCTTCACTTTTTTTTTTTTTATATATATATATATATATATATGAATATATATTTGTCCTGAGAGCATCTATTGAACCTTCTACACGGGATATTCTTTGCCTACAGGGAAGACGTTTCCGACTCTGGATCCGAGGACAGGGGAAGTGATTGCTCATGTTGCTGAAGGTGATGTTGAAGATGTGAACAGAGCGGTCTCTGCTGCCCGCAAGGCTTTTGATGAAGGACCGTGGCCAAGGATGACAGCTTATGTAACTACTGCTCCTCTTACCTTTTAACTTTTACTGGATTAGTTGTTTTGCTGTTTAGGGGAAAAAAGATCTTTGGGCTGAGAATTTTCCTTGTTGGGTTTCAGGAAAGGTCAAGGATCATTTTGCGTTTTGCTGATTTGCTTGAACAGCATACTGATGAAATTGCAGCTCTTGAAACGTGGGATAATGGCAAACCATATGAGCAAGCTGCTAAAACTGAAATACCAATGACTGTGCGTCTATTTAGATACTATGCTGGTGGGTGAAGTTGAAATGAAGAGATTCTATTTTAGTACTGTTGTATGCTTTAAACTTTTCTCACATTCTGCGCACATTCATTTTCTTTCTTTCTTTCTTTTTGGAATTCCTGATTAAATATTTTTCTCCTCCAAATTTACCAGGCTGGGCAGATAAAATCCATGGTCTCACAGTTCCTGCTGATGGGCCATATCATGTACAAACCTTGCACGAACCAATAGGTGTTGCAGGTCAGATTATTCCATGGAATTTTCCAATGCTCATGTTTTCTTGGAAGGTTGGGCCAGCATTAGCATGTGGCAACACTGTTGTTATAAAGACAGCAGAGCAGACCCCATTGTCTGCTGTATATGCAGCCAAGCTATTTCATGAGGTAGTTTTGAACATAATATATGTTCACATCTTGCATTCACTAAATTTCTGCACAATTCTTGATAAATAGTTTTCTTAGTGCTGACATTATTCCAAATGATTGAGAGTTTTACTACAAGTCATGTCAACCATCTATGCCACATATGCGCTTTCTCACTTGTGCATTATGTAAAACCTGGGCAGCAATTGTTTAGGCACATGTATTTTCTATCTGTGTTTCTGATCAGTTAATCCTTCTGATAGGCTGGACTTCCAGATGGTGTTCTGAATGTGGTTTCTGGTTTTGGTCCAACCGCTGGTGCTGCTCTTGCTAGCCATATGGAAGTGGATAAGGTATATGCAGCCTTAAACATCTTTACCTTTTCCTTTATTGTGATAAGCATCCTCACTGTAGACATGTATTGAACTTGCAGAACTTGAACCTCAAGGTTTAAAATTTGTTGTGTTAGTTCTCTAAGCGGTCATGACTTGAGATCAAGGGCAGGCACCGATCATTTCAAATAGTATAAATATATTCCCTTGGATCCTCTCCATTATTGGTCAATGATTTTAGAACTGTATGGTGAATGCACGCTAATATTTGGTTCAGCTGGTCCTTGTACATAATGCTTGAGGAGTTTTGGTTTCCCAAAAAACTTTTGAATTCTAGCTGTGGAAATAGTTGCGATTCTGATTTTACTGCCCAGGGTTGCTTACAAGGGAGTTTGAGAGCAGTTGTTCCTGTCTGGTAGTTCTTTTTTCATTAGTAGAAATCTTATAAATCACAGTAGTTATTTGAATTGGTCCGCTAAGGTGGTAAATCACTTCAAAAGATATATAGCTTAAAGCATGCTTGATGTTTAAATTTGCTCTTAGAAATTTGAAATATAGTGGCTGTTATTATCGTTGATGGACATGCCTCCGAAGATAGAGGATGTAACTTTTGCATAGTTTGTAAAAGGATACTAGTGCGCTGCCCTATTTGAAGTATCAATAATAGGAGGCACTTATTTAGAAGCTTATGTTTGAAACATGATTTCCATTTTCCCCTCATCTGCAATCTCTTTCCAGCTTGCATTTACAGGATCAACTGATACCGGGAAAATTGTACTTGAGTTAGCATCAAAAAGCAATCTTAAACCAGTAACTTTGGAGCTTGGAGGGAAATCAGCGTTCATTGTCTGTGAGGATGCTGACGTTGATCAGGCTGTAGAGCTTTCTCACTCTGCTGTATTCTTTAATCAGGTATACTCCAGAAAGTTTTTTCTTAAAACAGCATGGCTTCTAAAAATAGCTAAATCAAATCGAATTAATTAAAATTATATTAAAGAGAAAAAAAACACCCGGTGGTTTCCATGTAGTTCAATTACTTTATTAATCACACTTTTGTGAACTTTGCAGGGCCAATGCTGCTGTGCTGGTTCTCGTACATTTGTGCATGAGCATGTGTACAATGAGTTTGTGGAGAAAGCAAGGGCACGTGCCATGAATCGTTCTGTTGGCGATCCATTCAAAGTGGGAATTGAGCAAGGCCCTCAGGTAAATTAGCAACTCATCATTTAAGAATCCACACACGAGGTGGTTTTCACACTGTGATTAATCCACTAACTTTACCGTTGAAACTCTTCGAATCCATTATATGCACTAGCATCCCCTGGTATAGTTTTGCAAGTATGTCAAGTCAATAGAATTGCCTTACTTTTACAAGGAACAAATCAAAATGCATGAAAATGAAATTTTGGCATTCACCTTAACAACTTTCCAATGGTTCTCTGTCAAGTGCTTCTGGTGCTAACTACCTTCTATGGTTGCGCTGAAAGTGATCTACTTGAATGCTACAGGTTGATTCAGACCAATTTGAGAAGATTTTGAGGTGCATAAGATCTGGTGTCGAGAGTGGAGCGATCCTTGAAACGGGAGGCGACAGATTTGGCTCAAATGGATATTATATCCAGCCCACTGTTTTCTCCAACGTGCAGGTATATTTCTTCTCCGGCAACCATTTTACGTCCTGGATTGGAAATCGACTGTGAAGCTAATACGATCACTAAATATATCAGGATGACATGTCGATAGCGAAGGAGGAGATATTTGGACCAGTTCAGTCCATCTTGAAATTCAAGTGAGCAGCCATCCTCTTGTTTAGGTATAGCTAAAAGGGTGCTATCCTTTAGCAGAACTAATATTTAAAACAATTTCAGGGACCTGGATGAAGTCATAAAAAGGGCCAACAACAGTCGCTACGGACTTGCTGCAGGGATTTTCACACATAACTTAGACACTGCCAACACCCTGTCACGTGCATTGAAGGTTGGAACAGTATGGATAAATTGCTACGACGTCTTCGATGCTGCAGTTCCTTTTGGTGGATACAAGATGAGTGGAAATGGTAGAGAAAAGGGCATTTACAGTCTCAACAACTACTTGCAAGTGAAGGCCGTCGTAACTGCACTCAAGAATCCATCCTGGCTATAGAGGTCCTTTTAACTCTATTCAAGTACTTCTTTTGCCTGGTTCTTTCTATATAATAAATCCGAGGTTGCGTAGCGCTGTTGTGAGATGATCATGATTATGGTGACAAATTATATGATGATGATGATAAAATGGTCGCTTGTTTGTGGAGAATTTAGGACAGTGTTCTCTGTCGTGTTTCATTTGCTTCTTTTAGATGAAAACCTTCGAGTTTCAAGTTTAAGGAACATTTTGCATTCTTGATGGGGCGGTGTTTGAAAAATGCTGAGATTCGACTCAGCTATATCGGAAGTCGCGGGGCAAAATACAGGTGACAGTTGATACAACGCATATTAACAAAAATAAATTAAAAAACAATTATAAGGCATGGTTGTTTCACTGTACATCTAGACATAGATTATTGTGGATTCCAACAGAAAAATTACTATTTTGCACATCGGACTGAAAAAATTAACCCTTGAAATCGGGAGTATTTTAGATACTTTCAGGGGAAATGTGTGGTATTTTCAAATTGTTTGGGGTTTTCTGGTATTTTTTGTTTTAAATTGCACAATGAAACTACCATTTTACTCTTGGAAGCTGATAAAAAGATGCGGAACAGTGAGCGGCGTTTTTGTTTTTTCACATGTTCATGCCAATAAAACTACACAAATACCCCCAGAAAAGACAAAAATAAAGGTCTAGAGCAAGGGGCATTGTGGTACTTCCATTCCTGGTTTTTTCATGGTTATCGCTGGGTTGAGGGGTATTGATGTAAATCTCGTGATCATGTGGCCACGCAACCCACAATAAAACTGAGATCTGATACCGGAAAGTTGAAATAGGACTGATAGGAGTGTGACACAATGGAAACCTGCCTCAAGGCACCAACACTATTGGAATTAGTATAATGACGTCTCGAAGCCAACTAATCTTCGATAAGTCAGATTCAGTACGTTCAAGAACTAAAGAATGCAAGAATAATTCACACGTAAAACTAAAAGATTTAGAAGTAATATTCATCAATGGCTACTGAAATTGAGCTTACATGAGTTTATATAGTTCTTGAAAAATTTACCCTAATAAACCTCTTATGTGGATTTATATGAGGTTCACTCAAAACTGACCAAAAACCCTAAACTGATAAGCCAATAACTTAATCCAAACAAGCCTTGCATCCTAGCTGAAAATAAAATATTAATTAAGCCCAAATAAGCTTTGAGTTGTAGCTAACAAAATAAAATAAAGTCCATAATATTAAATCCATGTTCTTCCTTCCATGCAACCTTTTAATCCTAGAAACAAAAAGAATAGGTAGTCACCCATGTTGTTTCCAAGTTGTAGTAGGATTCTTTTATTTCCTTTGTTGTCCTCACTTCATGGCCTAAATAAAATCTTATTTGACCCCTCTTGCACATGGATAAGATGTATTAGAGTCTCCTCTTGATACCCCAATAGACCTTGCAATTTTGACTTGGTTGAAACCTTCAGAACTTTTTTTTTTGGATGACGAAACCCCACCCCCCGGAAGACACACTTTATGGGCTCGGGTGAACGAGTAAAATCCCGACTGTTCCAAACTTTTACAAGGGGTGCACGCCTAGACTCGAACTCAAGACCTGTTATGCAGATTACAAGCTCTTTGCCATCACACCACACCCTTTGGGACTTCAAAACCAATGCATTTAATGACTCTTTCAATGTTTTTATCTTAGACCAGGTCATTGGATCATTTAGAACATGGGTCCTTGCTGATATTTCTAGGCTAGTTCACATCAGGTGTGTAGGTAATTTGACATTTTTTTATTTCTATTCGGAAACACTGCAAGCGTGTCGTACGAACCTGCCTGCAGTATTTCACACGCATGCGCCTTTCAAGCGGGGCATGCATAGTCTTTTTACCATGGAAATTATCCGTTCACCGTGTCACTGGGTGCGTTGCCCTGTCCTTGGCTCCCGGTGCAGCACGTGTTGTGTGAAAGTGGTTGATGAATCGCTGGTGGATGGTTTTTAGTTTTTTCTCCCTTTTCTCTCTCCTACGCCGAAAAATACATGACAGTCCTTCATGTTTGTGATTGTTTTATTTTAGACCCTGTTCTTTTGATTTTATCATAAGTCCTTTTATAGAAGTTTTTCTTCTTCATTTAATTGCAATTTATCATATGTTTTGTTTTTCATTTTATTTCTCATTCTTTTAATTTTTAATTTTAGTTTTAGTTTTGACTTCTATTTTTTATTAGTGTTTTTGAATCTACTCTCTTAGTTTTTGATTTTGATTTTTTTAGTTTAGTCATTTTCTTTTTATTAGAGTTTTATTTGTTTTTAATTTAGTCCTTCAATTTTAATGTGTATAATATTTTTTTAATTGATACTTCTTCTTTTAATTTCCTAATTTTTTCCTTTGACTTTTTTTTATCAAAGTTTTTATGGTGTTAGTTTTTTATGCTTCAAATAAAATGTTTTTTTAACAACAATAATATTTATTTTAATTTTATCCTTTTCTTTTCATTTTTTTTCACTTGCTCTTTTATTATAGTTCTTATATTTTTAATTTTACCCTCCAAGATAAAAACTTTAAAGATTTATTATGTTACACAAGTTTATAAATTGCACAACTATTTTTATATTCTTAATAAAATTCCTTATATATATATATATATATATATATATATATATATATATATATATATATATATATATATATATATTTTAAAAAATATGACAAATCGTAGAGAAATAATCTAGTGTATCCTATTTTCAAAAGCTACGTAAAGGAGGCCAGCTAGTGCAGAGGCTACTTCGTAGTAGTCACTTGTCCGAATGGTCATTTAAAATATATTTGTTAGTATTTGAGACATACAAGAACTTCTACATTGATTATTGTCAAAACACAAATTCATACCATTTTCTTTCACAAACCAAAAAGAAAAAAAAAAAATTAAGCAGAGAGAGAGAATAGGGGCTTCAATTATTAGTATTTTTTTTTAAATTTTCATTACTATTCATGTGAATAGTAGTTTTGATTATAAATATATAACAGGTTATTTTTAATTTTTATTTATAATAAGTTTAGGTTGATTATAAATGAAAAAAATATAATTAGTAAAATACTAAAATACAAATATGTCCAAACCTTTTTCAATGTGAATAATATTCAAATGATGATAATTTGAATCAACTCAAGATAATTTGATTAATTTGTGACTCTAGAATGAGATTGTAAAAGCCCTACGAGATAAAAAAAAAACAATTTTTTATTTATTTATAAAACTCAAGGTCTCATATAATAACTTAATGTAAATGAGTTTTCTTTTTTTAAATGTCAAAAATTGTTTTAGATCAACTCAGATTAATTTAACTAACTCGTTACATGAAAAATAAGATTGAAAAAAAAAACTAAAAATAAATTAAAGTTAAATCAATATAAAAAAGACTAAAAATAAAAATTTGAGCCTACCCGAATTAACTTAACTTGATTAACTCAAAAATGTGATAACCTTATATAAGAACAAAGTGAAAAAACCACAAAACTCAAGGGTTTGTAACTTAATACCAAGGGTGAAGGTGAAAAATAATAATTAATATGTTTAATCTTGCATCATATATTTTTTCTTTTATTATATTGAATCAATTTTATTTGTATTTTTATTATATTTTATTGGTTTAAATAAAAAAAATTCAGTAAACACAACCAAATAAATATCTTATTTTATAGAATTAAATTTCTTAATATTCCTCTACCTTTTATTTTTTTAATTGATCTTTTAGTTATCAACAATAATTCTTTTATTTATTTACTTGAATAATAATTAATAATTTATTTAATTAAATGTTTACATATATTTTTTTATCTACATTTTAATTTCTTTATAATAACAAACAAATCTAAATATTCTACATATTTGAAAAAAAAAATTATGATCCGAATTCAAATATATAAAACCCAAATCCAAATTCTCTAAAATGCGAAGTCTGAACTCTGAACTCTGAACTCTGAACTCGGAGGCGTGGCAGCAGCAACAATGGAAGAGAACCGCTGCAAGTTCTGGCTTCCCAAAAAGAATCGATTTTGTGCTAACTCCCCTCTAAACGACTCCCAGTAAGTTCGCTCTCATCCTCCTGTCTCCTGTTTATTTTTTCTCCCGTTCTTTGTCTAATTTTTTAACGCGTAATATTCATTGAACTGTTTGTAAGGTTCTGCGGCAACCACAAACCGAGGTCCATTGAACAGTGGATCCCATGCCCCATCGACCCTTCTCAGTAATTTCCCATCTTTGATTTTTGCGTTTTCAATTATTTATTTATTTATTTCGGGATTACATATTTTTTTATGGCTATTTTTGTTTTTGATAGTTCTGTTCTAAAAGAAAATCTTGGAGGCCATGTTAAGAGATGCCCTTTATTGAAACAAGCTCAATCCTTGTCTCTTCAACCATTTTATCAAAAGGGCATTAATGCTGGCAATGAAGAAGAAGAAGATAATGTTAGCTCTGAGATGAAGAGGAGTGCGGTTTATAGCATGACTGTGACTCAATTGTGCAAACTTATTAACAAGATTGAATCTGTTCATGCTTCGACATGTAAGGATATCTTGGAATCATATAAAGTGCCAGAAGCTTGTAATATGTGGATTAAAAGAGAAGTAGATAGGTAAATATGTGATGTTAAGATGAAGATTGTTGTTTGATTTGATGATAATTGGTTGGTTTTGTAAAATGAGTTGCTTGTTGAGCAGGAAATTACCATTTCAAGAAAAACATGTAGCTCAACAAGCGTCGATTCTTGGGAATTTGGAGGACTTTGGGGTGATAAAGAGTTCAGTAGGAAGTAAAGAGGGTGATAATCAGGGGTTTTGTAGTGATAATAGCAACTCTGTTCACGCAGTCGTTGAATTTGGAGCAGGGAGAGGGTACTTGACACAGATGCTTGCAGATTGTTATGGATTTGACACGGTGTTTCTGGTTGAGCGCAAGTCATACAAACTTAAGGTTAGTTGTGTTGAATTCTGCATTGTATTGTTTATGAGAAGGAATATCTATTGGAATAGAATGAAACTCAATTTGGAGATGTTATGTGCTCTTTCCACCTTAATTGATCTGTAATTTATGCATTGTTCGTGTTTACATGCTATGGTTACTTCTAGGCTGATCGATCTTTGCGACAGAAGGAGAGCTTGATATTAGAGCGTTTGAGGATTGATAGTAAGGTTTTTCAAAATCCTTTTCTTTGGAATGATATTTACATTTCCATATTTATATCTTTAGTTTTATCT
Organism: Salix caprea; assembly: GCA_964035475.1. Taxonomy (NCBI): domain Eukaryota; kingdom Viridiplantae; phylum Streptophyta; class Magnoliopsida; order Malpighiales; family Salicaceae; genus Salix; species Salix caprea. Next base: position 2,632,131 of record OZ037755.1, on the reverse strand, counting down.
CTCCCCCTTTCTCCAACTTAAGTCTGGAGTTGGTGCTAAACATAACCTCAATTACTCTCTCTTGTTGGAGCATTCAGTTAGCCTCTTAAAAGCATTTGGCATAGTTTTCATGCCTTTTTTCCCTCCCCAAGTCCTTCAAAGTTAAGATTAGATGCTGGCAGGTGGCTCAATTTCAGAGCTCTCTTGAGTGCATTGTTTTTCCTTGACATTGCCTTCATAGTATGCTTATGAGAGGTGATTTTAAGGGGGGCATAACCTAACAGATTGTTGTTGCCTTTTATTGCTCTGTTTCTGTACTCTTCCAAGTTGCAGTTAAACAAGGTCTTGCAGTTTTCAGCATTATTTTATCGTGCATATTATATTGAGCCATAACTTCTGACATTCCATGCCACAGCATTAATTTTCTACAACTTTATAGTAAGCTCATTTCTCTCAACTAAGTGCATAAACAGGTTTGTCCCAACTTCAAATACAGGGCCCCGCTTATAAATTTAACCATGTATTTCTCTTATTTTTGGAAGATATCAACGGTAGTCTCAAGCATCAACAACAGAATATTTATATTCATACATGATGCCTGTTCTTGTTTGTCCTTTATTTTTCAATTCGTTGGCATGCTTGCACCCTGTAAGGTATATGTGAAAAATGCAAACTCATGAGTTCTGACACTACCAAATTCCACCTTTTCAGTTGAGGACTTAAACTTGAATGCTGTTGAGTCTTTAAGGGGAATCCCTTATTTGGCTATTGGTAAACATCTCTGCGGGCCAGCAACTGGTGAGCAATATGTTTTAAAATACCTTTTTTCCTGAACATTAGCGAGGACTGTGAAGCAATTTTTAGGCATTTTAGATCATTATTTCTCAGTTCTGGCAGATTGTTCCATTGAATATCTTCCTCTGTTCTTTTGTTTCAATACTTGCGCTGCAGATTTGACACTGAGATGCTGCCTGTCTGAGCAATGTAATCAAGGTAGTGTGCAAGATTGCAGGAGCAATGCTAACCTTAAAGGCCTTGCTATAGCAACATGCTGCCATCATCTTTGTCAGTGGAAACATTACACAAGTAATCAACACATCTTGCCCTGCACATTCTTATATGCACTACTAGAACACATATACTCTTCTATTTATGAGCTTTCACTTCCTTGCAGACAGAAAGTTCATGTCCGATTTGGGGATCACCAAGGAACAATTTCATGCAATCACATGGTTTACCTCCTGGGCAGTAGACGCTGACCATGGTTCAGATCTTTCTGATATTACTGATTGCAGTTTGCATTCACAATCCATGTAATCATTTGAATTTTTTATGTTATAATTCTCCTTTACCCCCCCTATCTTTTGACACCTGAATAAGGTGCATTTATGATCGTGATTTCCAATTCTCTTCACACAAATGGTTTTGTCATTCATCTCTTCTGTTCACATAATTTAGCATTTTGGATCTTAATTTTTCTCAGTTATTACAGTGAAGAGAAACAACGCTCTGGGGACGAACATGGGGTTGAAGATGTTGTGAGGAATATGAAACCAGTTGAAAGGGCTATGTTGGGTTTTAAGTGCAAGCAGATCATCGACATGGGAAGGATGATGTGGGCAAAAGAACATGGATTAGACTCACAGTTTGTGAAGTATGTCCCTTCAAGCATCTCTCCAGAAAACCATTTATTGCTTGCCAGACATGCCAAGTGCTTGTAAGATGCACATCATTTACTTCAGGTTTGGGTTGTAACCATTAAAATCTCTTGCCCATTATATGTAAACCATCTCTATTTCCATCTAGATGGACATGGAAAGGAATCTTATACAAATTTTTAACTAGGGCGACCAGAAGTTTACCTTTTGCCCATGTTATCTCCAGACTGAATCCATGTGGTCGGGGATTGGAAAATGTTAATGCACTTGATTTGCAAACAATTTGAAGAGGTGGAAATTTGTTTGCTTGCTTGACATTTATTTTTAAAAATATAAGTGATGGTCGTAAAACAATTTATTTTTATAAAAAATAAACAAGTTATTTGCTTATAATTACGATGTTAAAAATAAATTAGATAGGCGGAAGAGGTGGAAATTTGTTTGCTTGCTTGACATTTATTTTTAAAAATATAAGTGATGGTCGTAAAACAATTTATTTTTATAAAAAATAAACAAGTTATTTGCTTATAATTACGATGTTAAAAATAAATTAGATAGGCGTGACTCGTGCGCATGCAAAATAGGAATGGAGATGCGGGGGATCGAACCCCGTGCCTCTCGCATGCAAAGCGAGCGCTCTACCATTTGAGCTACATCCCCATTTGACAATTCCTCTTCTTTTTTATATATAACACTAGTGGCCGACGTATTTGGATATTTCGTATAAATTATTTTGTTATCTACGAATAATATGTTTTCCTCCATTCCGTTCCGTATAGTACACAGCAGATAAATACAATACAGCTGACAGCCACGTCACCTCTTACGCACGCATATTCATATATTTAACTGCCCCTCCTCCCCGTATTCTCCTTCCACCTCACTCCACTCGACTCCTCCCATCTCAAAGGAAAAAAAAAAAAAAATGGACCCCAAAGGCACCGTCATCTTCACCACCGTTGGCAGACCCCAGTACGGCTTCGACATTTTCTCCCTCGAACTTCACCATCATCACTCCGGTGAACTCTTAATAACTTCAGAAGACGAACATGGCCTCACTGATAGCGCTGGTATCAACTTCAACGCCCAATTCATCAACCACCACCCGCATCATTCCATTGTTTTCATCTCCGAACGATCTGGTTCACCCGCAATTTACCAAACCCGCCCCGACCAACTCCCACTACCACTCCCATCCATACCCCATTCCCTTTTCCATGACCGCCCCATTCTCAAAAACAACCGCCTCTATTTCATTTCTGCTCATGAAAAACCCGACCAACCTTTCAAAAGCTGGTCCGCTCTTTACTCAACCAATATCGATCACAACAGCACCAGCAGTTTTATACGTTTGACCCCACATGGTGCTGTTGACTACAGTCCTGCAATTTCTCTCTCTGGCAATTTCATAGCTGTTGCATCTTATGGGTCTCGCTCTTGGGGTGGCGAGTTCCAAGACCTGCACACAGATATTGTTGTTTTTAAAGAATCCGACCCGAGTACTCGGATAGTTGTGTCTGACCATGGTGGATGGCCCACTTGGTGTGGCGAATCCACAATTTACTTTCACCGCCAAGCTGATGATGGCTGGTGGAGCGTTTTCCAAGTCACTTTACCAGAAAATTTCCAAGACTCTGAGCTTCCAAAAGCTGCACCTGTTCGGGTCACTCCACCAGGTGTCCACTGCTTCACTCCAGCTGCCTTTCAGGACGGCAAAAGAATCGCTGTCGCTACACGGCGGAAGGGTAATAGTTACAGGCACGTTGAGATTTTTGATGTCGAGTCAAAGACGTTTTATCCTGCCACTGCGTTGGTGAACCCGAGTTTGCATCATTATAATCCGTTTGTCTCTTCGGATTCGATGTTTCTTGGGTATCATCGGTTCAGAGGTGAGTCTACTCGTGGGTCGAGGATTCCACATCTCGACCCCGTCTTGTCTCCGGTCAAGGATTTACGGATGCTTAGATTAAACGGATCATTCCCTTCATCGTCTCCCGATGGTGATCTAATAGCATTTAATCAAGATTTTGATGTCAATGGCGGGCTAAAAGTAGTTAAATCAGACGGTTCAAAAAGATGGACTCTGATCAAGGGCCGTTTATCTTTTTCCACCTCATGGGGTCCTACGGAGAGACACGTTATTTACACATCCATCGGCCCGATTTTCGAGTCAGTGAAAGCGACGGTGCAGATTGCGCGTGTATCTTTTCACCCTGGAAATCTGATCGGTGATAGCGAAGAGATCGCGTGTGATGTAAAGATTTTAACTCGAGAGGAAACAGGGAATAACGCCTTCCCGTCATGCTCACCGGATGGCAAGTCTGTAGTTTTCAGGTCTGGGCGGTCTGGTTATAAAAATTTGTACATAACTGACGCCGTCAGTGGCGAGTTTGACGGTGGTAGAATTCATCAATTAACAGACGGGCCTTGGATTGATACGATGCCCAGCTGGTCACCTAAAGGAGACCTTATTGCGTTTTCTTCAAACAGACACAATCCCGGCAACGTCGATGCGTTTAGCATTTATCTGGTGAAACCGGACGGCTCCGATTTGAAGAGGTTGTGCGTGGCGGGACCAGAGGGATCGAGTGACGTGGACAGGGAGAGGATTAACCACGTGTGTTTTAGTCCGGATGGGGAGTGGCTCTTGTTCGCGGCCAATTTTGGTGGCGTGACGGCTGAGCCGGTGTCCTGGCCCAACCAGTTTCAACCTTACGGGGACCTGTATGTGGCGAGATTAGATGGGACGGGGCTGAGAAGGCTGACGTGGAATGGGTATGAGAATGGCACGCCAGCGTGGCACACAGGAAGTGAGCTGGACTTGGGACGCTTATCCCTGGGTGACGAGGACGGGGATAAGCTTAGAGGTCAATTTGTGGATCCATTGTGGATATCTTGTGATATTTAGAATTTTAAATTTACATTTTACTTTTTCTTTCTTTCTGCATATGTATCGGAATAATAGTATAATCCTTGTTTAGTGTGAGAGGAATATCTTTCTCTACGTATTTTTATTTATTTAATTTTTTTAAATAATTTTTTAATGTTTTTATACTATTTTGATCTTTTCTAATTAAAAATAATATTTTAAAAAATTAAATATTTGAAATGTAAGATGCACGATGCCATGGAAGTTTTCAATCATAGAAGAGGGGTTATTTCCGCAATTCAATATTTGATTTTTTTGTTGTTGTGGTAATATCAAAATAAATTTTAAAAAATAAAATAAAATTATTTTAATACATTTACAAACAAAAATAATTTTAAAAAATAATCGTTATTATAATATGAAACACTATATAAGAAGAGGAGAAATGTATGAAACTAGATCATTATTCCACGCGGGTTTTCTTCTACATAAAAAAAAATATTTAGATATTATTAATATGTTTTTCTATTGAAAAAATTTAAATCATGTGAAAGTATGACTAAATTGATTAGATGAGTGCACTTGCGACTAAGTTGAGTCAATATAAACTTAGGTGTTTTTTTTAAAAAAAAAACACAATAAAAAAAAAAAGTCAATTTAATATTTTTTATATAAAAGATCCAACACTTTCATAGGCATCATCTATTTTTTTAAGCAATATAAAAGATCAACACTTTCATAGCCATGCGACAATGGACAACCCCATCATCTCAATTACACATTAACAGTACAAAAACGACATCGAATAGCATTCATCACCTAAACGGTGAGCTAAACTCAAAAGGAATTTGATGGAATCTCTCTATTGTGCGCTTGTTTAATAATTGGCACATTTCTTTACTCTGATGAAATATTTGTTCATGGAAAGAGTTTCTGTCCCCCACCTTTTCTCCAGACTCCACGCACAGGTAACCCTCCTACTGAGTTACTGCTATCATCTATCCTGTTCCCCATTGCTTCCAGAGGATCAGGATCAGAGTTTTGGAGATCCATCAGGGCCGCCATTGAGCCATCACCAAGCCTTGCTCTACGAAACTTGGAGGCTTTCTTCCGTTGCTTCTCACCACCCCCATCTTTTAAGTTTTTACTCGATCCATCACCGCCGGCAGATACAGAACCATTTTGGATTCGTGGTTCCACTGGCCGCTCATCTAGCATGACATTCGACTTACCTTTCGCAGCCCGATACCCATCCTTCGACAGAAGCTGCACCTCTTCTTCCACAGGCTTGTAATTTGACTGCAGCGCTCGAACAGTATTAATAAAGCTATCTGCCAGTCTATCCTTTGAACTGCTGTCTTCATCAGCTATTCCCTTGCCGGACTTGGATCCGTTGGTGCCTTTTAACTGGGCACTACCACGGCCACGACCATTCTCTTTCTTCCCACTGCTTCTCAAACTAGCATTGTATGTTTCAACGAGCTCTTTCTGTTTCCGAGCATCAGGACAAAGTCTAGCCAACTCAGGAATCAGACTTGATAAGCCAAATTGCTGGACATAGTCCAGGTACTCTCCGGTGTCAATTGAACCCTGACGATACTGTCCAGATATGTCTTTGAAAAGAGTATATCTATCCTCATCATTTTCAAGAGCAGTGCGTATCTTTTCCACCAAGGACTTGTTTGCAGTTTGAAAATCTTCCACATTCAGCACAGCCTGGCTACTAGTAGGCATCTTGTGCATTGGCACTGCAGAAACTGGAGGAAAATCTGAAATAGAGGGCTTTAATGATCCAGAGTCAGCAAGATTTGAGCCTGATGCAGAGTGTCTTATCCTACCTGTAGTGCCTGAGCTCCCCACCAATGAACCAGACGAGGGATGCCCATGGACTGCTGCAGGTCGAGTCTGAGCCTGAGTCTGAGATTGAATAGAACTTGCATAACTAGAGAGACCTGGTCCACTAGCAGAACTCCTTGAACTCAAAGGTAGTGCTGGACTAATTGATACATGCCCACGCCTTGCCACCGGCCACTGCTGAGGAGAGTTGATTACAGTTGCATTTCTGTTTTTCTGGCGCCGAAGATGAGTCGCCATTGTATTATTAGGCAAAATTTCTGATTGATCTTTGGCCTTTTGTTGATCACTGATTGTAGTCATAAAGAGTGGAGGAAAGGAGGATCCTTGCAAAGGTGCACTACTAGAAGAATTCCCCAAGGCTTGAAGATATCTCAATGTTGTTTCAGGATCAGTTGCAGTTAATGATTCAAATGGCTGAACTATTGGATCAATATCACTTAAATCTACACGATCAGAGATCACTTGTGCACTGGATGATCGATCACGAGATGTGCTTTCTGATTGTGCTGTCTCCAAGCTAGCCTGAATGGCTATGGAGAGTTGGTTTTCTGATTGATCCCGACGGAATGTTCGTCCCCTTCCTTGACGATTATCTTGTTCACTGCTTCGACGATATCGAAAACTAGTGGGTATCTGAGTCATGGAAATCAGAAAATGAATAAGAGAAAAAAAAAGCCACAAAAGGTGGCACATAAATTAGAGAACCATAAAAGAAGCAATACGGTGATCAGATATCTTCAAAGAAAAACCAAATCCATCAAGGAGTAGTTCTGAAAGCAGAAAACAATATGTACCTGGAGAGCAGCATTTCGCTGAGAGCGAGACATATGACCAGCATGTTCAATCGTATTATGTCTCTGAAATATAAAAACAAAATTAAATGAGTTGAACTGGCCAACAAGCAATAAGAAAAGAAACTAAACCAACAGAGATCCCCAACCCCAATTCTGCCCCCTTGTGGTGGCTTGTGGGCGCACACAAAGAAACTGTAGCTTGAACAGTATTCATAATCAAGAAAGTCAATGGAGCTTTCTCAATCACCTTCAACTCTGCTTCAGTTTGAAAGACAATAAACTTCTTGGCAAGACAACCCTCATCATCACATAGAAAATGGTCTCGACGGAAGTGAATCTGTGACAGACAACTTTCAATTGTTTAGAAAAATATTCTCATTTAACGAACACTCATATAGAAGTGTTAGCACCATAAACTCATTAACAGAAAGAAAGAAACAAATGCAGATGAGCAGTCTCACCTCTAGGTCATCATAATTCTTGTAATATTCATATTGTCCTGGATGCTGCCTGCATTGTACATAACAGAAAGTTATTTGAGATTATCTAAAAATGTACTTAACTTATGGTATCATATGTAAATACTATAGCATGTATCACCTCTGGCATAGATGACAGGTGTAGTGTTCGGTTGACATATGTGTATACAACTCATTATCTCCATAGAATGGTGTTTTACAGAATTCACACATGGGATGTCCCATGAAGCCACCTCTTTCACTTTCACTTCCGTCAACCTCAGAATCACCTGTGCTTATATGCTGATTCAATTGTGCTCTAGAGTATAGCTTTTGCTCACAAATAAAAACCTGTCAAATTCAAAAGAATCCAGAAGTTGTTACAAAGCTCCCCCAAAAAACAAAAAAGGATAAATTTCTCTAAGATAACATTAGTAATCTACGTAATCATGTAAATCACTTTGATAGTTGCATTAAATAAGATGCCTGAAAAATAAAATAAAGGTTATGAAAAGAAAGATTAGTGCCCAAATTCTATATAATCTCAACTTGATTATACCTAAAAATGACTTTTAATATCCAGTCATTTCAAACAAAAACATAAGTCATACAAGATCATGTGCATGAGGATCTCACCTTTCGTCCTTCTAAGCATAAACTACACATGTGCAATTTATGTTGATGAAATAAATGACCCTTCAGCTGATTAATATTTCTAAACTTCCCCCGACGCTTGGATCCATCATTTGATTCCTCCTTGTCACATACACTACATGACAATCTGCACATGGCCTTTATCATTTTATAATGGTCAACATCATCAAAAAATGCTTGTGTGTCCTCATGGTACCAGTAAGATCCCATTCGACCCTCCTTTGGTTCAGGTGGCAAGAGCAAAAAGTCATTAATAATCCTTGTATAATCCCCTAAAGCCTGCAAGAACAGCAAAACATAAAGCTTTTCTGTCATTAAATCCATGTGATGAACACTAGAAATCACAAATATGAACAAAAGCAGTGAAGGAAATTGAAAAACTAAGCATACAACTACATGTATATATCACTTACTTCCCATGAAATGCATTAGATTTGCAACTACAATAAAAAATAACTTCAAACGGAAACTAAAAAAACAAATACCATTCATATTAAGCGCAAAATACAATTAGGGCTATCTTAACCATTTAGTATAGGCTCTAATAAACACTGCCCATAAAAGTCTGAGCGATGAGTCCTCTGTCTTGATTGGATTAGATTTTGATTCCACTGACTCTACGTTCCAGCAGTGATGAGCTCTTTTTCAATAAATAAATGCTGTATCTTCAAAAGGCTTGTTTTCTGCAAAATATCTATGGAAAACTACCTTCAATGTCCAGTTTCCCAGCAATTACATTTTACCTTTCAAGGTGCATATATGTTCTGGCTTCAATATACCAATTTTCATTTTCTTGCATCGTTATTCTTTACATATAGCATTCGCTGCCACATAGCAAAAATGTTTCTAACAGTCCTTAATCTAGTCGGTTAGGTTATAAATTATTCTTCGGTAATGGAAAAGTCTCTTGTGCATTCAAAAAGTAGCTGCTTCACTATTACTATGTCTTAAGAGGGTCTATCAAAAACAAAGAAGCTTCACATGGCATGGTAAATACTCAAAACAAGAAATCTATTTTCGCCAGCAGATGAAAATTAGCCCTTAGAAGATTACGTACTTGTTATTGAAAAGCAGAAAAACTGCATTACCTAACTTCAAATTAGGTTTATCGATAAACAATCAGGCACATCCATCATCATATCTAAAAATCATTAGCAATCTAAACCAAAAATAAAAGTTAAAATTTGAAAAAGACAGGCCTAACCTTGGTGACAAAAACGATAGATGACTCGGTCTTGCAGATACAGCAGCGGCGATCGTCGCATATGCAACGGAGCCGAGCCACGCACGTGGAGCAAACGTCACGATGGGCACACGCGCCGTATGCAACCCATTCTAGAGCCTCCGCACACACCGCACAGCTATCGTCCATCCCTCTCTTTCAAAAAATTGATCGGCAATCGAGAAATGGGAGGTAGATTGGCGACGATAGATCTAGGGATTTGGAATAAAAATCACAGAGGATCGTTAGAAATTAGGCACCAATCGTTTTGTGTATTTACGTCCTTTTACATGCGCTTTATTATATATATATATATATTTTTTTTTTTTTTCTATTTAGATTTAGAAGATGAAGCGGTTTGCTTTGAAGCTGGGAAAGAATTCGGATTTTTCTAGAATCTTTTGAATTGACAAGGGTACTTTTGTAAATGGATTTTTGCTTTGGAAAATATGGATTGCTAAAGAGATGGAGGTAGGGCAATACTTATTTGCCAAGTATTTGAATTTGATTGGGTCCCCAAGTATGGGCCCGTTAGCCACCTTTACTTCTTGCTGGCACGTGGCGGGCCGGTTTCGCTCTGCTTTCTTTTTGAAAATTATATCGATTTTTTTTTTTAAAATAAATTTATTCTCGTAAATTTAACACACCCGCGCAAAAACTCTATCTCTAATTTGTAAATTCTATGCTAATTGCTAACCCTAGCCCTAACTCTAAACTCCCAAATTTTCTTCTCAGGTTCCTCGCCTCAATCCTGCTTCTTCCCCTCAAATTCTCCGACCACCTGACGGTCGCATGATTGATCACTCATGAAGGCTTACGGTAGTGTTTATAAATATAGCAGTGGTCACTAAATATTAAACATATACTAATATATATATATTAATGATTAAAAAACATAAATACTTTTTAGTGAAACGATGCGCAGAGCACAATTTCAAAAAGCTCTTGCCTCGTTAACATTTCATGAACGAGGATGAAGATATATAAAATAGTTTCCCAGGTTGCGCGATACATTTTTTTTTCCTTGGACAGAAAATACAGTAAAGTATAAAAAAGTAGTTATCATGGACATCAAGCGGGGATAGCTCAGTTGGGAGAGCGTCAGACTGAAGATCTGAAGGTCGCGTGTTCGATCCACGCTCACCGCATTTTGTTTATTTTATTTTGGACATAATTTTATGCGCTGGTTTAAGTTTAAGCCCGGCCCACAATAGTCCCTCTGCTTCTTTCTTTAAGTACGTGTTGCTCACGAATTTACACCTCTTCAGCGAACACTACACAGGCAGCAGCCATGGAAGAGCAGCAGCAGAAACAGAGCAAGTGGAAACTAGAGAGAGGACAATACCTTGGCGAAATATCAGCTCTCTGCTTCCTCCATCCTCCCTCTAAAATCTCTTCTACCCCTTTCCTTCTCGCTGGTACCTTTTTTTTCTTTTTTCCTCTTTATTAACTCTCGTGCTCGCCTTGTTACTTACAGTTTCAATTCCGTTTACATTTTCTGTGTTCTTAGCATTGCTTCTTCTTTGAATCTAAAACAGGCACGGGATCGCAGATTCTGCTATATAATTTAGAATCAGGAAAAATAACAAAATCCTTTGAAGTTTTTGATGGAATTCGTGTCCATGGAATCACTTGCAGCTCCAGTGAAGAAGAGTCGTCGAATACTCCTTCTTTAGCTGTTTCTTTCAAAATTGCTGTCTTCGGTGAAAAAAGACTCAAACTTTTCAACTTACACATTCAAACTCCTTCCCAAGTGAATGCAGATTTAGTTTTGATTCATTGCTTGCCCAAGTTCACTCATTGGGTCTTGGATGTTTCCTTCTTCAAGGTAACTCACCTCCCTTTTCTTCTGTTTTAGCGTTCAATGTCATTACTTTTATCTTAAAATAGTGTTTTCCTTCTTGAATTGGCAATAGAGCTATGCAGTCCCTTCAAGTCAGGAACAGAGACAATGTCTTGCAATTGGATGTAGTGATAACTCTGTCCATCTCTGGGATATGTCGGTGTCTAGTGTAGTTCTTCAAGTTCAATCTCCAGGTTAGTTTTTCTAAAATTTATTGCCTGTGTGGTTGCCCTTCTTGTTCACCAGCCCTTATGTATTTCGATATTTTGTGGACTTGTAGAGAAATGCCTTTTGTATTCCATGCGGTTATGGGGTGACAGTTTGGAAACTTTACGAATTGCTTCCGGTACCATATTCAATGAGGTGCCTAACATTTCTTCCTCTCTTCTTTCATCTTTACCTCATCAAATTTTTTTTTCCTGTAATGACACTGGTTATTGATAGTTGAAATTGATATGGTTCCTTCTACTTCATTCATAGATCTATATTTTTTCTTTGATTGGGTTAGGGTAGATCATCGTTTGGAAAGTGGTTCCTGTAGAACCTCAACTTGGTGGACTGCCTTCAACAAGTCTCTTGGAAGATGACATGCATTTGAGCTGTTCATCTCCCGACTCTTTCCAGCCTCGTTTTCAGCAGCATAAATCTGCTCATATGTGCAGACTTGTTGGGCATGAAGGTTCAATTTTTCGCCTAGCATGGTCCTCAGATGGATCCAAACTGGTTTCTGTCTCTGATGATCGCAGGTGAAGAATTAATTCTTACACTCCATATTTCTCTTTTATGAAGTGGTTTCAATAATGCAATTTCCTTGTTGTTACAGTGCTCGTATCTGGGCTGTTAGTGATGAGCTGAAAGATTCAGATAATGGAGAGGAGGAGGTTGCTGGCCCTGTTCTGTTTGGTCATAATGCTAGAGTTTGGGACTGCTGTATCTTTGATTCCGTGAGTCCTATAAAATCCTGGTTTTCCTGTTTTTTTTATAAGATGATCTTTCTGGTTAAAATACTAATTAAATGAAAGGAATGCACATTATGACTTCAATTAAAAATTCCTAAGAATTTCATTATGAGATTGCTGATTCTTGTCCCTTTCTTTCTGTCAGAAAACAACTCACTTGTGCTGCATTTTTAGTATTTATTTTCTTGAATCCATCTTGCTCTGCTTTTCCTGTGTATCCATCAGGTAAAAAAAGGATGCTGTCAGTTAGCTTGTGCATAGAGTTCTATGCCATGTCCAAAGGGTGACTTTGAATGAATAGAGTTGATAAATTATTATGGCTGCAATCAATAATTAAATTTCCTTCAGTGGTCAAGCTCATGATTAGAGCAATTAAGCATGAATGTCAGGGGAAACAAGTATTTTTAATACATCCTTCATTAAATCCCAGTTGATAACTTCTTCCATAGTCATTCATATGCACTTGTGAATGTATCAATAGCATCATCTATCATTGTTTTGAAATTCAATCCTAGTTAGAAATCCAGCCCTTTGATTTTCAGAAAGCAGAATCTGACATGTAGATTTAGATAAATGATTCTTTTTTGGCTGGTTCATTTCCAATTAACTATAACGTGTCTTTCATTTGTGTAAATCTGAATTGAATGGCATCACAAAAAGGACCGCTACTATTCGACCACATTCTTTGTTTACTGATCATGTAAATCAATTTAATGTCTTTGTTTTTTTTTCTTCTTGCCTGGAACTTGTACTATGGGATTGGAGCTGACTCTTCCTTCCATTTATTCTCTTAGGTAATTGTCACTGCTGGTGAAGATTGTACATGTCGTATATGGAGATTGGATGGCAAACAGCTAAAGATGATTAAGGAGCACATGTAAGTCGCGTTTTATTTTTAATTCAGATTGGAGCCTATTTGTTGCATAGATTTGAAGTTACAAAATTGTAAGTGGTTAAATGGCCTTGTAGAAGTTCACTGCCTAATCAGTGAATTCTTGGGTTTTTTTATATACAGAGGAAGAGGTATATGGCGTTGTTTGTATGATCCAACCTCTTCACTTCTCATTACTGCTGGATTTGACTCTTCAATCAAAGTGCATCAAGTGTCTGCTTCTATTTCCCAGAGCTTGGAAGGACAAATTGAATCAAAACCATTTATTGACAGAATGGAGATATTTACTTGCCGCATCCCAAATTCATCTGAATATATTGGTCTCATGGACAGGTAATTTATATTTAATATCAGAACTTCTTCAGCTCATTATTATTATTATTATTATTATTATTATTATTATTATTATTATTATTAGAACTGGAGGAGGCTGTTCACCATAGATCATTATAGCTTAGCTAAGGTGGTTTTGGCACTGTATTAAGACCATGTTTTCTCCATCTGTTTTGCATATTATGGCTCTTTGTTAATCAGTTGTGGGGTTGATTCAAGAGTTATTTGTCTTTAGCTGGCCTGAGCTGCTGCTGTTCTAATTTGCCAATGAGTGCTCTGTTTCTTTTACCAGTTTTCCACTTGTTTTTCTTATTCATTACATGTTTAGGTGGTAAAATTCTTAATGTCCTCTACCTTTGTATGCAAACCATGAGTGATTTAGCTGGCTATGGTATTTTGGTTTTGGTGCTGGTTCTGGGCTCTAATTTCTCTTGGTTTCTCATTTGCAACAAAACTTCCAACATCTTCATAAACTTTCCATGTCCATTAATTTACCTAATTAATTTGTGTTTCCTTTTTTTTTATTAAGGTACTTGCTCTCCTGTAAAAAAAACTCTTTATGGCTTTATGCTTTTAAACTCCAACTCCTACTAGACATCGGGATTCCTCCTTTTCAGTTTGTTCTTTCAGAATCTGTTGATATGTGATCAAGATTCAGCCGATAGCAGATGCATCAATAAAGTGCCTTAAAACTTTACAAGTATTTTGCTATATTTTTTTCTGTCTCACTACTATGGCTTTTCTTTGAGTAAAAATGTTATTACTTATGGTATTTTTCTAAATTTTAATTTTAATTTATCCTTGACCTTTGTTTCACCTTTCTCTTAGGGTTTTTCTAAGTATGTTCTTTAAGTCATCTAATATTAACTATAAGATAAGATTTGGATTTATCTGTTTAAATCTCTGACTCGGATTTTTTAATTACAATCATTTAAATATAACTTAATTATAATAAACCCATGTAGATAAGTATCATCAATTAGATTTACAGTTATATCACAATATACACCTGCAGTATCTTGTGGGCAGGCCTACTAGTTACCTGTAATTTACACCTGTAATTTTCAATCTAATGATGGTAACAAGGCTTTTCCTCTTGAGCTGAGAGGTTGGGGAATGGTTTTTACGTTTTGGTATTCTGACATGAGACCTTCCATTTCATTTTGATGTTCTTTTAGGCCTAAACAAATTGGTTGAATTGCATTGGGATAGGTAGATAGTGATGGAAATTAATTTGGGATGTTGCTGGGACATCTCCAATGTCAAACCCATCAAATGTTGGCTCACATACCTTCATACTCCTTTGTGCAATAGATCTTGTCATTGTCTTATTGGTGTCTTCATTATTTGCTATTCTTTTCATCCTGTATAATGCTCATATGTGCTTGGATTGTGGCTTCTTTTATTGCAGCAAAAGTGAATATGTACGCTGCTTGCATTTCACATGCAAAGATACTCTTTATGTTGCGACAAACAATGGTTATCTGTACCATGCTAGATTACTTGGAACCGTGGATGTAAAATGGACAAAGCTCGCTCAGCTCAGTGAAGAGGTTCCAATTGTTTGTATGGATTTGCTGTCCAAAAAGTTCCCCAAACATTCCGATGTAGTTGATGACTGGGTTGCTTTAGGAGACGGTAAAGGAAACGTGACAATTGTGAGAATTATGGGTGATATTTTCACTCCTGAAGTGGGTTTCACCTTCACCTGGTCAGCTGGGAAAGAGAGACAACTCTTAGGAACCTATTGGTGCAAGGAATTGGGATGTAGGTAATGATGCCACTAGTGCTATTGTGCTAAAAATGTCTCATTTGTTTGTTTTTTTTAATCCTTTCCCTGAGCAGTACATGGATAACATGCAAGAGGGACATGATTTATTTCTATGTTACTATCACTAAAACATCAACCACAGATATTTTTTTTTGTTGTCTTTTTTCTAATGGTTCAAAAACCTTGTTATTACATAGTATCATTTTTTCATCGATTTTTCTGCCACAAATATATAGGTCATATTTTTAGAAAAAACAGGTGATTCTTAAATTATACCATGCCTTGTATCATATTAAATTATGCTTTGTGCCATGCAATTCTGAAATGCTTGCCAGAATGCCTTTGCATTATCATCTGGAGATCACTCATCTTGCCTAGCTACTTTTGTTTTGGTTGCATCTCTCTTTATTATTCAGATCAAGCCATCACCAATCTCTGCTATGCAGGTTCATTTTTACTGCTGATCCTAGAGGAATTTTGAAGCTATGGAGGTTAAGCGATCCTTTACCATCTGGTTCTCTCCCTTATGGAAGAACATTTGATGTATCCCTTATAGCAGAATTCACATCATGTTTCGGTATTCGGATTATGTGTCTAGATGCATCATTTGAGAATGAGGTACCCTCTCTCTCTCTCTCTCTTTCTCATGTTTCCACTCATGAGTACGTGCATGTTGCTGCATGTATGTTTATTCTCAAATGTTTGTGAAACAACCACAATTCTTCTGGAGCAAGAGAAAATAAGAGATCACTATTCCTTCTTACAAAGAGATAAAGGAAAGCCTTTTTTTCCCTTCTAATTCTATACTTGAGGGGATTTTTGGTTTATTAAATATGAGAGTAAAAGGTATTACAAATATGGATTCTTTATTGCTTGAAACCAATATGTAATTTCATTTGCTTTGTGAGGTCACAGTGACTTCTAAACATTCATATTGCGTCTCATATGCTGCTTCGTTCATTATGGTTGAATGTAGGTGCTGGTATGTGGGGATTCGCGTGGAAATCTGGTTCTTTTCCCTTTGTCAAAGGACTTGCTGCAGGACAAACCTACTGTACCACAAATAAAAATTTCACCATTGTGTTATTTTAAAGGATCTCATGGAATATCAACTGTATCCAACATTTCTGTTGCTAAATTGAGTTCTGACATGATTGAAATACGCTCGGTATGATACAAATCACTTTTTGAGTGTTTGCTGGTAATGATGGATTGTTATGATGCATTATATGGACTTCTCTTGTGTTCAGTGTGGAAGTAAGAAAAAAGTTGAGTACTTTAGGGAACAAGTATGTACATAATCGAATTGGGGGAATAGTTCATAATACGCTCCTGTTTACATTGCAACAAAAATAGCATTTCATGGCATGAAACATCCAAATTGTTTTAAAGGATGGCTTAGGTTCTCTAGTGATTGAGAGACAATCATGCTTGCATGTTTTCTGTTTCCTAGAGTGCAAGTTTCTATGGAAGAACTTTCATGTATTAAATTTCTGTCATTACAATTATTTTCAGACTGGAGGTGATGGCTGCATATGCTATTTAGAATATGACCCAGACCAGCGTGGTTTGGAATTTATTGGGATGAAACAAGTAAAAGAATTGAGTTTAGTTCAATCTGTCTCTGCCAATAACAACTGCCTCGATGATTCGGCTTATTGTGGATATGCAATTGGTTTTGCATCAACAGATTTTATAATCTGGAACTTAATAAGTGAGGCAAAGGTAGTTTCTCTCTCTCAAGCATTCATCCCATCCTGTGTTCATAACTAAACATTTGTTTTATTTCTACTGATGCTTGGAGCAGGTTGTGCAAATTCCATGTGGTGGATGGCGACGTCCTCATTCTTATTATCTTGGTGATGTACCAGAGGCGATGAGCTGTTTCGCATATGTCAAGGTACCTTTTGGTTTCTATTAGTTTAACAATACATTCCAAGCAAAATTTAGGGTACAGGCTCCTGTTCTTATCAGCAAGTGGTACTGCTATATTTTGGACTTGTGTGTGATGAGATTGGGACTGCTATATGTTTGGGTAATTATGCATGTAGTTTACCATAAGAACTGGTTTTGTTTAAAAGTTGACTCTTTTGGATCATCAGTAGATATGTTGCAAACCATTATAGAACTAGGACTTAGATCACCAATGAGGTTGTGTACTTAGATCACCATTGAGGTTGCGTACTTAGATCACTGGAGCCACTATCCAAAACCATATATTGATGTACCACTTAAATGAGATTGAACAGAACCCTACTTCCTCATTTTGCTAGAGAAGGTGAATATATTTTAAACATTGATAAACAACTTTAGTAATTAGACTTTTCATTCACCTTTGTGAGTTATATCACCTTTGTTGCAGTCTGTGCTACAAAATGCTATTATGCTATCCAAACAATTGTTACCATTTCATTGATTTTGTTTTCTTGACATCTTTCTTCTGTCATTCTGTTTCCTATTGTTTTTCATTGACTACAATACGCTTTTCATCAACTATGCTTTTAAGTCTCCTCCAATTTCTTAGAGTCTCCTAATGCTGTAAACCTGAAACAACTCCATAAAAACTGGCTGTGGAATGTCTGCTGAATGATATTATAGTACTCTAGTGTTTCCTTATCCTAGTCCCCTAATGTTGAGGGCTTAATTTTGGAAGCTACTTAGTGTCATTGTAGTCCCCAAACATTTCCTTATGCTTATTGTTTCCTGGTCTCATATTTTCATTTCTCTCTCTCTCTCTCAGGATGAGATAATCTATATTCATCGAAAATGGGTACCAAAAATGGAGAGGAAGATATTTCCCCAGAATTTGCACATCCAGTTTCATGGGAGAGAGATGCACTCCTTATGCTTTGTTTCTAAAAATACACTTGTTGAGGCAAATGGGAAGAACTTTCATTCTGCTAGATCTAGTTGGATTGCTACTGGGTGTGAGGATGGAACTGTGAGGTTGACTAGGTAAGTATGTACGGAAGTAATTAGTTGCCATTTTAAATGAAATCAAGCGAGTTTTTAATGACATTGTTATTGGTGTGTCCCAAGAACACTGGCATGTCTCTCCTCTTATACATATTTAGAGAGCAGGTCTCTACTATTTCTCACAGTACTTCATTTCTCCCCTACCTCAACCCCCACTTTTTATTCATTTTTTGTCCAAATGATTTGTCATTTATTGTAACCAAACACGGGCAGCTAATTTTGTGATTGGTGCAGGTATGTTCCTGGAGTTGAGGGCTGGTTTACATCAAAATTGCTTGGGGAGCATGTTGGTGGATCTGCTGTGAGATCAATATGCCCAGTATCAAAGATGCACATAATTGCTTCAGACTTGACCAACTTGTCAGATTGGAGAAAGAGACAAAACACTTGTGCAGGGGACATAGATAATCCTTTCTTGTTGATCTCGGTTGGGTCAAAGCGGGTGCTGACTTCTTGGCTACTAAGAGATAGGAATCTAGACAAGGAAAATGTATTTGTTGAACAAGAAAAAACAGAAAACAGAAATGGCTATAATCCTTCATCAGAAGTATCCTCATCGATGTCTTTCAAATGGCTGTCAACTGACATGCCTCCCAAAAATTCCAGTGCTCGTGGAAAAACTAAAGTAGCTGAGAAGATACAAGGAATAACCAAAGAACTTAATATGAATATTGATGCAACATCAGGACCGCTTTTACTGGAAAAGGGAGAGAGAGAATCAAAAATTTCTTGTGATGATAAGAACGAGGATGACTGGAGATATCTGGCTGTCACTGCTTTTCTGGTGAAGTGTGCTGGTTCCAGGTGAGATGGGACAGCTTTAATTTTTGTGATGATTTTATCTTGGCATTGACATATCCAAATACAATGAAATAATACTTCCATCTATTTCCTTCAGGTTGACTGTCTGTTTTGTTGTTGTTGCTTGCTC
Organism: Salix caprea; assembly: GCA_964035475.1. Lineage (NCBI taxonomy): Eukaryota > Viridiplantae > Streptophyta > Magnoliopsida > Malpighiales > Salicaceae > Salix > Salix caprea. The sequence goes on along the minus strand of OZ037755.1, from coordinate 2,612,935 downwards.
AGATGCAACACTTGCACTGCGAGCTCTTGTCTTACCACATCGGTTATGGTATTCATGACAACAACTGCAAACCATTAATTGGTGCTCTTAAATTGTTTTTAATTTAGTTTTTTCTTGTCCCTAGGGGAAATCACTTTTTATTCTTACTTCCTTGCAGGTTCGATGTGGCTTTGTTGGTTCCTCTATCATCACCAGTTTTAACATTGCAAAATGTCACCATTCCTAGCTCTCTGCCTTTTGAAGGTTTAAATATATGACTTGCTGATTACTGTTAGAACATGGCAGAAAAAGTTTTATTAAACTCCCTGTCCATCAATTAAATACGTTTTGGTATTTTGTGGCATTTTAATGCCAAATTCTAACTTGGAGTTATTTATTTCTCATGATTCACAGAGAACATTCGAATTGGAAATGTTTATATTGTGATCAGTGGAGCTACAGATGGAAGTATTGCCTTTTGGGATCTAACTGACAATGTTGAGGCTTTTGTTCAGCGGTTATCAACACTGAACATAGAGAAGTCCATAAATTGTCAGACACGGCCACGCACTGGAAGAGGAAGTCAGGGTGGACGATGGTGGAGAATATTAAGCAGCAGTGTGCCTAAAAATAGACCAGGTGATGGTTTAGTTGCAATAAAAGCTGGAGAGAGGGTTAACTTCAATTTGGCAAATCATCCTATGAATGGAGCATCAACAGAAGTAAGTGATGCGAAAAGCTGCACAAGAATTTGTTCTCAAGCTGTAGACAACATGCCTCATGAACCAGAAGTGAATAGTGTCAATTCCTTGCCAGGAATATGTGAAATAAGGCCTTTGCAAGTCTTCAATAATGTTCACCAATCAGGTGTCAACTCTCTTCATATTTCAGACGCACAGGATAATCAAAGTTCTGAAAATGGTTTTGTATTCAGTGTAATAAGTGGAGGCGATGATCAGGCACTCCACTGTCTTAAATTTGATTTGTCACCGTTATCAAAAGGGAAGGATTCTTATGTGACATCAAACCTCATCAATCTATTCACTAGCTCTGAAAACATGGAGAATAATTGTTGTAGACAAAGCCAGACAAACAAGTACAGGATCAGATTTTTATACAGTGACCGAATCACCTCAGCTCATAGCTCTGCCATAAAAGGTAAAATAGTAATTACTCCAATTGAGGGAAGTTTGTGTTGTTGTTTCCTTCATGTTCATGGCTGTCTAAATGTTGTTACTATAGATTTTCTAAGTACTCGCCCCCTCTTTAGTTGCTGGTTATTTATTGAACACCATGACTGATAAGTCTGTGTTTACATGGATATAGAAGGCTTCACAGTTTTTTCCCTTTCTATAACCCTCAATATATGGTTGATCTTTTCAATCATGTTCTTCGTAATCTTGATTTTGTATATTTTGGTAGTCTTTTTCTGGCATTTGCATGACAAATGTGAACCATATGAAAATCTTGAGCAAGGTCTTCTCTAGATATGATGTATTGGATGCATTTGTTGTGGCCATTGACTGATTGAAATTGGTTTTGTTTCATTAAGGTGTTTGGACAGATGGCACGTGGGTGTTTTCTACTGGTCTCGATCAGCGCATCAGATGCTGGCTTCTTCAGGATAACTGTATATTAACTGAACAAGCTTATTTGATCATCAGTGTTCCAGAGCCAGAAGCACTGCATGCTAGAGCCTGTGGCAGGTGAGCTCTTAGCCAGTTATGTGCATCTCAGCTGTCAGCATAAGCATTTTGGAGTTATGATTCTGATTGTTCTATGTATCCTTTTGTCTTAATTCAGGAACCACTATGAAATTGCAGTGGCTGGAAGAGGAATGCAAATGGTTGAGTTCTCTGCATCTTAGGCTGTGGATGGGAGAGATGGAAGTGGTTTTGACAATTGGGTTCTCCCACGTTAATTTTTCTGACAATGGTGCTAAATTGTCTTGGTATTACCATGTGCACCTTAAAGTCTCCATGTTAACACTCAATGTTGACATAGCGACGTGCCGAACATGCCAACCGGGTCTTCAACACCCAAAAGCATGCCGGGGAATCGGTTTATGAGAAAATGGTTCCTGTCAAAACGAGGTCTGTAGCCTGTTTACCGTTCTCTCATATTTCCATTTTGCTTCTCACCCTCATTAAGAGAAGGGTGGGCAATTTTCTGAACAAATAAGCGACAAGATCCCGTTGACCAGCATAATATCAAAACCAAATATAGGACCGGGGATCAATCTGGGATTTACATGTAAATCAAACCAGTTTGTTATTTAAGATTTGGTTTCATTTTCTAAGTTTGAAATTTCATTGTATGTAGGTTTTAATAATTGAATTCAGTAAATTCTTGGCATAAATATACTAAAATCTTATGTTACACTTGACAAGTATCAGTTGCCTGATGGAGATGTCCAATACATCACGGTTAAGTTCACTTCCCAGGTACAAAATTGGTGGCATGAGCCCAAACATTGTTGTTCACAGGGTCAGCAAGATGGTCGGGCAGGTTCTCTAGAGGTCCCTTCCCAGTCACAGTGGCCTGCACAAAGAACTCTAACATGAAGAACATGGCTGGTCTACCATCATTGATTTCTTTAACTCTTAAGCTTTGCATTTCGAGCGAGGTTGAAAAAAAGAAACACGTTATGTTAAAAAATGAGTTACTATAATAATGTTTTGATTGGATAAATGATACATATGCTGCTATAAAATAAAAAGGAAATAATAACTGATTAAAATGCTTATTTTGATTGTTTTGGTGTGATTATTATAAATTGTATCCTTGAATGAGGATAATTTTAGGAGAGACCATGATTGTGGTGCAATAGTAGTAACCAGGGATCACGAGTAGAACATCTATAACAGGTAAATTATATATGCCTATGTTTTTTTTATTTAATTTTCATAATTTAATACTTGAATTATGCTCAATTATGATAGAACTTTTTCCAGTGCATCTACAAGTGTTTTTTTAGCTTGAAGAATACTTTACCATGAAGGTAAATCCAGTGAACACTGGATAAAATATAAAAAAGAGTTGAGAAATAAAAAAAATTATGATAAAGTATTGTGAAGGAGTTCTTAAGTTGAAGAGGAAACTTGAGAAAAGAGAATTTGAGACGATGAGAAAAAAATTCTTAAATTTTTATAAATAGATATAAAATTCAAATTTCGAGATGAAATTATTATAAAGAAACCCCAAAATATCTTTTTTGAAAATATTGAATAGATAAATGAAAAATAATAATTATTTGAAGGTTTCAAAATGAGTATTCATGAAAAAAAATTGCAAGGATCTTTCATGTCATAAATAAAATCCAAATATGAAATTTGCTAATGAGGGAACTACCGATGAATGATGAATACGTGAATTAAAAATAAAAAGAATTTTTTATAGATGGATTTTTCCGTATAAAATTATCCTGGAAGTTAGAATGATTTTCACTTTGATTAATAATTTAGAAATGATACATAAATATACATACATATATTAATAAATCAAGCTTAAAATATAATTCAAGTTGCTTCGGATATTATCTTAATATATAAACTACATAAAGGAGTAGGTAGACATTTTGTCCCTAATATAGTATATGGGTATATAATGGGTCCGTCGATTAAAGTTTTAAAGTATATCAAATATAAAAAAAGGATTAAATATCGATATTATAATTATTAATTTAAAGTGTTCATCAATTAAATCTTTTTATTATTAAATATAAAAGATAAATAATATATATAATCGAATTTGATAATCAATTAGTATATTATCTTTTGCTTTTCCACTACTCTTTGATCAATTAGTCTCCTTTATTTTTTTGTTCTCTTCCCGCCCACCTACCTCCATGAATCCTAACCTGGTTTACATGTCTTTTAAATTCAGGGGTCTGTGTCGCGTGACAGGTCAGCACACCAACTTGTTAAGCCCAACCTCTTGGGAGCTCCACGTGCAGCTTTTGTCTGGGTGGGGACCGCATCCCCTACCAAATCCCACCCGCTCCACTTCCCACTTGGCCTAGTTGTTGCCACCTCAGTTTTCAGGCCATAATCCCATTCGGCTTAATTCCATCTGGTTTAGTGGCTGTTTGGTATTGCTGTTTGAAAAGAAAAAAAAAAAACTACTAAATTGCTGTTTAATTATCTATAAAAGCATCAACACATTTATATGGGTCCACCATTAAAACCTCTTACACCACCGGTTCATGAAAAACGATTTTTCATTGCTTTTTCATTCGGCTTAATATGTATTTTACAGGGCCGGACAAACATGCGAATTATGGAATAATATATGGTTTATTACTTATTATATTTTTTGTTAATTATTTTTATAAAAAATATATTTTTAATATTAAAATAATCTAAAAAGTTAATTAAAATATAAATGAATATATTAGAAGAAGATCACAATATAATTTTTGTCTCGCAATTCTAATTTTATTTTAGATGATATTTTATCAGATGTTGTTCCTCAATCAAATAGTCAGGGATCACAGAGTCTTTCACGTTTGGATTTAGTTCGTGATGGAATTACAAGTAGTTTGATGGGAGAATAAAAACAAATGTCTACTGTACTTGAATTATTAATTATATTTTATTATTATGATTATTAAATCTATAATATTTTTAAAACAATATATATATATATATATACACACACACACTTTAACACTTTAAAGTAATTTCACATGTTGACAACAATATGAAAAGCGTGGTAACCGAACACATGGAACTTTTTTTTATTAACTTTAAACTCAACCACAGTTTTAACTAAACACTTTAATTTCAGTTATGAACCGTAGCTAAAAATGCTTTTCATGAAACTATTTTTTTAAAACCTTAACCATAAAAATAACCGCAATACCAAACACAATATAAAAGCTACTCCTCTCCTCTCCGTTGGTTTATGATTACACGTAGAAAAGCAACTGGAAAGCTATTGGTGGGTGACCAAACTCCATGACATCAGACTTGACGAAGGAACTCAGGTTCCTGATTTTGACTTCAAACCTCGACCTTCATAGTTGACGCTCACCAACCCCTACCAATTCAAAAATATTGGTAGCTTTATAAAAATAGTTATTAAATATTTGTTTAGAAATTTAATTGAAGTTAATTTTTTTTAAATATAATTTTGTTCATAAATATATCAAAATAATATTTTTTTTTTTAAAAAAATTATTTCTAATGCTAGCACATCATACTAATAATAATGTAAGATCATTAAAGTATATAATATTTTAATTCTTTTATTGAGTGACATATTTATAACTTAATATATAATTTTAAAACTACATACATGCAAGGGTGATATATATATATATATATATATATATATATATATATTAAAGAACACAAGGTTTTCAACAATTTTCTCACATATATATATATATATTTCAAATTGAGTCTGAATTAAATATGATAATATTTATATATTATACATTGAATAAACGAGAAGAAATTGATTAAAGTAAAGTAAAATGGGGATATTGGAGTTTGAATTAAAATTCAAGTAGAGGTAAAATACTCACATCATTGTCGATTACCAAATCCGAAGAGGCAGACAAGGAACAATGTGGGACCATTGAATTCACATCGTTGTCAATTACCTAAATCCAAAGAGCCACACCCTTTCTCCCAAGCCGACCCAAGCTCATGACTCTAAGCTACTGAGCCGGCTACCGCTTGAGGTTGGTGAGGAACCAGCCATGCCGGTTATTTCAATCAATCAAACTATTATTATTAATAAATTTTTTATTATTATTTTAAAAGTGTTTTTTTAAAATTTTATTTATTATTATTTTTTAAATTAAAATCATTTGATTTTTTCAGATAGTTTTGATTTTCCGATGTCATTTTTTTTTAAATTAAACTTTTAAATAAAAAAATATTTTAAAAATCAACTACTACTATAATAACAAATAAACTCTAAGATGTGTTTACTGAGATAAAATATATAAAAACATATTATTATAGTATATTTTTGAAAAAAAAAGCAAATCTTTAACAGACTAAACTATACCAGTAAATACTTTGCTTTTTCATCTTTTTTTATTTTTTTTACTGTTTAAAAAGTATAATTTTAAAAATAACAGTGAATAAATAAAAATACATGGGTTTTAAATTAAACTTCTAAGACATATTAAATTCCAAAAGAAAAGAAAAGTAATTGAAGATAAACAGCACTACACCTATGTAGTTTTACAAGAGTAATAAAGAAAAATACTCTCATTTTTATACCAACCCCACTCCCAAACTCTGACATCAAACGGCTGTGTTTTGTACCCCCAGGAATTGACTTGACACCCACAAGATACAGAAGAGACCACCGTAGATTTAAAAGAATCCTAACAACCCCATCCGGTTACCAGTAGTAGGTGGGGTAGTTGGTCTATAGTTGGTCTATAAATAATAAGTAACCAAACCGTTTTACAATGCCTCCGCCTGATTCATTGGGACACAGTCAGACAAGCTCCTTGAAGCTTTCCTTCAGATCTGTACCGGTGACTCTAGTCCAAGGTATCTCTTGCCCTTCTCCGCTATATAATACTGTATATCATGCTGCATGCTCTCTTCATGGGTTATCTTTGTAGACTCTAGAAAATTGAATGTTTAAAGACCGGTCTTTTAGTTTCCTGGTCTTAAGTTTTTGAGTAAACATGGTTCAGACAGTTACAGATCTGGGTACTTGTTGGTGTTTTAATTTATTGTTTTATCAGTTTGGTTTACTCTGGAGTCTGGTCTGTTATTGTCGGGTGTGAAGTTACACTATTCGTTTTTACCGTTAGTCGGTGCGGTGCATCATGTCTGAAAGGTTAAACTTGGCATGTGTTTCACTTACATTTTCATTAAAATACTCCAGATCTGATTATTTTTATCAATTTGATGGTTTTTAGTGAATAGAGTTTCTTAGAATGTACCGACAGAGTCCAAGAATGTTTTGTATAACTGGAAAGGACCGTGTAGAGTTGCAATCATAATCGTATCTGGGTGCCTCTTGCTTAGATCTAGTGTTTATTCATTTCTATCGTGCAATTGCTAATAAATTATACCAAGAAAAATGTAACTTTGCACTTCTGCAAGTAACGTTAGGTGTCTCAACTTTTAATTTAATCAATGTCAGAAAAGAAACTGTTATAAACTGTGCAAATCATCTTCAATTCATAATGGGGCTTCCGATACTTTGGGGTTCACTCTGTATGTGAAGCTAATCTTTTTGTTTGCCGTTTGGTACTTCAACCATAGCATATCATGTTAATACCTGGATTTTCACTATTGGGAGTTGTTTTATTGGGCATTTAATTCTTTTCCCTACTTTTTTTGACAAGTGATTCAATAGAGGCTTATCTCTTCCAGTGCTAAAGGAATCTTACTGTTCTTTGTGCTTTTTTAATAGCTCTCTTTCAGGAGCATAAACTTTTGAGATTCTTATCATTTCTTGTACTTTGATTCTGCCCGTTTATCACTTGTCTTAGAAAAAGTTTGAGAATCTAATTCCATCAAGAAGATATTTTCAGCACTATTTGTTTCTCCATGTTCTAGCTTGTTGATGGAATTTTGCTTGCCACACCAGTCAATCAAGCTTAGTTTGCACACATTTGCCACATGTCACCATATTAAAAGGTCTTTTTTTGTGACATGCAGCTCGAGAACATGGAAACCTTTCTATTCACCTCCGAGTCAGTGAATGAGGGCCACCCTGACAAACTATGTGATCAGATCTCTGATGCGGTGCTCGATGCCTGCCTTGAGCAAGACCCAGACAGCAAGGTTGCTTGTGAGACATGTACAAAGACAAACATGGTCATGGTCTTTGGAGAGATCACCACCAAAGGAAAGATAGACTATGAAAAGATTGTTCGTGACACATGCCGTAACATTGGATTTGTTTCCGATGATGTTGGTCTTGATGCTGACAAGTGCAAAGTACTGGTTAACATTGAGCAACAGAGCCCTGATATTGCTCAGGGTGTCCACGGTAACTTTACCAAGCGCCCAGAGGAGATTGGTGCTGGTGACCAGGGCCACATGTTTGGTTATGCCACTGATGAGACCCCCGAGTATATGCCTTTGAGCCATGTTCTTGCCACCAAGCTTGGCGCTCGCCTCACCGAGGTTAGGAAGAATGGCACCTGCTCTTGGCTAAGACCTGACGGCAAGACTCAAGTTACTGTTGAGTACTACAATGACGGTGGTGCAATGGTCCCTGTTCGTGTCCACACTGTTCTCATCTCCACTCAGCATGATGAGACTGTCACAAATGATGAAATTGCCGCTGATCTAAAGGAACATGTCATCAAGCCTGTCATCCCAGAGAAGTACCTTGATGAGAAAACTATCTTTCACCTCAACCCATCTGGCCGTTTTGTTATTGGTGGTCCTCATGGTGATGCAGGTCTCACTGGACGCAAGATCATTATCGACACCTATGGTGGCTGGGGAGCCCATGGTGGTGGTGCTTTCTCAGGGAAGGACCCAACTAAGGTGGATAGGAGTGGTGCTTACATTGTTAGGCAGGCTGCCAAGAGCATTGTAGCAAATGGTCTCGCTCGTAGGTGCATTGTGCAAGTTTCCTATGCTATTGGTGTACCTGAGCCTTTGTCAGTCTTTGTGGACACCTATGGCACTGGAAAAATTCCTGACAAGGAGATCCTTAAGATCGTGAAGGAGAGCTTTGACTTTAGGCCTGGAATGATGACCATCAACCTGGATCTCAAGAGGGGGGGCAATAGGTTCTTGAAGACAGCTGCGTACGGACATTTTGGAAGGGATGACCCAGACTTCACCTGGGAAGTTGTCAAGCCCCTCAAATGGGAGAAGCCTCAAGCTTAAGATTGATTTATTCTATCCCTATTGCGCAATGCTTGTTTTATTGGTACTTTATGAGTAATTCTGTTTGTCTTTTGCTGCTGGTCTATATAATCGTTAGCTATCCACAATGGTCTAATCTCATACATTAAGATACCCTATTCATTTTCATTTCTTTCTGGTTTTTCATATCCTTCTCATCTTGTTCCCAGTGTTGGTGTGAAAATGTGTGGAAGTTTTGTTTGAGTTGAAGGCACTGGAAGCAGCAAATGCCTGTTGAAGTTTGCATTATGTAGCTGTAGATCAGCAGCAAAATGTAGTAATGTGTTAATTGGACGAAACAATTTATTGTTTTCTCTCTAATCTGCCTTCAGTTAAGACTGCATTGTAATTTGATTGCCATGGCTTTCCTTTTAGTTTCTAGCATGGTATAATATCTGCTGTGATGTTTTAAAGTTAATGATTATATAAATCATCAATAATTATTATATTAGTAATTACAGAGTTCGAACCTGAAATCATAAATGGAACAAATCTTTTAGTCTCAAACTCCTAGTACCGGGTCGTCTAAGACTATATAGTTGTCAAATGTCTTTCTTTCAAACTCTCCTGGCCCTTCCTTTGAAATGTGTTTGAACAGAACTGCTTGTCATTCTCTTCCAGTGCACTTGATCATCTCTTATCTTCATTTATTTTCTTGCAAGAATTCTCATCCATTCATAAACAGCTTAGTTGTCTTCTCTCACCACAATTCTTAGGACGAGTTTCTTGAATAAGAGTGTGTTTGGTATTGTTTTTGCTTTTGTGGTTGAGGTTGAGGTTTTAAGAAAACAGTTTCATGAAAAACACTTTAGCTGCGATTCAAAATAATTTTTAAAGTGTTTAGTTAAAACTGTAGTTGAGTTTGAGGTTAATGAAAAACAGTTTTATGTGTTTGGTTATCAAGTTTTTCATATTGCTTTCAACTTGTGAAATTAATTTAAAAGACGCGCGCGCGCGCGCACACATATATATAATCACAATTTCATAATGTAATAAATAATTTAAGTAAATTCAACACTTTTTTTTATTCTCCCATCCAACTATTTGTAATTTCATCACGAACTAAATTCATACGTGAGGGCTTTTGCGATCCCTGACTATTTGATCGAGGAACAACATCCGGTAAAATATCATCTGAAATAAAATTAGGATTGCGAGAAAAAATTATATTTTGATATGTTTTAATATATTTATTTATATTTTAATTAAGTTTTTAAAATTTTAAATTATCTTAATATTATTTTAAACCTCTCATGAAACCCCTCTGCTTCTAATATATTATTTTAATATTATTTTAAACCCAACCTCTCCGCTTCTCTTCTGTGTTCCCCCTTCTCTCTCTTTGTAGAACGCACCCAAACGCATCCAAAAGCATCAAAATGTTGCTTATTGCAAACCATAGTTTCAATCAATTTTTATATAGGCCCCACAACAATTGAATCTATTCATTACTAAACACTATAAAATTGCCTTACTCCAACCAAAAGTTCAATCACAATGCCAAACGAGCACTAAATTATCAGCAACGGAATATTCTAGAATACTTACCAACAATTTAAATATCATTTGGCGTATTAGCAAGCTACTGCGTTGACACAAAAGATTTGTGGTCAAAAATGTTTTTCTTGTAGTTTTTCAAACTAGTAAAAAATTGTTTATCTCGAATTTGGTTGTTCTTGTGCATTTAATTTTTGAATATTTTTCTTTATTTAATTAGCAATCAACGTTTACAAAGTCTTATTAGATAATTTATTAATATATAGTAAACAATAAAAGGGACTTTCAGTCTTCCATCTTTTTACAATTGAGTTTAAACCAACTCAACAAGTTTTTTTTAATTGTGGATGATGTTTATATTTATATAGTAATGGATTTTCTATCTTCTTTTTTTCTTTTTTATATATATGATATCGATTACACATTTTTATTTATAAATATACGAGAGGAGATGAGTGATTTCAAGGCGTGAAAAAAGCACGAGGCCGGCTGAGAGGGTTTTTTAAATGCGAGAAGGGCTTTGGGATTGAGTTTTGGTTATAAAAACCATAATATATCTTCTTGTTGTTCTATCATATTAAAGAAAGAAGGGTTGCTCTCGAGTTCATGGAATTTTATACTGAAATATGTCAAATCTTTATACGTGAGCCAAAGATACCAGTTAGAGCAACTCCAAAGAAAAAAATATCATTTTGAAAAGCTAAATTGATAAAATTATTTTTTAAATAGTGTAAATATAGATTTTTTGTTTATGTGTATTCCAATGATAAAAGTCATTTAGAAAAGTCATATATATAGTAATAGTTAAAACACGATACAATAATAATTGAAACAAAGTACAATAACAATTGAACAATTAAAATACAATATAATAACAATTGAACTAGTGAGATATCAATTGATAAGTATTGATTTTAAATAATATATTACTCTGAAATACAGCAATAGTAGAAATAAAATACAGAAACAGTTAAAACAAAATACTGTAACAATTGAACTAGTGAGATATCAACTGATAAACATTGATTTTAAACAATATATTACTCAAAAATACAGTAATAGATGAAATAAAATATAGTATCAGTTAAAACAAGATAAAGTAACAATTGAACTAGTGAGGTATCAATGAATAAACATTGATTTTAAACAATATATTACTCCAAAATACAGTAATAGCTTAAATAAAATACATTAACAGTTAAAAAAATTCAGTAAAATTGAACTAGTGAGATATCAACTGATAAATATTGATTTAGAGCTTTCGTCAAATCAATTGTTGAAGTTTTGGAGATTGATATCATAAACGTGAGATTTCATAAACATGAGACTTGAAAGGCTGTCACTGGCAACCCTTATGGGTCACCGGTAATGGGACGGGGAGAGGCCAGTGGCCTCTCCTTCCCATCAGCTTTTAATTTCAATTTTATTTAGTTACACATGTTGTCATTAACAACAGGTCATAAAAAATAATTTGGTTACACACATTATCATTTACAACATATCATAAGCAAATAGTTAGGTAAAATAACAACGCTGGTTCATAAATTGAAAATCAAAATAAATGATTCAATACATTGAGAATCATCAACAATTATACTGAGCAAAATAGCATAAAGACAGGCTCTGATATCACATGTTAAACATACTTTATATAATCGAATGCTAAATTCATATAGCAGTGACAATTAGATTATAAATATCTTCAGTCATTGTTGCTCAAGTACTGAAAATAAATTTTCAATTGCAGCAACACAGCTTTTCCAATGCGGCTACAACAATACAATTTTAAAAGTTTTACGAGAGAAACCTTCTGATCTATGTCTACCAGTAGCCGTAAATTGAGTACACAATCTATTATTTATAGATAGATCAGGGACCCCACTCATTAATTTATTTTCCAATTTTCTTCTTCTATCAAGGAAATAATTAGTCATGATCAATCAATTGATCCCCTAACCAAACTCCATGATCTTTCTCCATGATCATGGGTGTGTGTTATGAGGGGCACAAATGGTGATTTCCAACATGTCTGACTTCTTCTTCTTCTTCTTTTTCTAATGCACACGTTTGATCATGGCTGCAAGTAGAAATTGTAAACAGATGAGATGATAACACATGCACGTCTCCCTTCTATACATTATCCAAATATGAAAAACAGAAAAAGGGTTTTGGACAGGTCGGTGGATGAGGGATAGCCTTTTCCTCTGTTTCCAAGAATCTCCAATCTCCATGAAATCTGATCGTTTCGGCATTCATAGCGCATATATATATATAGAAACCACCGAAGAGTGCGTGTGTGTGTGTAAAGGACCTTAAAAAAATCCCTCTTCATCTTGAAATTTATATTAAAATGTGGTTCGAATCTCACAAGATATGTAATGTCAAATGCAATTAAATTATAACAATATATTGCCAGCCCTGTTAAGCATTTTTAAAGTACAGATAAATTATTTCTTTAGTCAAAATTATTGAACTCCACAAATCACTATAAATAAAGTATTGACTGCGTAATCTTACATGATTTGGTTTGCTAGCACAGTTGTAAAACACACTCGGGAAAATTCAAAATAATCAGGAGTTATTTAGAAATATAGCAGGTATTTTATTTATTTTATAGATTAAAGTTGGAAAAAGGAAACTAGAAATTTATATTCAAATACAATATTTTATTTTATTTACTTTGAATGAAAAAAAATCACTTTTTCAAATTTATATAAGTTTAAAAAACATATTTTATAGATTTTTCACAGTTTTTTTTTAAGGGATTTTCTTACAGGTTTTTTATTTTATATATAAGCATGTTTTAGCAATATGAAAAAATATTTTTTTTCATCTTTATTTAGTGTTATAAATATAGTATAAAGCTTTCATTATTTAAACATACAACTTTTTTCATGATAATTTTTAATTTGATTGGAATAAAATAAATATTTTATTATTATATTATCAATTACAAAATATTAATTTGAATATTATATTTTCGACTCGTATGAAAGGTGGCTGTTTGATGTATTGTCTTTATCGGTATTTTTTTTTTAATCTTTATCGTTTTTAATTTCCATTACAAAATAAAATCTAAAATGAAAAAAAGGATTCCCTTAATATTTCCCGGGGGTGAAGCCACGTAAGGGCTGTGGTGGTTGGGGCCTACGTATTTGATCAACACGTGGAGCCTTGCTCCTCAGTTTTAGAGCACATTGAGCATACTAATGGCAGCTCCTGTCACACGAAAAGATCCTAAAAAAGATTTCCCGAGGATGGAGCTCGAAGAGTCGACAGAGAAAAGCAAAACGGCACCATTTCATAACCATGCAGCAAGCTTCGTGAGTAGTTCTGCAACTAATTGTGACGCAACCTGCGTGAAAGAAAACGAAGATGAAATTGAGCTGCAGTGGGCAGCCATTGAAAGATTGCCCACTTTCAGACGGCTCAGGCTGTCATTGTTTGACGAAAAGGAAGAAGACGAGGAAGGGAAGAGGGTGGTCGACGTCACCAAGCTTGAACCTCTTGAACGCCATGTTTTCATCGACAAACTTATAAACAAAATCGAGGAAGATAATTGCAGGCTATTAAGCAAGTTGAAAGAAAGAATAGACAAGTAAGAACCTTGGCTGCCCTGCTACTCTATTCTTGGTTTTGTTATACGTATGAACATCGATTACGTCCATTAGGGTTTGAAACAAAGAATCGGAATCATTTCACATGCAACTCGCAATGAACTTTCTGTTTTCTTCTTCTTATGATTCCATTTCGAGGTATAAATTGGTTTTGATGAAGGAAATAAAACATTGATTATATAGGGTCTAGAAAAGACATTCTCATGGTTCTTCCCTGTAGCATGTAAGCTAGATAATGAGCTGATCTGTTAATCTGTAGCAGAACGAAGGTGAAAGTTGGATCCTGAAAGGGCAATATGTATTTCTTTCATATCTACAATAGAAATCTCTTAAGCTTTGCTTGTTTAATATTAATTCTCTGAAGCCGAGTACAGTACAAGTTCCCAGGGGTATGCTTCTATCTGCAATAGAATACGATCTGACATCTTCTGATCATCACTTGCATAAATTGCACTGCATGTGTTTCATTTTTCACTTTGGATGTGTATTAGATCTATCTTGGAGTTAGGTGGTTGGTTAAAAAGTCTTGTGCGCGTGTGTAAGAGGTAATATCGTTATCTCATCTAAAAATTTAAATTATTATATGAGGTTTAATAATATAATTTATATTATTCTTTAACATACACTCTTAAGTGAAAATTTTTTAGGTTTGAAACTTGCACATAGAATCATATTATCTTGTACTTTATTTTTATTAATTAAAATGAGGGTGGTGAGATTCGAACTTATGATCGCTAGGTCAATAAAACTTTGATACTATATTAAGAAACTATCTCACCTAAGAATTTAAATTGTTAGGTAAGTTTCATAATATTATTTATATTATTCTATAATAATAATAAACTCTCCACGGATCACCCAAGACAACAGAAGGATCCTTTCTATCACCCAAGTTTCATACTTCTCAAGATTCCTTAATCCAACCTATGAAATCTCACTATCCACTCCTTAAACCCAGTGAGACGCCCAGAAATTTCTGACAGCATGTAACTTATCATCGATCTATCTTCTATAGCCCCATATATTTAGCACGTACCCAGTATATAACCATGAAAACTCCTCTTTCGGTCAAATTTGCATTCCTTTCATAGTAGAAAGTTCTTCTTTCGCAGACATGAAGAAAGCATATATACTGAGAAAACAAATTTAAAAATAGTAAACTAATATTCTCAAATGAAAAATAGGAATTTACCATATACCGTTCCCGAAAGAATAATATAAATCATATTTTATGACTTAACTAATAGTTTAAATTTGTAGATTACAGTTTCCTTAACATGATATCAAAACTTTATTGACTTAACGGTTATGAATTAATTTGAATCTCACAACTCTCTTTTATTTGATAAAGATTAAGCGCAAGGTATTATGGATATGTGCAAGTTTTAAGCTCAAATAGTTTTCACTTGAGGAGGTGTATTAGAGAATAATATAAATCATATTCTAGGATCTCACCTAACAATTTAAGCTTTTAGGTGAGATGGTTATATATATATATATATCATTGCAGTTGAATGATTTCCTGTCTTGGATTCTTGATCTGTTACTCATTCACACAGCAATCTGAATAGTCATGCGATGCTACTTCAAAATTTGCATCCACGGATTTACAACGGAACATATCCGTTGCAAAGTCCGTTGCAAATAAATATTTGCAACGGCCTCCTTACTTGTTTGCAAACCACCCCCATTTTTTATAGTGATACATCCATGGATGTTTAATTATGAGCATGATCTTTTGTCTGCGCAAACATACATATTCTTATAACACGTCAGTACTGATCGAAGTTTAATCTTCAGGGTGGGACTGGAAGTGCCAACGGTGGAAGTGAGATATCGGAATTTGTCTGTAGAGGTAGAATATGAAGTGGTTCACGGCAAGCCCCTTCCTACTCTGTGGAACACCCTCAAAAATGCATTCGGGGCAAGTATATTTCCATGTCTTCTTTCTTTATAGCATCAGCTAATCTTTCAGAATTAGAAATTCACTGCTCAAACACTTAATTTTCAAGGAGAAATATAACTTTTAATTGTCAAGGAGAATATAACTTGCGTACTTATAGCATAACTCTCGGAATTATGTAAATTATATCTTAACGTTTCACTTAATAACTTAAGTTTTTAGGTGAAATGGTTCGTTAATATTATATCAGAGCTTTGTTGACCCAGCGGCCACAAGTTCGAATCTCACTACTCTCATTTTATTTTATCAAAATCAAGCATAGGGAAATGCGAGTCTATGAAAGTTTCAAGCCCAAAAGATTTTCATTTGAGAAAATATATTAAAGAATAATATAAATTAGATCTTGAAATCTCACCTAATAATTTAAATTTTTAAATAAAACGATTACTTAAAAATAAAATGTCTGGAGCAGATTACTTAGTTTTTTTTTCTCTCTCACTTACATGTTCTGATAATGAAAGGTGTATTTTTTTATTGACAGAGTATTGCATATATTACGGGATGCAAGTCTGTACCAAGCAAGATTAAAATTCTCAAAAATGTCAACGGCATCATCAAGCCCTCAAGGTTCATACATAATAATGCATCTGTTCGCGATGTGTCCCAACGGTTTTGAGTACTAATTATTGCAACTATCTTATGATTGATATTTATGGGAGTTCATATATAAACTTGTTAGAAAATAATATAAATCATATTCTGAAAGTTTCACTTATTGTTTCGGTGAGATGGTTCTTTAATATAGTATCAGAGCCTTGTTGACCTAGCAGTCACGAGTTCGAATTTCACTATCCTCATTCTATTTGATAAAAAAATCAAACACAAGGTAGTATAGATCTGTGAAAGTTTCAAACTTAAAGAACTTTCACTTGAGAGAGTATATTGAAGAATAATATAAATTATATTTTTTTTACCTCACTTATCAGTTTAAACTAATAAAACTCAATTTCCATGCAGGATGACTCTCTTACTTGGTCCTCCAGGTTGTGGGAAGACCACTTTATTACAGGCACTTGCAGCGAAGCTTGACAAGTCCTTGAAGGTCTCTTACTTGAGCTTAAAAATTCGTGCCATAAAACAACCTGAACCATCTCCGAAAAACTGTCACCTGCTATGAGAATGAAATGGGAAATCATGAACGCAAATAATGATGAAATTTCAAATTGTTAAAAATATAATATAGATCAATAACTGTGTTTCATTTATAGGTCGAGGGGGAAATTTCTTACAATGGTTACAGACTCACTGAGTTTGTTCCTCAGAAGACATCAGTTTACATCAGCCAATATGACCAGCACATTTCTGAAATGACTGTGAGGGAAACTCTCGACTTTTCTGCTCGTTGTCAGGGCATTGGAGGCAGAGCAGGTAGGTTTGCTCCACATCTAGTAATTGTAAGCGTATCTTAGAGACTTGGGGGTGTTTGGAAAATGTTTTTGAAAAAAATTGATTTTTTTTTATTTTTTATTTTAAATTAAAAAAAAATAGTGTTTTAAGATCATTTTGATGTGCTGATATCAAAAATGATTTTTTTTTAAAAAAAAATATTATTTTGATGTATTTTTGAACGAAAAACATTTTCAAAAACAACATCGACCATATTCTCAAACAGTCAACTGATACAGCAGCTTTTTACTGTCGAAGATATCATGAAAGAAATCAGTAGAAGGGAGAAGGAAGCTGGTATTATCCCAGAACCGGATATAGATACCTACATGAAGGTAAAAAATAGCATGAAAAACAAAGTAACTCTTTATCATGATCTCATATTTGAGGTAGATTGCTTCATACTTTCTGGTAGCAGTATCAGCTGACAATCTCTACGAACAGGCAACATCATTTGAAGGATTGAAAAGGACTCTCCAAACGGACTATATTTTGAAGGTGAATCTCTATAACAATGGAAGTTATCAATGTGAAAGCTCCTATCCTTTCCATTGACTAAGGATTCTATTCTTCATGGCATTACAGATACTTGGACTGGACAATTGTGCTGATACAATGGTGGGAGATGCAATGAGGAGAGGAATCTCAGGTGGTCAAAAGAAAAGGCTAACAACAGGTTGTGTGAACTGCAAAGTTTAAATAATTAATACTTGTAACGATCCTATATTTAGAGAAATAAAAAAAAAAAAAGCCTCTACTGGAGATTTGTAGAGCTTTAGAGGTAGGTGTTACAGGAAATCCATTTCTTCTGATATTGAAATCTCTGCTATTTTCTTCTGCCAGGAGAGATGATAATTGGTCCAACAAAAGCGCTCTTTATGGACGAAATATCCAATGGCTTAGACAGCTCGACCACCTTCCAAATTGTTAGCTGTATGCAGCAATTGGCACACATAACAAAATCAACCATGCTGGTTTCACTTCTTCAGCCAGCTCCCGACACCTTTGATCTCTTCGACGACATTATTTTGATGGCAGAGGGAGAGGTAGTATACCATGGGCCTCGAAACAACGTTCTGGAGTTCTTTGAGCATTGTGGTTTCAGGTGCCCACCACGAAAGGGAATTGCTGACTTCCTCCAAGAAGTATGTAGCCCTGCTTAATTCATTTCAAATTATAAGAACATTTGCCCCAAAATGGTTTTCCACCAGGACAGTTTTTTCCCTTTTCCGCAGGTGGTCTCTGAAAGGGATCAAGGACAGTACTGGTATCATCAGCAACCTCATAGTCATGTTTCTATCGATACGCTTGTAAAAAACTTCCAGGAATTTCATGTGGGGCAGAAGCTAGAAGGGGACCTCTCCAGGCCTTTACAGAAATCTGAGTGTCATAAAAATGCTCTGACTTTCAGCATTTACTCCCTAAGAAAATGGGAACTATTCAAAGCTTGTATGGATAGAGAATGGCTGCTTATGAAGCGAAACTTTTCTCTTCATGTATTCAAATCAGTACAGGTAAAGACTAACTGTGACTGAATTATCAGAATATTTTTACATGACACCCTTAACTAATCAGCAAATGTTGATGATATTTCTTCATGCAGCTCGTGGTCACTGCATTGATTACAATGACATTGTTCATACGCAGTCGAATGAGTGTTGACATGGTCGACGCAAACCTGTTCATGGGTTCCTTGTTTTATGCTCTAATTAGATTAATGTGCAATGGGATTGCCGAATTATCATTGACTGTACAAAGAATGGGAGTTTTCTACAAGCAAAGGGATTTCTACTTTTATCCTGCGTGGGCTTATTCTGTTCCCGCTGCCATTTTAAAGATTCCGTTTTCATTGCTAGATGCTTTTCTTTGGACAGCTCTTACCTATTACGTGATTGGTTTCAGTCCCGAACCAGAAAGGTGTTTTCTTGCAGACAAATGCCATTTCTATAATGAAAACTATGTTCTTTCCTAATTCCTGTTATTTTCAATGCTGTCAGGTTTTTCTACCAGTTCTTTCTTCTGTTCCTTGTTCATCAAGTGTCCATATCAATGTTCCGTTTGATTGCTTCCATTGTTCGGAATCCATCTATTGCATCAACATGCGCTCTTTTCATTATATTAATCACATTTCTATTCGGTGGATTTGTAATTCGGAAACGTAAGCCCTTTTTGTGACTTCTAGCATCAGGTTTGCATAAATTAGCCATTTAAATCATATCATATAAACGCCTTCTTTGCTGCAGCTTCTTTACCTTCTTGGTTGAGGTGGGGCTTTTGGCTCTCTCCACTGGCATATGCGGAGATCGGTGCATCCTTAAACGAATTCCTCGCTCCAAGGTGGCAAAAGGTGAAACCCGACTTCTACTTTGGTTAAATACTCTATTAGAGAATAATATAAATCATATTTTGAGATCTCACCTAACAGCTTAAGCTTTTAGATGATGTTTTTAGATGAGATGGTTCCTTGATATGATATCTGAGCTTTGTTGACTCAGCGGTCACGAGTTCGAATCTCAACACCCCTATTTTTTTCGATAAAAATCAAGCACGAGGTAGTGTGGACCTGTTCAAGTTTCAAACTCAAAGAGCTTTCACTTAAAAGGGTGTGTTAGAGAATAATATAAATTATATTTTAGAGTTTCACCTAATAACTTAAATTTTTAGATGAGATGGTTCCTTGACATACTCGATAAATACTTGTTGCTATAGTTGTTCACTGCTGATCATCCTTGCAGGTTTCATCTTCCAATATTACATTAGGTCAGCAAATTCTCGAAAGCCGGGGACTATACTTCAATGAATACTTCTACTGGATACCTTTTGCAGCATTGATCGGGTTTTGGATGGTTTTCAACATTGGATTCACCTGCGCACTGAGTTATTCAAAGGGTAAGTTTCATATTATCATGCGATGGATAACAGTTTGATTCCTCATGCTCATCTATATAAACTCGAGATTACCAGCCCCTGGGAGACCTCGGACCGTGATTTCTCAAGACAGGCTCTCCAATATTCTGAAGAGAAAACAAGACTTGAGCGACTTTCCTCGGGAAAAAACATTGCCTTACGCTGAAACACCAATATCAGCTGGAGAAAAGGAGAAAATCAGTGAGAACTCTTTGTTGCTGTCTAATATTTGATATTCCATGAAATTGATGGATATTAATGAGCAAACAAAACCTAGTTTCTGTACGATGCTTCAATATCCATAGTGACTACATCTGGTTTGCAGGAACGGTTTTGCCTTTTGATCCCATAACAATATCCTTTCAGGATGTTCAATATTTTGTTGACACTCCTAAGGTAAGTACACGATTCATCAACTCAGGACTTCCTTTGTCGGTAGTTATAGCTCGACTCATATTGATTTTCATGTGTGTCACTCAGATATTGAGAAAGCAGGGTTTTCCACACAAAAGGCTGCAGCTTCTTCATGATATCACCGGCGCCTTCAGACCTGGGATTCTTACAGCTTTGATGGGTGTTAGTGGAGCTGGGAAAACAACACTGATGGATGTTCTTTCTGGAAGAAAAACTGGTGGCATTATTGAAGGCCAGATAAGAATTGGAGGGTACCCTAAAGTCCAAACGACGTATGCTAGAATATCTGGTTATTGTGAGCAAACAGATATTCATTCTCCACATATTACAGTAGAAGAGTCAGTAATGTACTCAGCTTGGTTGCGGCTGCCGGCTCAGATTGACAAAAGGACAAGATCTGTAAGATGCCTCATTTGAACTGTTACTGTTGTTCAATTGTCAAACAGTAACATTTTCCGTAGCTGAACACAAGATCAATGTTCTCATTAACAGAAAGTGATTTAGATATGAAATTTTTTGTTGTGAGAGCATCTCTGGTGCATATTCAGGAGTTGTTCTCACATAATTAAGCAGTATCATCATTTCTTTCTGCAGGAATTTGTAGCAGAAGTTATTGAGATGATTGAGCTTGATGAAATCAAAGATGAATTAGTCGGCATGCCTGGTGTTAGTGGTATATCGACCGAGCAGCGAAAACGATTAACTATTGCCGTAGAACTTGTTTCCAATCCATCTGTAATATTCATGGATGAGCCCACCTCTGGTCTGGATGCCAGAGCAGCCGCAATCGTCATGCGAGTTGCAAAGAACATTGTTAACACAAACAGGACAGTTGTGTGCACAATTCACCAGCCAAGTATCGATGTTTTTGAGGCATTTGATGAGGTAATTGGCTATTGCGTGCACCTGTAAATAGGCAGTATGCAATATCAAAAACGAAAATATAGCAATATGAAACTTTAGTGTTTCTTGCAGGGTTAATTAGCACTATAAGTGGTTAATTAGGAACTGTATGTGCAAGCATTAAGCAAGACTAGATAAATTTCTTGTTATTGCTTGTGGTCCTTCTATTTATCAAAAATAGTAATTCTTGCAGCTCATTTTGATGAAACGAGGAGGACAAATAATATATTCTGGAGAGCTGGGTCAGAATTCAAGTAAGCTTATTGAGTATTTTGAGGTAGGTATCCTTATACATGCATGATTGTCTTCCAGGTTCATTCTAGTTTAGTTATTGTTGAAACTAAACTAGATTTTGTTTATTTTTAGAAAAATAGAAGAACTGGTATAGAAAATTAATCTACCAATTGAATTAAAATAACTGATAGACTTTTAGGATAATGGCTTCTCTTAATTACTTAATAAGCAAGCATATTGATACAAGATTTCATTACCTACAAGACTGTATTAAAAACAAGGAAATTAAAGCCAAGTATGTAAAAATTCAAGACCAGGTCGCAAATATTTTCACAAAACCACTCAAACATGATGTTTTTACCAAGATGTGATATATGCTAGAAGTTATACAGAAATCATGTTTAAGGGGGATGTTGAAGGTAAACCACTTTTAGTTCTTATGAAAAACTAAAGATCTGGTCTACTAGATGAGAACCGACCACCTAATTGAATTATAAAAATCAGTCGACCAATTCAGAAATTGTCAGAAAAATAACTTTTTATTTACATATTAGATCTTCCTTTGCTAAGTTTAATTCCTTAATTGTTTAGAGCTTGAGACCTATAAATAGATTTGTAGCCAGAAATATAATTCATATATGTAAATAAAAATATACAAAAGTAAAACACTTAATAAAACTGCTTACTATCTAGGACTTGAGATCTATAAACAGACTTGTAATCATAAGCATAATTCATAAGTATAGATAGGAATACACAAGAAGAAAACACATAATAAGATTGTATTCTTCTTATTTTTCTTCCAATAGTTCTGTAGGTAAATATGTTTCTATGTATGTGCAATGTTTGTCAAATAATTTTGGAGACCAACGTACTTTGTCTGTCATATTCGTTAATTATTTACTCATTTATGTACATATTTGCAGGGCATTCCAGGAGTTCCCAAAATCAAAGAAAATTACAACCCTGCAACATGGATGTTAGAGGTTACCGGTTCTTCTATGGAATCTCAACTTGGTTTAGATTTTTCAAATCTCTACAAGGACTCCCATCTCTTCCAGTAAGCTTAACTACATACATGTGTGTGTGTGTTTATGAACGAGGGGAACACTTTCTAGATTACAAGAGTTGCATGTTTGACAAAAGTTTCGTTGTCATTTCAAACTGAAACGAAAGAATCATCGGCCAAGTCATGTGTTCTTGCCTGATGTAGGAAAAATGAAGATCTGGTCACCAGACTGGGCCTTCCAGAACAGGGTTCGAAGGAATTGCATTTCTCCACCCGGTTTCCACAAAATGCATGGCAACAATTCAAGGCGTGTCTTTGGAAACAAGAACTGTCGTACTGGAGAAGTCCAAAATATAACCTGGTTCGGTTGTTATTCATCATCGTGTCTTCTTTGATGTTCGGAGCACTTCTCTGGCGAAAAGGACAGAAAATGTAAGCTCTCTGCAGCAGAATTTATCAGCAATCTTAATGCTTAAATATCCCATAGAAAATGCTGACCCGTGATTACGCTACTTGTTCTGAAGAGATGATGAACAGGACATCTTCAACATACTGGGATCTATTTTCATCTTTATTCAGTTCACCGGAATAGGCAACTGCTCGTCTGTAATGCCATTTGTAGCTCCTGAACGAGCCATTGTATACCGGGAAAGGTTTGCTGGGATGTACTCTCCGTGGGCGTACTCATTTGCACAGGTCCAAAGATAGCACCAGAAAGAATTAGCATTAATATCCATGAAATCAGTCAGTTTAAGATTTTACAACCTGCAAACTTTAACATGAACTTGTTATTGTGCAGGTGGTTGTAGAAATCCCATATATATTGCTCCAGGCTGTGCTGTTTCTGGTAATTACATATCCAGCAATAAATTTCTACTGGTCAGCCTACAAAGTATTTTGGTACTTCTACTCAATTTTCTGCACGTTGCTTTATTTCAATTACCTGGGATTGCTGCTTGTCTCATTGACACCAAATTTCCAAACGGCTTCAATAATGGCTAGTTTCTGCTATACCTTGACGAATTTGTTCTCCGGCTACCTTATACCGGAACCGGTAAGCCAGCTACATCCAGCTCATGACCTTCATTTATCTGCCATCTTCAAGCTGCACGATAATAATAATAATAATAATAATAATAATAAAAGGAAGAAACTCATTAACCATTCTGAGTATATACAAAAAATCTAATGCTCCACCGCAGTAGCTACAGATACAAAGCTTTGGTAACTATAAATTAACTTGTATTTTTGTAGCAGCAGATGTTCTTTTTCATCCTAAAAGTAATATTCAATATTTCTCATGCAAATACATGTATCTTGCAGAAAATCCCTAGATGGTGGGTATGGGGCTACTGGATTTCTCCAGCTTCATGGTCTTTGAAAGGCCTTCTCGCATCACAGTACGGTGATATAGAAGAGGAAATCACAGTATATGGAGAGCGAAAATCTATCAGTTCCTTCTTACGAAGTTATTTTGGGTATAAACATGATGATTTAGGTGTAGCGGGAATTGTTCTTCTTGCTTTCCCAGTTTTCTTTGCACTCTCTTACGCTATGGCCAATGCAAAACTAAACTTCCAGAAAAGGTAAAGATGGTTGTCAGCCACTGATAGCCAACTTCTATGTTCAATTCTAAGAACCTAGCTCTCTCCTGTAACTGTCCATGAACTTATTTCTCGTCTATATATATATATATATATATATATATATATATCAACAACTCAACTCTATTATATCAGGAAATTTCAGATTTCACTTTTTTCCCTTTTTTCTTTCACAAAATTTCCCTGAAATCCTCCAAGTTGTCATGCACGCAGTTTCTTTTGTAGATTGATTGAAAATTTCCCTAAAAGATGCAGTGGAAGTTGAATAATCATGTCTATTAACCTTACTGAATCTGAAGCGTTTGATTGTTATGCGGGAAATCTCAACTTTACAGTCTATAAATAAATGCAAGCAAAATAATACACATCCTATCATATGTCAATATTGCGATCGGCAACGATGGACCTCAGCTTGTTCCGTAGTCCAACATTTCCCACCTGAAGGGTCGGAACACGTACAGAACCTCGGGACAACTCTTGAACAAAAGAGCCACACAGACACAAACTGCAGCAATTGCCACCATTGAGAGCATTGCCGGCCTGTACAGCTGAGACCTGCTGGCTATTCCATAAACCACCTTCTTACTGCAAAGCTTGCAGTTTCGCGGAATGGGTCTCGATGCTGTTTGTCCGATCTCAAGGCTACTGGTCAACCCTTCATTTTGTTTCTCATTAATGTTACTGTTTGAGAGATTGCTAGGGATGTCAAGCACAACATGGCCCCCAACAGCTTGTCTCTTGTTTATTTTCCTTTGTACCAGATGGATGTATGTGTAGTGGCCGCGCAAGCGAGCGTAATCTTCAGGTGTGAAGCCTGTGCTGTCACGAGCATTCTTCCATGCTTCAATGCCCACCTGAAATGTATCACACAAGTATTTACACAAAATGAAGCCAAATAATAAATCCCTGCCAGAAAGTAACAATGATTGAAAAGCAGTCTTGGATTCAATTTTCCAAGATGTTGTTTATTGACTGCTGATAAAAAAAATAAAAAAATCCTTCCTGTCCAGACATTAAATAAAGTAATAGAAACAAAAAATGAAGGCATCATGGGAAATGAAAAACCATCCACTAACGAAAGGTAATATTAAGCTTGAGATGTGGAATGATGATGAAAAGAGGCAGCTAAATTAAAGGCCTGCGTTACACTGCTATTATTAGTTACGGAGATGATCATGTAGCTGCAGTGTGACAAAAGCAACCCCCTCAATAAATTTCTTTTCTTTTTAGAATCAAGGTTTTTCAACTAACGATTCAACTATTTTTTGAGAGAAGCATTATTGTGACTAGGAGCATTAAATTTACCACACTGGTTCATGCAAAGAGGTAGCATAAAACAATCAAATGAAGCAAGATTTAACTTCAACACATTGACTATTGTCACTTCACAACACATCGTCACCAAATTGAATTAAAAAGGAAACTCTGGGAACTAAATAAAATGTGGGAGAACATCTAGATAAACTAACAGCTCCTGATTATCTTCTCCATCTAAAGAGATCCTACACATCACATTAGGTTTACAAAATCATGCAATCAAAAAAATTCTGTCATATTCCAATTCCTAGAACTTATTATTGTTGTCAAAGCATAAGTATGAACACAGAGATCTAGATCTAGATCAAAGAAACAGAGAGTAGAACTGGTGGTAAAGAATATTCATGCCATCGAGTATAAATGCAATATTAAGATAATTCTCCCCCTCGGAGTATCCAAAAATTAATTTAACTAGAAAAGGGGTTACCATTCCAGGATCTTCAGTTAATGTGTCAAGTACATCTTCAGAACCATCTTTACCCGCTGCTATGTGAAGAGGTGTCAAACCAGCTGGGCCTGTGACATCTGGCCTAAACAAAATGCTCCCATGACTTCCACCAACTAGGGCCTCATCTTCGGATCCAAATTTCTCAGGAACATATCTCAGTAGGAGCTCTACAAGAGACCTGGAATTCCTCCTCACAGCTCTATGAAGAAGGCCCATTTCAGATAATGCTACATTCAGAGATGAGTGCTCTCCAGTGCCAACAATTCCATTATGCAGAACATTCAAGAGTTTCCTCACAACAGCACACCATTCATGGTCCATGGAGAATTCCATAAGCCACTTGAATCTTCTTAGTGGGAAGAGATCCATACTAGGATCCAAGTGGCCCAATCTAGACTTCAACTGAATTCTGTGAAGAAGCCAGCCAATTTCATGAACAAAGTTCATCGCTTGATTTTTGGCTTCCATTTTTTCAATTTCCTCAAAATCTGCATCTGTTTCAGTAAACTCCAACACACCCTCGAGCATGCGGATCTCAGAACATACATCTTCCTCTGCAACTAAGAAAGGAAAGAAGCTGCTGCTAAAACCGTGATCTTCAATCTAGATAGAGAAAAGATTGAACTCAGAATACAGAAGCATATTCAAAAAAAAGTAACAGTATTATACGAAAGCACATTAGAGACTGCATAAAAACGCTCGAAAAACTAAGGAATTGTGTTGACTCAACATGGGGGTTAATTTAAGATACAGTTTCAAGATAAGATTTTACTTGAGATAGGAATGAAGTTCGCTCCAAACAAGCCCAGATTCATCTAATTCACAATCTCTTTGAGATAGTAATGAAGTTGGCCCTAAATCAATCCAGATATATCTAATTCACAAAGACAGATGCAAAGCAATTTAATAACCTATCTGTTCACATATTAAGGTCCCACTTTGATAAACACTCATAGCTAATGAGAAGAAAAATCACAGACTCAAATTAAACTAGCACGTATCCAACAAATTTTTAATGAATTATAGTTCGAAACTAGCATTTATCAAAGATAAGAATAAGAAAAGAACAGAATTGAGATGAGACACAGAAGGCAACACCACCTCAATGAATCCTCTTCCAGTCACCGTGGGGATAGAGCAAGAAAACTTGACACATTGGACCTCATCATGACCTTCGAAGCTATCAACACCATCCATCACCTCCTGCTTATTTTCTTGAACCATATAATTCCCTTCTACTGCACAGAGTAATCTGAAAAACAGGAGTGGAGAACACAAAGTGTAGCTAAGTAGCACGTAATACCAACACAACAAAAGAGAGACTACATGAAATTCCGGAAATCAAAACTCTAACAATTATATATCAGGTGAAAACCAACAATCATTACTTTGTGGCAGGCCGGGACAAGTTGATGCCCTTGATTAAAAAATCAGTTCTCTCAGTTGCGGTTATAGCAATTGGCTTGACACTTAAAATTTTGCTGCAGTTGTTGCTTGTGAGAGGCAAAGATGTATCAACAACCACCTGACCTGCAACACAAAATTCACAACATTTCATTCACAGGTCTTGTTACTAGAAGACAAAATTCAAAATACTTCATTCATATAAGTCTTTTTACTACATATCTATTCTTCAAAGTTTCTGAATTACTCAGAAAATCAAGGGCAACAGACCATTATAAACAAAAGCTATTTGATGTTGCACCCTAATATAGACCCATCCAGTTCTCCAGAAAGTGTCTTCTGATACATCTAGAAGCCTGCTCAAACTGGAGCCAAGGCCGCAGCAAAGCTATGCAAAGGAAAATTTGACTGTAAGGCCACAAATGTTGTCTGGAGAAGTTTAGATCAATAACAATGGTCAGGGTTTATGAAGCTTACTTCCTCCCATGCAGCCTCGGCCTGATGAAGATAAATGGTCAGAATGATACAACCAGGCCTGATGTAGCTTTCAATATCAGTGGGACTATGAGATAGCCAGTCCAGAATCTGAAAACCATAACATTTCAGATATTCATATTTTGTAAGTAAAGAAACATAAAACAGCAGCACAGAACAAAAATTAAATTTTGAGTACCTGCGCTCGCAGGACAAGAGGAAAATCATTCGGTTCTTTCCCAAATAGTTTAAAAACAATTCGATCTGTGCGGCACTGAAATGGTAGAAAAGGATTAGGTAAGTGCTGAATCCTATACAGATACATCTCAAAAGTCAAAAGACTGAACAGATGCTCCATCCACAGATTGAAAAGATGATTTTTTCCTCTAAAAAGAAATGCCTTGTTATTTTGGGACAATCGTGCTACTCAGAATAATACGAACATCATGAAAAAATATTAACATCCAAAGGGACTCATGGAATCAACCAAGAAATTCTTCTTGGTACTATAAAAAATGAGTTTAGATGGGAAATGATAAACAATATGCGAGTACAGTATACCTGAGCTTCTCCACCGGAACTAGAAGGTGACTGTGCAGAAGCTGAATCTGAATTTCTGCTGGTCTGAGGAGGACTTGACTGGTGGGAGTCTTGTTGTACCCATGAAGGGCAATCAAGGGAGCTAGTCCTTGCATTCACAGGAGCAGGTGATCTCTCTATATCTTCAGTGCCATCATCTGAGTCAACATAAATGTCATTCAAATCAAAATTGTTCATCTTGACCTGCACCGCTGTACTCTCTCGAACTTCTGAATACGTTGCAAAGTTGTTTGGAATGCTAGGTTTCAAGGAAAATGTGGTCTGTATATTTGCACCATTAGCATCATGCATGCACATAACTTGCTGGGGCATTCCAGACACAGGTACTGTGAGATGCGGTTTTAAATTTGAGGGGCCTTCACCATTTGAAAGTAAAGTTGAGACTACCTCTGAATTTCCAAATGATGTGCTCAAATCTCGAGGTTCCTGCAATAGTCCAAATATGTTTCTTCCTCCATGTTCAACACTATGGCTTGCAAGACTCCTCAAAAGATGAGTTAACAGATCCTGATCAGTTGTTTCGTCTGATCTATTGGCTACAGTTCAAAAAAGACAGAATCATTATGTAACAAATACAGGTCACTCATACAACAAGGTGCTATAAGGTGCCCAATTCTACCAAGTAGCGAATGAAGGCCAAGGCACAAAACAGAAAATCAAGGTAATATCAATGGGCAAACAGGAAATTCTCGATGAATTAATTCTGATAAGTTCAAATGGAAAAACCATGGAGTTCCTTACAATGCATGTTTGAGAGTATCCTCAAGAGACGTATCAGCAGATAACCACTGGTCTGATCATCATTCATTGAACTTCCATTACCAACAGTATCAGGATTAGTCTTCCTTCTCCTTTTATTGTGACCAGCCAGACGTCGACGACAACTTCTCTTCCCTTCATCAAACTCTTGAAGGACATGAAACCTGCAAAATAAGTGGACAAGGCATCAGTTAAGTACTTATGGCAGAATATAACCACCTGCAAACCAAGTAACGTTTCCCTAAATATATGAGTAAATATCCATTAAAAAAAAAAAACGGGGTTGGTAAAGGAAAATTGGAATTTTCTGTTCAATTTCATCTCAACCCAAAAAATTGGAAGTTTTCCTATCTTCCAAATCTATATTGAGTTTGGAAACACATTTTAGAGGTTACTTTTTTTACAAGTTCATTATTTTTCAAAAGAAGAAAATACATGTACAATACAATATTTTTATTTTATATACAAGCATTTTCAACAATATAAAAGATTAAAAATATTTTTCTTTACATTGCATATTAGTTATTGTCAATTTTTTATTATAGAACTAATATAAAGATTTTTTTTAGTAAACAATATAACTTTTCATGATAATTTTTACTTTGAGTGAAATAAAATTAAAATTCTACAATTAGATTATCAAGAATACAAAATATTAAGGTGTCTATTATAAATTATGCTTTTGATTAATTATGAAAAATAGCTGTAATGGCAATGTATTTCTTATTCTTCCAGAGAGAGAGAAATGCGTCTTTATTCTCAATAAATGACCATGTCTTTCAATTTTTTATTGAAAAAAAAAAAACTGGAAATGGAAAAGGAAAATAGTTTTAGACCCTTTATTTCTACGGTTGTATTTGATCCATTTCACGCCCCAATTGGGCATCCAAATTATGAATATGATGTTACTATTTATGATCACAATATGTACCTGTTTTACTAGGGCAGTTAAAAACCAATAAAGATCTAAGCAATGAGCTTTGTACACGCATACCTACTGCACTGCTGACAGAAACGCTGCATAACGTTTCCAACGAGAGCTTTGCTAGCCTTGGAATGCATCTCACAAACCTTATGCCGCCTGTGATAGTCCTTGGCATTGCTCAGATCAACACCGCAATCCTCCACCTGACAAACCGCCCGGCTCAAGCCACCCCCAACTAATTTAGTCTTCTTTCCGCTGCTTCCTTCCCAATTCCCCACATCCCTATCACCACCAGGCTTTAAATTAAGACCACCAGTTTCCTGATCATTCAAATTGTCGTCGTCAATGACAACTACCCTTCTCCTTTTCTCCAATTCCCTTTTTCCTTTCTCAACTCCCAGATTCACTTCATCGGAGAATGAGGATGAACTATACGAATTCCCAGTGGCCGGAACTCCGGTCCCAACCCCAAGAGGGAAAAGTTGCCTACTGACGCTGGTTGATGGTACTGGATTCAATGGACTAGCAATAAAAAGATCACCATCCCATTTCCAATCATTCAAATTCCATTCTAAACCTCTCTTCCCTACTTCCCGCTTATCAGTTGGGCCCATTGCATAGAAATGACGAGCTTCCCCTCCAAATCTAGTTTCCATACCAAATACCCAAAAGGATCCCAAATATTTCACTAATTGACCCAAAACTGATAGCCAAAAAGAAAAAACAGCAAAACCCCGATGAACTAAACCAGAAAATATGAAAGCTTTAAATGCAAATTACACCTAATCAGCTTCACTTCTTCCCCAAAAGTACAAAAAAAAAACACCCACACACCCATGATTCCAATTAACCGAAACCCACATACCAGATTACCCTTTAATCAGCTACCTCTCCCTCCAAAAATCCTTTAAACGAAAAACCATTAGCCCCACTTCAAGCTCTATGATTCCTCAATTGGGTCAATCATATACAGGAAAGTAAGAAGAAAAAAAAAAAACTTTACTTGCCCGAAAGAAATTTAACAATCCTATCTGAAGAGAAGGAGAACAGATCGGGCTTGTTGCCGGCAAGTGAGCGAAAAGTGGAGGTGATGATAGAGGTGGTGGCGGTGCAGAAGAGGTGTGTGGAAATGGTAAGGTGTGGTTTGGTACTAGGAAGATAAAAGTAATCAATTATGCTACTTTACTTGCAGATACCTGAAGGAAAGGAAAAAAAAAGATATAGAGGGAAGAAAGACAACAAGTGACAACAACAGTGCCATCCCATAACACCAAAAATGGTGGGTCCTCCCTCACACCTCGGATCTATCTCGCACTCACCATAACCAAGATTCACAAAAAGAAAGGATGCCTTTCCTCCTCGTCTCTTTTTACTTTTTCTTCTTTATTTTCATCTCCTCTCATGTTGCCATCGCTTTCGTTGTGCGTACTGTTACTGGTGCCCCTTTTGTATGATTTCATAACATTCTGAAATTATATATATATATATATATATATATATATATATATATATATATATCGACAGCTTAGATGAATAATTTTTAGTCTTATTCACAAGGTTATGTATGTTTGGGATGAAATGAAATTTTTAAACAAAATGTTAAGTGCGTCAATTTTAGGATATAGCTTTCAAAAACAGTTTTCTAAAATGTAAAAAAAAAGTTATATAAATAGGATTTTCATGACATGACATTAAGAGTTTAATTGTTTTTGAGTTTCTAAAGCGTTTATTTATTTTAAATTAAAAAAATCATATTCTTTTTATGGATATCAATAATATTTTTTTTAAATAAATAAATATATTTTCAAACAAGTAAAACTTTAAAAATAATCATTACTATAATATCAAACAGTTAAATACATTTAATTTGAGATAACGTTAAAGTTTTGAAGAAAATCAATATTCAAAGATTTGATGATGTAAAAAAAATAATTAAAGACATCCTAGGATGATTTGTATAAAATCTAAAAAAAAATATGGATAACAATGGGTATTAAAAAAATATAAAATCAATTTTTAAACTATATATAATGGTAAAGAAAAACATGTATATATGATTTGAGATTAAAAAAATCTCCTACCAAGCAAAAATGTACAAGAGGCATATCTATCATTTAGAGGATGTTTAGAAGTGTGGTTGTTTTTTAAAGTATTTTTCACTTAAAAATGTATTAAAATAAATATTTTTTATTTTTAAAAAATATTTTTGATATTAACACGTCAAAATAATCTAAAAATACTAAAAAACTATTTAAAGCAAAAAAAGAATCATTTTTTGCAAAAAAAAAAAAAAAAAAAACTTTTAAAGTGCTTTCCAAACACCACTTTTAAAATCGTGTTGAAAAGTATATAGCTAAAAGCCAAAGCAGTTATTAAGGTGATTATAAGGTATTTTTTGCTTATTTTGGTGAGTCAATGTTAGTGAGTGACGAAATGCATTGATGTCTTATAAGGTAACAATGATTTGTCGTTGAAGTAATTTCAAGCTTAGGTTCCTAAGTTTATCATTTTCTTAGGGAAAAATATTGAAAAATGGACAAAAAGACTTAATTATAGATTGAAAGACCAAATTGAACTGAGCGGCCAAAGTTGGAAGCCCAATTGCAACAATAAAGGGTTTTAATGAAGAAGACAATGAGAATTTATGATCAATTTAAAGAAATATATTAAATATTGGGGGAGACTTGGCAAAATAATCAAGTTCATGGACATAATCGAACTTATGAAGAGCCTAATTGATTAATCAATGGCTTACTCAAAAGTAATGTTAAGTTGATCAAATTGTCTTAAATTAGAAGAGGTAGCTAAGTTCAAAGACTTCATTAATATTTTTATGGGTCTCATTGATTTAATAAGGGTTTATTTAAATAAAAAATAATTTTTAAGACCTACTGGGGGAGACTTTGCAAAATAATTAAGGTCATGGACTTAATTGAATTTATGATGAGCCTAATTGATTTAATCAAAGGCTTAATCAAAAGTAAAGTCAAGTTGATCAAATTGTCATAAATTAGAAGAGGTAGTTAAGTTCAAAGACTTAATTAATATTTTTATGGGTCTCATTGATTTAATTAAGGGTTAATTTAAAGAAAAAATAAAATTTGAAAGCCTAATTCAGATCATTTCATAAAGATTGAAAGATTAAGGGCATAATCAAAACTTGAAAAGGGTTAAATTGGTACAATCAAAGGTTTAATTGAAAGGAGTTTTGAAGGCTAAAGGTTGATTGAGGGTTAGATTAAAGAGTTTCAAAACTACAACTATTTTGTAAAAAACAAAGAAATTTGAGGATCTAATTAAAAAAGGTCTAACGTGAAATTGCAAGGAATCTAAGAGTTAACGACTCCATTAGAAAGTTCCAAAGATTTAGAGATGAAATTTAAAAATACTATATTTTTATTTATAGGATATATATCTCTTTTTAATGTTTTGTGAAAGATATTTATTCTTCGTTAATGTTATTGGGAGAAAATAATGCTTTAATCTCTCAATTCAATAATAATGCAACAGTTTAGATGATATATATACCCTATAAATTATCTAGATAAATGGTTTATATTTTTCTTATTCTATATTTATACTTTTATTTATACAGAGCATTTATCATAATACATAACTTAGAACAAACCTCTTATTCTTAAAAATATATAAAAAAGTCTTTTATTTATAGCAATATCTTATTAAAAGTCATTGACTTTATCATAAGAGAATCTCTAAATCCTCTCATCAACTTCTTAAACTTTGGAGAAGAGAGTATTCACATAAACATGTGATGATCCTCTATCCAAACACTAAAAAACCATCGTTAGTGATAATTTCAGATTTTAAAACATCATCAATTATATACTCTAATATTTTTTTATAATGATTTATTTTTATTTCATTACTTACATTAATTAAAGTAAATGAACTACTTAATGTTTTGGTAAAAATATATCTTTTTATTTTTTAAAAATATTTTTAATATCAATACATTAAAATAATCTAAAAATACTATTAAAAACAATTTATTTAAAAAAAAAAACTCGTAAAACGTCAAAACAAACCTTCATTGAATCAATTAATTACTAAAGCCTACCCCGCTACTCTTTTTACTTCTGTTGATTTTGACTCATTTGTTGTCTCAAGAGTCCACGTTAGCTCGCATTGCCGGTATATGGATCAAATCCTACCCGGATCCACTGAGTTGTCCTGGTTTCTATGGCAACTTGCGTAATTTTATTGAGAGAAAAATATTATTATTATTTTGTAAAAATAAAATAAAATAAAATAAGTAATAATCTTAAAAGTAACTGAACCGATTTTTATTTTATTCTTAAATAAATGTCTTAATTAACAATATTTTTAAAGTGAATTTCTCACCGTTATGCCTTCAAAACTTGAAGATGAGAAGATTATAATCAAGCTTTATTCATAATAAAATAATCGAGATCAATCATATGATTCAATGGCAGTTTGATAATATGTGATATTACTATACTATGAAATATTTAAAACATTATTTTATAATTTCTCATATTAAAAGGTATTCTAATTTTGATTTATTGAATATTTTTTAACATTTTTAAATTATTATTTTTTATCTTCCCGACCTGCAATTGGATGTTTAACAAAAGTCCAATCAACTCATATCTGTCATGCCCTAAGATTTCACCGACATGCCATTATTTTTATACTCATTCAATTGTTTTAAATTGATCATGTCCCCGGCAAAATCAATTACTGATTAAGAGTGTTATTAAGGTTGTTTTTTAAATTGTTTTTTATTTAAAAATGTTCAAAATAATATATTTTTTAAAATTTATTTTTGATATCAGTACATGAAAATGATTTAAAAACATATATATTTTTTAATTTAAAGTGAAAAATAATTTTTTTTTCAAAATTTTCAAAAGAACTATCGAAACGCAATGTCAAACAGTGTCTCAATATAGTTTGTTTCGTGTTGGATTTTTTGCTTCATAATTAGTGCTTTGTTTAGAGTGTGGTTGAACTTTCGAAAGTGATTTTAGTTAAGAAATACATCAAAAATATATATATTTTTATTTTTTAAAAATTATTTTTTACATTAGCACATCAAAATGATCTAAAAACACTATTTTTTAATTGAAAGTAAAAAATAAAAATACTTTTGAAAAAAAAATTAAATTTTTTGAAACACAGTGTCAAACATCCCTTTAATCTCTCTTTTCATCTCTGTTTTCCTAGTTTCATCCTTCAACATAAGTTTTATGATTAACATTCAAAGCTACAAAATTTAAGAAATAAATATAGATCAAAATATTTATATTTTTTTATTAACATTTTTAATTGTTATATAAAAAACAAGTTGAAAAAACTTCTGTATCTTTTTAAAAAAAAAAATAGTAGTTGGAGTAGTAAATAACATTTTATTTCTGCATCCTCTTTATTCTGTCTTAAAATCTTAATGATCTTGGTTTTTTTTATTCACATAGATATTTGGACTAGTTTAAATGTACCTCGATCAATTTTATAAACTCTAAAATTAATAAATACATAAATTTTCAATAATCATTATAGTAGTAATTAAATCCATGATAATTAAATCACATGGAAAGAAACCCTTGAGCGGTGCAGGTATCTCTGGCCAATTATATGCCCGCCCTGTCTATTGTTCTCATTCATTATTTCTTTAACCACTCACATGCCATGAACCCACACACCCAACCGACGCATATATTCTCTTCCACTTCCCTATGATTTGCTCTCACCTCTATCCACTCTTTGTTTTTCTTTTGTTTTCTCAGAAAAATAATCAAAACCCAGGATCCATGACATGTGAAAGCAGTAGTGTATGTCGACATGATGTCGTTTTGTTTTCATCAATTATGGTCGTCGTTGTTATTGTTGTTGTTATCGGCAATAACAAAAATAATATATTATTTGAAATTATGACTACGGTTATTTTTAAAATATTTTCTACTTGAAAATATATTGAAATTCTAAAAATTAATTTTGATATCAGTACGTGAAAATAATCCAAAATTATAAAAAAAAATAATTTTTTTAAGCACAGAAACAATCACACTCAAGATGATTTTCATATCACTCTTGTTTTTTTGTAAGGGTACTGCATGCCTTCGTAGCTTCCAGCCTGACAAGCTGGTATACATTAAAAAACCATTCATAATAAAAAAAATCAACAAAAATCAAGGCAAAAAAAATTAATATTAAAAGAAAAAACTAGATTTATTTTTTTAAAAAAGTAATGTTGTTGAAAAAACCCTTACTAAATATGAGCAAATTTGACTAACCTACAACCTCTAATATGAGATCACACTAAAAAAATAGATTTGAAAAAATACATGGCAAACCTAAGTTAAGTATAAAAAAAATACTTGATTTAAATCGGGTTAACTTTATTAATTTATATTTGAGATAACCAAATAAAAATAAATAAAGAGAGAAAAATTTCAGGGCTTATGAGTTAATAATTTAATGTCAAAAGATAGAGCAAGAAAAAAAAATTAATTTCATGAAAAAAACATTGAGAAAAAAACTTGACAAAACTTAAGTCAGCTCGATTAATCCACTATCTATGATATGAGATGAGATTGGACTAAACTCATAAAAAAGAAGAAGCAAGTGAGACAAGTAACAAAGTTTATAAAACTGAAAAAAAAATTAGAAAACTAAACTTAAACTAGGCTAATATCAGAATTATCTAGCAAAAAAAAAAAACATAAAAAAAATCATGAAGTAAAATATCATATCATAAAAAAATAAAATAAAAATAAAAATCAAATATGATATAAAAACTAAATGTGTCATCGAGGACAACTGATTTTGATAATTAGATAATCCAACACACGTCATCGGAAAAGCTAGAGTATTGTCAATTTGTCACATGTTGACTAGTATATTGCATGTCTTAACAATTTTTCTAAACTAATATTTCATTTTTTAAAATTACTAAACAACCCCTAGTAAAGTTAAAAATAGAAAAAAACAAATAATTAAAAAAAAATACCATTCAAACCACACACATATATTTGAAGGTAATCCCGTAACTTCACAGTTAAAATAATAAAAATACAAAAAAAAAATCTATAAACCAAAGTTATATATTTTTTTTCTGTTTTAACAGCAACAAAGTCATTTAGCAGTATAAAAAAAGGAAAATAAATTAATTCTCCTTAATAGATCAATCTTAGAATATTTAATAGATCCTCCTTAAGAGATAATCTTACCTCGCAAGCTTTGTTGATTTTAATGAAAATAACAAAAACTCATTATGTTTTTTCAATGAATAGTATAATATATCTGTAATGTTTATTTAGTAGTGTGGTTGATATTGTTTTTAAAAATATTTTTTGTTCAGAAATATATCTAAAAATATATTTTTATTTTATTTTTTTAAAATTATATTTGACATCAGCAAATAAAAATGACCTAAAATCACCAAAATATTTAATTTAAAATAAATAAATAAAATCAATATAGCTGACAATACAACATTATTGATTTTTTAATTATTATTTTTTAAAAATTTAGTTTTACAATGCGATTCCAATTAAGCGTATTTTCCAAGGCATCATGCATGTGTAATTTGCAATCATAACATCCCACAGTGACGATAAAAGCAGCAACTTTTCAGTTCCTTACATTTTATTCGGAAATATGAGCTATATTTACGACAAAGCCCTGCCATATCATTGACTTGCAAACAAAGATTATCAAAATCATTTTTGTAATATGAGATATAATATAACATCAAATTATAAAATTGTAAATATTTTTTTTTAATATATATTGATAATTTTTACCAATAAATTAAATATTAAAATTTGATAAAAAAAATCAACAATATTATAACCAATTAGTGATTTAAATAAATAAAAAAAAGATAGAAAATATAAATCAAGAAATCAATGACATGAAAAAAATAAAATATCTCAAAATAAAAATTTTCACTACAAGTAAATCACTAAATGGTAGAAAGTACACCAGAACTTGATGACAACATAGTTGTTTTCATCATAACAAACTCTAATAAATCTTTTTTATGTTGCATCTAAACTAGTAATTAACTAATATAAATGTAATAATTAAAATAAAGTATTAACTTTAAGTTTGTGAAATAATATATTTATGAACTTTGTTTAATCTAACAATTTATAAAAATATATTTTCATGTACAAATAGTTCCCTATAAAATTTCAACTAGATTTCAAATTCAAAACTAACTTGGTTCATATCATAAATTTATTAAACTCGTAAAATCATATCGATTTTACAAATTTTGCACAAATCAAGTTTGATTTTACTAGTTTTTGAGTTTTAATTCAATTTAGCTTATAAACATATATTGACTCGTAAAATAATAAGAGTTGAATCATGATTTTGAGAACCTTGTCCAAAGTCAATTCAAAGTCAAATGTACTATAATCTCAATCATTCATGAATGTATTTAAATAATATTTTTTATAATTTATTTTAATATCACCACATTAAAATATCTAACATCACACAAAAAGATAAATTAAAAAAATTAAAAAATGATTTTTTTTTACTTTTCAAATAATTTCACAAACTACCCCTTAATTTTATATGGAGCTCAACTTGTAATATCTGGACGTAAGATTATCTAGTGGAATATATCTAAAGTAATTAATGGCATGTGCAACTTGTTATGTGGGCCCAGACATGTTAGGTTGAAAATGATCCACCATGTTCATGTGATCTTTTTATGTTTGTGAATGATTTATATCAAATATAAAACAAATCTTTTGATGAGGATTTTATTTTTCAAGGTGGCATTGAAAAAACTGTTATAATCTTTTCTTCTTCTTCTTTTTTCCCTGATCGTTAGATTTGTAGATTTGATAACTATGACCAAAATTACAACACACATGCTTAATTATAATATATTTATTTAATTTGAAAAAAAACTAAAGGGATAGATGGATTCTTTCTTCACCACTTCATAAAAGCACTTTTTACTAAAAAAATTATTTGGTTATTATTTTTTTAAATAATGTTTTTTATTATTTCTTTTCTAATTTTATATTTAATTATTTGATATTGGATTTCATAATTTATTTTTAATTGAATTGCTCCATTTTTATGACCCAGTTCATGATTTTGTCAGAGATTCAAATTGACATTTTTTCTTATATTTTTTAAAATAATTTTATTTTTTTATTTCATGTTTTAATATTAAGTTAATTAAGAATTGAGTTTCATAACCTTTGTTTTT
This sequence comes from Salix caprea, assembly GCA_964035475.1. Taxonomy (NCBI): domain Eukaryota; kingdom Viridiplantae; phylum Streptophyta; class Magnoliopsida; order Malpighiales; family Salicaceae; genus Salix; species Salix caprea. The sequence goes on along the minus strand of OZ037755.1, from coordinate 2,573,426 downwards.
TTAATATAAAATCCATAACACAACGATATGCAATAATTTAGATTTGAAAACTAAAATATCGATAACAATTATAATCCTGATTTTGGGAATAATTTTGATATAAACTTGAAATTATAAGGAAAACCACAAATTTGGTAAGCATATTTTATATACATGTAGGTTGAGTTGTTTAAATACATTGTACAAATCTATATAAACCACCCATGATGCATCGTCATAAGTAATTATTACTAAAGAAACTAAATGAGGTCGCCCGTTCACTGCTCATTCCTGTAGCTCCAGACCCATGCCTACTGTTCATTTGCAATTTAACCCGCTGCTTCGCGGGTGTACATCTTTTTTTTTTTTTTTTTTTTTTTTTTACACAGGTCTTCTTTTTGTATTTTCTATGGTGAAATTGACAGATAAGTAGTTGTGGCCGAGCGGTTAGCCTGCGCGCTGGAAATCCAAACCCAGCGCGCAGGGTTCGAACCTCCCATCCAAAATTTTTGACTTTTTGTGTTTTTTTAGTTTTCAGCCAAATAGCTCCCCTATATCGTCCATTCCGGTTTCTATCTCTACATACTATCTAACCCGAAGACCATTCGGGAAGTATGATAACCCGGAGGTCTGCTTTTCTATTTGCTTTCTTTTTTTTTCTTTCGAAATTCCTTTTTTTTTTAAGCAACTTTCCAGTTGCTTTCTCTTTTTTTTTTTTCTATTATTATTATTATTTTATTTTTCCTAAATTCCGTTTTTTGTTTTAGCAACTGGAAAGTTGCTTCTGTTTTTCTATTTGCTTTCCTTTTTTTTTTTTTCGAAATTCCTTTTTTTTTTAAGCAACTTTCCAGTTGCTTTTTTTTTTTTTCCTATTATTATTCTTATTATTATTTTTTTTAGACTACTGTGTTTTTGTTTTTTTCTTCTACAATCCTGATTTTGAAAATAATTGTCTGGAAAATTTGCTTTCCCTTTTATTTTATTTTTTTATTATTATTCTTATGATTATATTTTAAAACTAGGATATCAATGACAATTTACGCGTACCATGACTAATCTTCGGATCCATTTTTTTCCCTTTTTTGGTTCAACTTATACATTTTTTTTCCTGCTTATTCCCCCCCCCCCCCCCCCCCCCCCCCCCCCCCCCGTGATTTCCCCTTGCACATTTTTTTTATAATCGTGCTTCTTCTTCTTTTTTCCCTTTTTTGGTTCAACTTATACATTTTTTTCCATTTTTTTGTTTCCGCTTATTTTTTTCCCCGTGATCGGGGTCTCCAGGTTAACTTATGCGCACCACAATTTTTTTCTCATTACTGTTTAAAAAGGTGATTTCCCCTTGCACTTTTTTTTATAACCGTAAATATTATTACATTCTAAAAAATTATTTGACTTGAAAAATAAATAAAAAAGAAAAAAGAGAATAATAAGCCAAACCATTACAAAACACCCAACCGCCAACGAATGCCCAATTCACTACAAAAAAATATAGTTATTCATCTCTACTTGATATAATCGATTGTATTTTTTTTATCAACCGATTATATAATTGTCAAAACAATTAAGACACACCAAATAATCAATCAATTGCAGTTTTGCAATCTATGAATTAAATAAATCGACACAAAATAGCAATCAACCAGAAATAATTTATCTCTGATAGATTTTTGCGGTTGCAATTTTGCTATCTGCTGGTTAATTACGGTTTTGTTTTTAATTATTTAATTTCAATATTTTGATTTGCTTCAATTTTATTCTTGAAATAAATTATATTATTTAAAGTATGTCAAATTAATTATATATTTGTATATTTATGTCAAAATAAAATATTTTAAACTAATTATATGTTCTAATATTTATTGAATCTTATCACTTGGAAATATATATAGAGAAAAAAAAACATGACCTATGATTTTTTGAATAAAAAAAAATTAATATCAGTATCCTTAAATATATTTAATATAATAATATAATGAATGAATCTGGTAACAAAAAAATGTCAGACTACTATTTATTGAATATAATCGCCTTAAAATATATATATATAGAAAAAAAAAGACCTAGGATTTTTTTCTTAAAATAAAATAATATCAATATTCTTAAATACATTTAATATAATAATATGATTAATAAATCTTCCAAAAAAAATTTGCCTTTGAATTTAAATTTAATACTCTTTTGTTTAGGTTTATTTCTTAAAAACAATTTTACAATATTTTAATTTTTCATATTTTAAATCTAATATTACCGGGGGAAAAAAATTGCATATTTACTTACGTTATCTGCAATTAAAAAATATGCGAGTCACTTCCCGTTTCGATTACACTGTTCCTTTTTGGCAGGGAAAAATATTACCTACGTTATCTACAATTACAAAATATACAAACCACTTTCCATTTCGATTATACAGATTTTATCAAATATAATTTTACTAATTAAATATTAAAATAACAAAACACAATACATGTAAAAACATATTTTTATATGTTCTAATATTTATTGAATATTATCGCATGAGAATATATATAGGGGGAAGAAAACATGACCTAGGATTTTTTTAATAAAAAAAATTAATATCAGTATGCTTAAATACATTTTATATAATAATATAATGAATTAATCAGATAACAAAAAAAAAAAAATTGTCTTTGAATTTTAATTTCGTACTTAACACAATAATAATAATAATAATAATAATAATAATAATAATAATAATAATAATTTAATTGTTTTTGTTGCTTACTCTTTTGTTAATGTTTTTTTCTCTCCGTATAATTTAATAATTTTAATTGTTTTGACAAAAATGGCAATGAAGTTTATTTTTTTTCCTTTTGTTAAAGTTTCTAAGATATTTTTAGTCTTTCATTAATTATATGTTCTAATATTTATTGGATATTATCTCATGAGAATATATATAGGGAGAAAAAAAATGACCTCGGATTTTTTGAATAAAAAAAATTAATATCAGTATTCTTAAATACATTTTATATAATAATATAATAAATTAATCAGATAAAAAAAAAATTTGTCTTCGAATTTTAATTTTGTACTTAACACAATAATAATAATAATAATAATAATAATAATAATAATAATTTAATTGTTTTTCTTGCTTACTCTTTTGTTAATGTTTTTTTCTCTCCGTATAATTTAATTATTTTAATTGTTTTAACAGAAATGGCAATGATATTTATTTTTTTCCTTTTGTTAAAGTTTCTAGGATATTTTTAGTCTTTCATTAATTATATGTTCTAATATTTATTGGATATTATCTCATAGGAATATATAAAGGGAGAAGAAAACATGACCTAGGATTTTTTGAATAAAAAAAATTACTATCATTTTAAAATTAATATTGAAATTTGGTACTCTTTTGTTTAAGTTTATTTCTTAAAAACAAATTTACAATATTTTCATTTTTAATATTTTAAATATAATATTGTCGGGGAAAAAATTAAACTAAAAAAAACATACAAATTTACTTAGGTTAGCTGCAATTACAAAATATACGGGTCACTTTCCATTTTGATTAGATAGATTTTATCAATTATAATTATACTAAATAAATATTAAAATAATAAAATACAATACATATAAAAGCAATAAATTTTTTACATCGATAAAAAAAAACCGCCGCAGCGCGCGGGTATACCGCTCGTAGAAACTAAATGTTGTGCCAAAAACATTATACATTAGTCTAGATTACAACAATGAATTGATAAAATTGCCCTTGAAAAAAGATACATAGAAACTATCTTCCATATGGTATAATAGTTTTTTCACTTAACTCACTTGTCATCGTAGATTTGTTTAAGGCATCTTATTTTTTTAATATAGTATAATTATTTGATTGTCTTGAAACCAAGAAAACATTGAGCTATGGTCAATAGGTTCATTTGATATTTCACATCAAGCTATAGTTTAATTATTATTTTACCTTTCAAATTCGGTGTTGAATAGCTTGGTTTCAGGGGTTAATTGGTCATTACAAATGGTTCTTTTGTGAAAATGCTTTGGTTATAAAGGCAATGATGTATTTTTAATATATAAACAAAAAAGAAAGAAAAATAAAGTTGATGATATGTCTATCGCTAAAAAATACTTTAACCCTGTCATTCACTTTTTTTTCACTATCCTTCTCTCTCTCTCTTATGGGGTGTGTATATTTATTTGAGATTTGACGAGTCACAAATGATTTTATTTAACTTTTTTTCCCACCTTAAAAAACCGTGTTTGACCCTTAAAGTTCCACATCACCTCTCCAAGTTTATTTACTTTAACTTTTGCCTCTTTTTTTTAGATTTTTATTTCTTTTGTTTTAATCAATTCCTAAATCTCCTACAAATTTTGATCATGTTAGATTTGATTCTTATTCTATAAATTTTGATTTGTTTTTTAATACCATCTTCATTTTTTTTCCTTCTTTCAAATTTGATTCCATTTCTTTTCATTATTTTACTTTGGTTATTTTTTTACTTTAAGATTTTTTTTTATTTTTTTTATCATTCAATATAAAAATTGTTGAAAATTAAAATTATCAATTGAGTTAATATTTGTGGTCTGACGAGTTGCGAACTAGAAAAATTAACTCAGATTTTGAAGTTTCATTTGCGTCAATTATTATGGATTGAAACAATTAGTTCACCGCTTTGTCAAATGAAAAACACTCCTTCTCCATCAATTGTTGTGGATTAACAATTTTTTACTCTGTCAAGGTTACTATTCTTTCTTTGCAACTTACTTGCAAGGTGAAATTACTTTAATATCTTTAAAGGGAAAACAACACTTAGCTTGAGCCTATATTTTTTAAAAAAATATTTTTGTCAATCTGTTACCCTTAAAAGCATATATTTTAACACTTTGCTTCAAGATCTTATTCGTAGTTGCATATTGGTTTTTTTTGTCTAATCATTTGGTCTCAAAAGGCAATTTGATCGTTTATTTAATATCATTATTATTTTTTAAACACACACACACACATATATTTTAATTTGATTTTTTAATTTTATATTGGCTGAGAAATTGACATCATTAGTGATTTTCTTTTTATCTTGTAGAAGGTTATCACAATCTCAAATAATATATTATCAATTATAAATATAATGAACATGCTAAATTAGAAATAAAAAAGTCAATTGTAATTTATATTTTTTAAAAACATCTAAGAAAACTCAATTCAACTCTCAAGAAAATGAGAGCGAATAAACTAAATAAAACATCTAAACTCGCACATATTTTAAAAGCACTTAATTGGATCCTTAACATTTTTATGAATATAAATAAGTCAATTCAGGCGTCAATTTATAAAAGTTATAACAGAAAAATTCAAATGCAAGCCCACAATTTGAATGAGTTTTCTCATTCAAAGGAATAGAAGAAAAATTCCATGTCGATAAATAAAATTAAATCTTTATTTGTAATAAGAATTGTGATGTTATTTGCTAGTCTATAGCTATCTCTATATAATATTTTTCAGAGGTTTTTTTTTATGTCTATTCTATGATTTATTTTTAAAATATGGAATACCATAAATGTAATATTTATTATTTTATATTTTTTGTCCTTGCTGTTTTACTTTTAAAATTTAAATGATTCAATTAAATAAGTATATCCATAAATACCAAATATGAGAAATTTGCCGGGGAAAAAAAAACCAGGCTGAATGAATTAATCTACCGTAGACGACCAGTCAGCTTTGAGTCTTTGACCCAACAGCCAATCAGAAAAATTGTAGACAGAGTCCAATAAGTTTCAGACACGTAATATAAAAGTCTTCGTACTAAGACATTCCAACCGGAGTGAAATCGATAGCTTGAAACGGTGAAGTCAATTCTGGCAAGCTGAGCGCGTATCTACCAATCTAATAATAATAATAATAATAATAAAAACAAATAGTATTTAAATTTGCAATTTCCCTGTATTAACTTCAAAACTCAATCGAAAGATGTCGTAAAAGAAACCCCTTCCTCTCCTTCTTCAGTCAATCTCTCCCTCCCTAGACCGAGCGCACTTGGCCGCCTTCCACCTCTCAGATCCTCCTGCTCCCTCACACATTGACTGATCAAGCATAGTGATTGTCAGCTCTTTGTATGGATCCATCTCTTCTTCCTCTCTCTCTTTTTTCTTTTTTTCACTTCTTTTCGCCGTGCTTAATTGCTAAAGGTCGCAGCAAGCGTTTAATTTACTGTTTTTGTTTGTTTGTAAATTTTAGTGATTTCAATGAGACATACCAAGTCGTTGTCTTGAATACTCTTCTAATCGTGTCTTGATTGTTATTGCCTTTTTGTCGGTACTATATTGTAAATATCAGTTTTATGCATTTTTGGAGTGAGAGTCAGTTACCTCTGCTTTATATGTCAGTTTTTTTTATGAGATGATTTCAAAAGAAGGTGTGGGAACTGGGAATTGTGGGATTCTGCTAATTTCATGGTAGCCTTGCTTTTAAATCCAAATTGATTTCTTTTGTGGGGGAATACCTGGCCAATTTCTGTGGAGTGTGGAAGACAATCTGTTGCCTGTGTATATTCGTGCCTTTGGTATCTAAACTGGCTTTTATTTTCAATAAATTCATTTCTGATGGCATGTTTAAAAAACGTGTGGAATTCTTGTTTTGGGCGTATCATTTTGTGCTGATAACATGCACATGTCAGCTCTTCTGATCTCTTTAGTGTTTGTTTTTGAATGCTTTTAATGGTCATGTTAAATGTTTTGCGTTGCAGAGTTGGATTTATAAAGGTTTTGAATCATGAGTTGCTTCTGCTGTTGTGAAGAAGCTGACATCCATAAAGCTGCTGACTATGGTGGCCAACATGCAGTTAAAAGCTCAGCTGGTAATATCTCTTGGCTGAGCAGTTAGAATCGTTGTAGCAAGAGTAATATATTCCTGTTCTCCATTAAATGTGTACACCTGTATGAATGTAGTTTCGAATTTGCTGGGAGAACTTTGAACAATTTATATGGTGTAAAGCACACTGCACTGTTTCAATCAATAAATGCAAATTTATATGGTGCACTCAATTCCTTTTTTTCTAAAATGTGTTAGTGAACTTTACTCCCTTCTTTTTTTGTCTGAATTCAGGTTTAGTTATTAATTCTAATTGCTGATTTGAATTTGACCAAGCAGGCAATGTGAGAAACTATGACGCATCAGACACAGCTCCCAAGGGCGCTCAGGCTTTTAAAATCCAGCCTATTGAAGTCCCTGAAATATCAGGGGATGAACTTAAGGAAGTTACAGCTAACTTTGGGACAAATTCATTGATAGGAGAAGGATCATATGGAAGAGTATATTATGGTGTTCTTAAAAGCGGGCAGGATGCATCGATAAAAAAATTAGATGCCAGCAAACAACCTGATGATGAGTTCTTGGCTCAGGTTTCTTCGAAACCCTAAACTGTTGTGTATTCCATTTCATTTGTAATTTTGAGTGGCATATCAAATGCTTGGATGACTTCAACAGGTCTCCATGGTATCAAGGTTGAAGCATGAAAATTTTGTCCAGTTGCTTGGGTATTGTGTAGATGGGGGTTCCCGTGTACTCATCTATGAATTTGCTTCTAATGGATCTCTTCATGATATTCTTCACGGTAAGCCTCGTTGTACCAATTGTCCTGTCATGAAATCTTAATAAATTCATCTCATTTGTCTAGCTACTTTATGTTGTTTCTGATACGGACATGCTTGGAGCTAGAGAATCTTTTATTCCTTTTAGATACCATAATTGATCACAGCTCCTATCCTTTTCCGAGTGCTGTTCCATGTAGTCAGGGAAAAGAGCTTCCACCATTAAAATGATATGGTATTGCATCTTTATTTGATTTCGATGAACATTCCAGCCACAAGAACTTGTTTTCTCAGCATTCATTTAATTTAACTTGCCTAACAATCCTTTTGGTGGTAATTCAAAAAAGGATACAGTGGAAATTTGCTTCTAATGGATCAGCATTTAACATATTACACAGCAAATGTTCCTGGTTTCAAACCCATCAATAAAAACCTTGCTATTCAAAAAAGGATACAGTGGAAATTCATCAGCATTTTCTTGTATGAAATTTTAATAGATGTCAAAACACCAGCACTAAAAGATTCTTAACGAAATTAGTGTTACTGTTTTGGCGTTGAGAGTTTACGATGCTTCTATAAAACTGCAAATGCTCGTGTTCTTTGCTCTTACAATGAAATATTGGTTCTTGTTATCTGCATGATTGATGCTTTAGCTGTCAATGTCTTGTTAATTTAGGGAGGAAAGGTGTTAAAGGAGCACAGCCTGGTCCTGTCCTTACATGGCCTCAGCGTGTAAAGATTGCTGTTGGTGCTGCAAAAGGGCTTGAATACTTGCATGAAAGGGCTGATCCTCGCATCATTCATCGTGACATTAAGTCCAGCAATGTTCTTATTTTCGATGAATATGTTGCAAAAATTGCTGACTTTGATTTGTCAAATCAAGCTCCTGATATGGCAGCACGTCTTCATTCCACTCGAGTTTTGGGAACATTTGGTTATCATGCTCCCGAGTAAGCCATTTGTTCGATTATTTATGGCTACATTTTTTCACATCTATGTTTCACTGTGTCAAAATCTGTTTTGGTTTTCTAATATGTGGTTTTGAAGAAGCTAAAGGACGGAGCCGCCTATTGGATCCACTATCTGAGACTCTTACTTGATAATTTAGTTTCCCTTTTGGAATTTAAAATCCAGCAATGCTCTATTACTTGCTAGAAAACTTTCAGAGAAGAAAAGGAAACCTTCATGTTTCTGATAATTATTCTTGGTTGAAAGCTTGTAAACTGTAGTTACAATTTGATTTTCTTGTGTTCCTCCCTGATATCAACTTAAGTTTAATTGCCAAGACACCCTGCTTTCAAAATCTTGTTGTGAGAGTGCGTGCCTTGATTGCCGCTCGTTGACCATCTTCGGGATTGACAGGTATGCAATGACAGGACAATTGAATTCAAAGAGTGACGTGTACAGTTTTGGTGTTGTCCTGCTTGAGCTTCTGACTGGGAGGAAACCTGTTGATCACACTTTACCCCGTGGACAGCAGAGTCTGGTGACATGGGTACTGATCACTACTTGTTCTCTCTTTCTAAGCTTTTGAAACTTATGTTTTCCTTTTTCTCTCCGTCCTGGCTGACGATTGAGTGTTTGCATGCGTCAGGCTACGCCAAAACTTAGCGAGGACAAGGTTAAGCAGTGTGTTGATGCAAGGTTACAAGGAGAGTACCCACCCAAGGCAGTTGCAAAGGTATTTGCGTCGCGCTTCTACAATTTCTTTGCGAATCATGTAAAAGGAAACCTGTATTATTGAAAAATTGGCTCATCAATTTGTTCGGCTGTATTGTAAACTGCCATGAGAGATCTATTGCATCCATTTTGAATGAGGCATTGCATTGCATTGCTAGATGATTTATGTGGCCTTCATGGGATGGAAACCTTAACAAACAGCATGTATAAGATACTGTTGAACTCATTTTGTCTTCATTCATTGCAGATGGCTGCCGTTGCTGCCTTGTGTGTGCAATATGAGGCCGATTTCCGGCCAAACATGAGCATTGTGGTCAAAGCCCTCCAGCCCCTGTTAAATGCCCGGCCGGGACCTGCAGGAGAAGCACCGAGTATATAATTCTTTCTCCCGGCTCAGTGTATGTTCGTGCAGGTGAAAGTGGGCATCCATGTGCAAGCATAATATAACAAGGTTTTCTTACTGACGGATGTAGCAAAACTTTCGGTCAACGTTTCCTGAGCTCCTATCGTTGGATGCGGATTTGTTTTTTCTCTTAATGTGTGAAGCGGTCCATATGTCATATGATTTTTTTCTTTTTTGCCAGAAGGATTTTTTTTTTTTTTTTTTTTTTTGTATACCATCTCTCCCAGATGTGAATAAAAGCTGATATTTTGTGAATTTATTCATTTATTTCCTTTCTCTCTCTTTTTTTTCCTCCTGGACCGTAGAGAAATTGCATCCCCTTTTGTGACGGGTCTGTCCCGGTGGTAGAGCCGTAGAAAGGAGTGGGATAGGTTGAAATACACAGAAATATTAACAAAAACCCTAAAATATATGTGGGCAAAATACTGTTTGGGTACTGTGAATCAAGATTGCTTTTACAGTGGACTTGTGCAGGTCTTCTTCGTTCTTCTTCTTCCCGTGAGTTGTGGGGTCATTTTGATTTATATTATTAAAAAAGCATTAGTGTTTTGACATGTGAGTGCTCTTACTATGTCCTTCAATAGTTTTAGTTTGATTACTTTTTTTCTTCCTCTTATTCATGTGAGAAGGTTCCGCTGTTTTGGGTTTTTTTTCACACGGGGCTCATTTTTTATTCTTCTTGCTCTTAATGCCTTGCATTTATCGAATATGTATGGTATCATGATGATTATTTTTTTAAGTTAAAATGATTGGAATAAATGTAAGTGAAACATAAAAAATCTTGTTTTTTATTAATAATAATAAAAAAAATCACCACCACCTAGTATTATGATCATTGCAAAATTTAAGGGTTCGCGAGGATCTGGATAGAGACCTTTGTAAGAACCGTATCATCTTTAATGTATTATACCTATGATTAATTATTTTGATATTTACTTCAAATCGTGTTTATATTCATTAACCTGTCTAAGGTTAATAACAAGATTCTTATCTCTTCAACTAAAAAATTCTTATCTCTTCAAGTAAAAACCTAGTCATTCCAAAATCTTAAGTTACAAGACTTATTTGTGTCACGTGTCTAGGGATTTAATGAAAAAGATAAACTGAAATGAATTTTCGAGAAATCCATAACCTCCCAATTTAATTCATAAAAAAATGTTCAATACCTTCTCCTAATACATCCTGGTTTAAATAAAGACCTAATTAACAACTTACCGAATTACATGGACTTCACGTAAGTTATTCTAATCAATTAGCTGGAAATCAGCTAACCTTTATTGACCTGATCCTTTAGCCGAGATATCAGCTAAAGACCCGTACTTAACTTATTGACTCTGACAATTAATTCAATTATTCCTGGACCTGGACAGCTAACCCACCCGCCTGGTTCAACCAGCGATGGTCACTAACCCAGTGCTTGACTGCCCCTTAATTCCTAATTGGACTAACCAAACTGACTCAATGACTCTTTAGAACTGTGCCTCCACTTGATTGACTTGCCGCGACACGTGGCCTGCCTGCTGCCTTCCAGCCGTCCCTGATGTGACCATGAGTAGACCTGACGAGACCACTCGGACACATGGCACGACGCCATGCTGAAGGCACGTGACAATGCCTCTCTCTTCAGAAGACCTTGCCCACAAGGTCTGGAAATGCCTTAGCCAATTCCGCATATTCCACCCACGAAGTCTCTTCTTCTCCCAAGCCCTTCCATTTTATCAACAGCTCTGTCACCGCCCGATCTCTCTTCTTCTTCATTTTTCTTTCCAATACCTCTTCTGGTTCTGGCCTCACAACACCTTCATTGTCTGTGGGTGGTAGTGTTGCGACCAATTGATGCCGAGACCCCAACTTTTCCTTAAGGCATGATACGTGGAACACGAGGTGAATTTTGGAGTCATGTGGAAGATCCAAACGGTAAGCTACCTCTCCAATCGTCTCCAGCACCTTGAAGGGTCCATAAAACCTCGGTGCAAGCTTCATGTTCTTCCTGAGAGCTACTGTTTGTTGCCGGTACGGCTGCAATCGAAGGTACACCCAATCTCCCACCTTGAATTTTCTGTCTGTTCTTCTAAGATCTGCCCATTTTTTCATTCGATTCTGGGCTTGTTGCAAATTGTGGGTGAGGAAGCTGATGATTTCTTCCCACGTCTTTAAGGTATTCTCTACCTCCTATAACTTAGTTGTACCTGGTGTGAATGGCATGAGCTTTGGGGCTGGGTAACCATACAATGCTTCAAATGGGGTTAACTGGGTAGATGCATGCTTAGATGTGTTATACCACCACTCTGCAAGTGGTAAGAACTGTGACCATGCCTTCGGTTTGTTTCCTGAGAAACACCGTAAATACTGCTCGACCATCTTGTTAACTATTTCTGTTTGACCGTCTGTCTGAGGATGGTATGCTGATGTGAATTTCAATTCTGTGCCTTGTAGCTTAAATAACTCTCTCCAAAATATGCTTGTGAATGTGGGATCCCTGTCGGTAACTATGGATTTAGGTAACCCATGTAGCTTAAATATGTTGTGTAGAAAAATCTGGGCAATTTTTGCTGCTGAATAGGGATGTTTGATAGGAATAAAATGAGCATACTTAGTCAGTCTATCCACAACCACCATGATCACACTGTACCCCTCTGATATCGACAACCCCTCAATGAAGTCTAGAGAAATGTCAGACCATACAGCCGTAGAAATTGGTAAGGGTTGTAGCAACCCTAGAGATTGAACATTTTCAGCCTTACACTGTTGACAGACCTCACATTCCTTGATGAATGTCCTTATGTCCCTTTTCATCCCTGGCCAATAGAACTCAGCCCGTGCCCTGTGCAGGGTTTTGTGAAACCCTGAATGTCCCCCTTGTGTACTGCTGTGTACCAATCTTAGAATCTGGTCCCTCAACTCCCCTGATGAGGGAATGGTTAGCCTTCCCTTGTAGAACAAAAGACCATCCCGCTCTTGATATTGTGGCTTCTCCCCCTTCTCCAGCTCCTGTAAAATTTGTTTCACCCTGGCGTCAGTCAAATAGGCAGGCTTTAGGTGATCAACCCAACTATGAGATGACACTGTCAACGCCAATAGTTCCCCTTGAACCTTAGGGTCCCTGTTACGAGATAAGGCATCAGCCACCTTATTCTCCTTCCCTTGTTTATACTCCACTGTAAACTCATACCCCAAGAGCTTAGTAATCCACCTTTGTTGAAGTGGGGTGCCAATCTTCTGCTCCAATAAATACTTGAGGCTGTGGTGGTCTGTCTGCACCTTGAATTGGTGACCCAATAAATAAGGTCTCCACTTCTTCACTGCTAGTACTAGAGCCATAAGTTCTTTCTCATAAGTCGAGAGTTGCAAAGCCTTCCCCTGGATGACTTGACTCAAATATGCTATAGGTCTCCCCTGTTGTATTAGAACAACCCCAACACCAAATCTAGAAGCATCACATTGAATAATAAAGGGAATTGAAAAATCAGGCAAAGCTAGTACAGGGGGGTTAGTAACAGCCATTTTAAGATTATGGAAAGCCTCTTTAGCTGAATCAGACCACTTGAAAGAGTTCTTTTTGAGGAGGGCAGTAAATGGGGCTGCTATTAACCCATACCCTTTTATGAACTTCCTGTAATAACCCGTTAGACCTACGAAACCTCGAAGGGACTTAAGGCTAGTAGGCAATGGCCAGTCCAGCATGACCTCAATTTTACTAGGATTTGCCCTTACCCCATTCTTGGATATTAGGTGCCCTTAATACTCAATTTCATGGCATCCAAAATTGCATTTTGACCTCTTTGCATACAATTGATGTTTCCCCAATATTTCTAAAACAGTCTGCAAATGTTGCATGTGATCATCTAGACTCCTGCTATAAATGAGTATATCATCAAAGAAAACCAGTATAAATCTCCTCAAATAGGGCTTAAATATATCATTCATAAGACTCTGAAATGTGGCAGGAGCATTAGTTAAGCTAAAGGGCATCACCAGAAATTCATAGTGACCTTCATGGGTTCGGAAGGCTGTTTTGGGTATATCTTCCGAATAAACTCTAATTTGGTGATAACCCGATCTTAGGTCTAGCTTACTGAAAATTATAGCCCCATGTAACTCATCCAACAACTCATCTACTACGGGTATAGGGAATTTGACTTTTATGGTTTCCTGATTAAGTGCCCGATAATCCACACAAAACCTCCAACTCCCATCCTGCTTCCTCACTAATAAAACCGGGGATGAAAACGGGCTCTGGCTTGGTTCTAACTATTCCAGCCTGCAACATCTCCTTCACAATTTTCTCAATTTCAGTTTTCTAAAAATATGGGTATCTATATGGCCTCACACAAACTGGTTTAGACTCCCTTTGTAATGTAATGTGATGGTCATGGTTTCTGGTAGGAGGTAAGGTTTTTGGTTCCTCAAACACCCTAGAATATTTCTAGAGTAGGGATTCAATTTCGGGTTCAGTGGGATTACTGATTGAACATAGCTTAGGACTTTCTAATTCAATTAGCTGTATTACTAAACCCCTTTTATTCTGTCTACATACTTTTTCAAATTCTCTTTCCCCTATTATTGCATTATCAGTAATAGCCATACCTTGGAGTCTCTGTGGCCTTCCCATGATAGCGAAATCCATACTCAGCCTGTTGAAATCCCACAGAATCGATCCCAAGGACCTGAGCCACCGGACTCCCAAAACTGCGTAACAACCTCCTAAGGTTAACACATAAAATTCAATCACGTAAGCCTTACCCTGCATGTGTAGTGGGGTTGCTGCCAGCTTCCCCTCACAATCAACAGTTTGGCCATTTGCAACCTTGACTTTAAGTCGTTCCTGGCCATCATAGGGTAGTAGAGCCCCTTTAACAATGGTTGGATCAATGAAGTTGTGGGTACTGCCTGTATCCACCAGTACCACCACGGTCCTTCTGCCAATCCGGCCCACCAGCCTCATGGTTTTTGGGCTGGGAGACCCACATAATGCATGGATCGAAATCTCTGGTTCGGCCCCCTCCATTAAATTTCCTTCAGTTGCAACCTGATCCATTTTCCCTGTTGGGCCTTCCTGTTGGGCCTCGTCATCCTCCTGTTCCTCCCTTTCCATAATGAATAATCGCGCCGACTTGCACCTATGGCCCGGTCCCCATTTCTCATCACAATTAAAACAAAGCCCTTTCTCCCTGCGTTCTTTCATCTGGCCTGGCGTCAACCTTTGAATGGGCACAATTGCCTTTTTTTCTGGTTGGCTCACCACAGTGATGGTGAATCGTTGAGGAAGAGACCCCAATCTGTTACTTCTTTTTAAGGCTGCCACGTTCTCTTCTTGTAGCTTGGCTAACCCGAAAGCCATATATAGGTTCACCGGGTTAAGCATGCGCACCATAAACCTTATATCTTCCCGTAACCCACTCAAGAAACAACTGAGTTTGTAGGACTCAGCTAATCCCCTCAATTGATTTGATAATGCCTCAAACTGTGCCTTATATTCCTCCACAGTGGAGGTCTATTTGAGCCTGATCAAGGCTTCCATGGGATCATCATAAGGAGAAGACCCAAATCTGACTTGTAGGGCTCTTAGAAATCCTTCCCAACTACTCAGCCCCCCAGCTGCTTCTATATCCTAGAACCAAACCAATGCCCTTCCCTCCATGTGGAAGGATGCTAGTAGAATCCTGTGATGGGGATTGATTTGATGATAACTGAAAAATTGATTTGCCCTATAAATCCATCCATTGGGATTGTCCCCATTGAATTTAGGAAAATCCAGCCTGATTGCCCTTGTTTGTATGCCTGCATTATCCTCATATAAAGGATTTGTTATCTGTGAGGACCCATCGGGTTCACCTGTGTTTTGGGCTGCTTTGTGCTGCACCATTGCTTCTACATGTGATGCCATCACATCTAGTTTCTGTGCCAAACCTTGCACCATTTCTTGTAAAGCATTGAGATTCTGTTGTGATTGTTCCTGTTGTTGTTTCATAGATGATAGTGAATCTGCCAGTTGCGAATACCGGGTTCCTGCACCTTCAGCCATGGAAAAACCAGGCTCTGATACCAATGTCACGTGTCTAGGGATTTAATGAAGAAGATAAACTGAAATGGATTTTTGAGGAATCCATAACCTCCCAATTTAATTCATAAAAAATTGTTCAATACCTTCTCCTAATACATCCTGGTTTAAATAAAGACCTAATTAACAACTTACCGAATTACATGGACTTTATGTAAGTTATTCTAATCAATTAGCTGGAAATCAGCTAACCTTTATTGACATGATCCTTTAGCCGAGATATCAGCTAAAGACCCGTACTTAACTTATTGACTCTGACAATTAATTCAATTATTCCTGGACCTGGACAGCTAACCCACCCGTCTGGTTCAACCAGCGATGGTCACTAACCCAGTGCTTGGCTGCCCCTTAATTCCTAATTCGACTAACCAAACTGACTCAATGACTCTTTAGAACTGTGCCTCCACTTGATTGACTTGCCGCGACACGTGGCCTGCCTGCTGCCTTCCAGCCGTCCCTGATGTGACCATGAGTAGACCTGACGAGTCCACTCGGACACATGGCACGACGCCATGCTGAAGGCACATGACAATTTGAAATTTTTTGCCAAACCGTAGTGGGTAATTCGTGAACTTGTTGTGACATCCTTTAACTGTTTTTTTTTTTTTTTAATTTTCAAAGTATGATGAAAACATAATGTTTGTTTTTTTATGAAATATGCATGAAAATTTTAGAATTTTGGCTGTATGCACACAAAATAAAATATATTTTTAGTATTTTTGAAATGTAGAATTTTGTAGAATGTTTTAAGATTTTTAGAGAAAAATTATATATTTTTAATATTGAGTTTCATCTTCCAGTATAAGCCCCTGTGAATCAATAGTACATAAAATTACTAAAAAAAACCTGGGCGAGACCCATAAACAGTTCTAAAATGTCTCTTAAATGTTTTTTAAAATTTCTGAAAATTTAAGAACTTTTGTTTTGCTAAACATTAAAGTAAAAATAAAATAAAAACTAAAAGAAAGATACAAGAATGTGTTTGCCAAACACATTCTTAATCCAAGGGCTAGGTTGGTAGGGTTTGAGGCCCAAGCACGACAAAGTTCGGAAGTTTACGGTCTTGCATGCAATAAAACTTAGCCAAGGAAGAAGAAATGAAGAGAAGGTTACCTAACTAAATGGAGGTGTTCGCTGTCGTTGCTGACTTACCGCGAGGGTGGCAGAGATGCTAGCGGAGCTCGCTGCTACTCATGGTGCCGGTCCAGGAAAGAAATCCAACTTCATTAATAAAGTCTCTCTGCTCAAACTGTCAAATGTTATCCCTTGGTGAGTGAGAGGGAGTCAAGCTTCGTGTAGACTGGCAAATGTAATGAGTTCTTTTGTAAAATTCAAAAGGCAATACGACAGCATTTCAGGGTCCCCCTTTTACAAATGCACAATGAAAAATAGGGGAGCAAAAGGAAGAAGGGAAAAGTGCTTTACAGCGCCATGTAAGTGAAAAAGGTCGCTACATATTTGACCAATCAGCTACTGTGTTTATGCTTTCGTATTTGACCAATCAGATTTGTGTGATTCATACCAGGTGTGCCCTTGACCGGGGGCATTTGAAGTCAGAATTGAATCCGATGATGCCGTCGCAGACTATTCTTTCGGAAGTAACCTGACGGTTTTGATTTTTGTAAATCATACGCTAGAGAGGGGTAGGATTTTTTCATGGTTCTCATGTTATAATTAATTATAACAAATACTGGGAGTACGTAAATGTAGGGGAGCGCCAGGCCTGAGCAGCAGTGCAACGCACAGGCGACGCGTGAAGACCTCGTCAGCAAGCTACCGTTATGGGCCTTCACCCTAGAAAAATAAATTTAATATCGTGTGGGCCGTTGGCCCACGTATCAGATATTAAACTGATAAGAACAGATACTACACTTGATCTTAGCCAAAAGGCCGGGAAAGGTATGCCTTTACCTTCATCGCGCTTCTCATTTTATAGACTACGGCCACACGATAGTTTCATTTCTTTTCCATGTGGGATAAAAAACCCTGGAAACGCTACAAAAGCTCTGGACAGCAGCGGCCACCTGCAATCATTTTTTTTTTGTTTTTTTTTGGCGTTGAAATCATATTTCTGTAGAAAATTTAATTACTCCAAAATTAAGATTTTGGATTTATTAACAATATTAAGTAAGAAACTAAAACACAGCCTTTTCTAGGAAGCAAAATACATTATTTATCATCCCGTATTTTATTGTGGACATACTATTTAAATTTATATTTTCTTCTATTTTATCCTTAATTTTTTTTATGTGCCACATTCACAGGCAATGAAACGCATTTTTTCTTAAATATTTGTTTTTGTCAAATTCAAGGGAATCAAATTTATCGATCAAGAATAAAATTGGAAGATAAGAGATCAAAGTAGAAAATACACCACAAATAGATGTTGATTTCACATGAAAAGTGTAATTTAGTTCATATACTTTAAAAAGTATAAATATTTGATAACTTAATATTTTTTTAAATTAATTTTGATATAAAAATTTATTTTTTTAATTATTATTTTGAGATGAGAAAGAGAGGTCGGCAAATTCTTATGAAAAGAGAGAAAATGCCGTTGGTGCTTATTTTGGCTACCAAAATGATCAATCTTTGATGCCTTGTGGTTTCATTTTTTTTTAATTTTTTAATGCTTTTTGCAAAAATAAAAAAATACTTATTTTTAAATAATATTTTTTTATATATGCAACTTTGTGTAATATTTTTTTTATTTTATTCAATCAATTTAATACATGTTTGTTTCTATTATCATTTAATTGAATAAAAAAAACTATTTTAATAAACAAATTTGAAAAACACAATCAAGTAAATGTCACATGGTAAAATTAAATATCTTAATCTACACACCCCTCAACTTTTATTAAATTATTGTTTATGATTTATTTTTATTAATAATCCATATAGTTTTTAATGTATTTGATGACATGTACATGTACACGTAAAAAAAGTTATTTTTCACTTAATTTAGTATTTCAAGTGGTTCACATGTTCTTTGCGATTTTTTATCCGAACTGTCTGCGATGCCCTGATATCCAGACAAGTCTCGAAGCTAATTGGAAACCCTCCTTCAACACTCCAGTGAGGGTCCTAAAAAGGCATCCAAATGACAGGTTTCAGACATCATATCAAGTAATAATAATAATAAATTATAGAGACATCAATACATTCTATAGCTACACTTGAACCCAAGAGTTCAAGCTATGGAAATTATCATGTTCATCTCACAACTGCAGTTTTTACATTTCCTAGTAACTGCCCACAAAGTTATAGAGACGGCGAAACCTCAGATGTAAATTCTGTTTGTAATTAATTTGTATCTGCAGTAAACATGATGATAATAATAATAATAACCTCAAACCACATTGATGCGATGCATCATAATCACAACCACAGCCTGATGCTGAAATTAACCATACCTCTGCATAATACCAAATGGATTCTGCTGAGGATATCACATCACGGAAGAAAAGGGTTGTGAGAAGGATGCGCCTCTTTCTGCTTTTTGTAAGCCCTGAGAAGCAAAACAATCAAAGATAGATGTGACTACATACTCTAAACAAAAGCTTCTGGCAAAAATTTGACAATCCTTTGGGTTGACACTGCTAATCACCTGGTTGCATTTAACCCCCCGAGTCCAACCGTTCCCAGAATAATAAAAAGGAAAGGGATCTGGATCAGAGCGCGATTACTTCTTCCACCATGCGCCCGTGGCACTCCGGTCCTCACAACTCGAGCATATGTGGCTAAACAAGACAGCTCATGTTTGATCGAGGAATAATGTTGACAGCCAGAAAAAAGAAAACAAGATTGCAAGTAAAAAGCCATGTTACCTGAAGCTGAATCTTCTCCTTTTGCACCTGCGGTTACCATACATGAAACTTTTAATAACTCATTCTCATTGGTACTAAATAGCAGTTCAACTAAGCGTCGGCTTCATAATCGTCTGAACAGGGAGATTAACACATAAATCGTGGTTTGCAAACTCATCCAAATGACATATTCCAATTAGACACGGCAACTGAATGATCTCACGCATCTCCAATGTTCGGGTAATTGTTTATCTAATTTTTTAAGGGAACTAGACCTCCAACCATCAAAATGAATCCATACTTTTAAAGATGAGGTATTCATTCATATAAATAAACTGATAACTTCATGAGCATGGATATTAACCTAAACTTTAGTCTCGGAATAGATCGCTAAACATGAAAGACTTGTATGAGACCTAAGATTATCTGTTACAAAAGCAGCAAGCATATATGCATATCAAATTAAAATAGGCGGGAGGACATCATTAGCAAGTAGACCTGTAGTGCCAACACCATCAAAATACCAAATCAAGAACATACTTGCAAAACACAGTTAATAAAAAGATCAAATGAACCAATTTGAACGAGGAATGAAAACAGAAAATATAGGTTACATAGGCTACTTAGTGGGGATCAACTATTATGCCAAAGAAATAAAAAATAGAATCAGCGTAAGGAAAGACAACCTGGAAATGTGACAATCAATTAGGACTCTATGAGGACCTTAACAATCACATACTGCAAAACAAATACCACATGGTAATCGGTCTATGATATTACCGATTCACTTTGCTATCAAAATATTATATGTGCATCTCACTGCTTACTCCAGGTTTGATGAGCCACATACATATTAACTAATCTGTCAAATCATCATCAAGAAAATCAAGACCATCATCATCAGTGGTAACTCCTCCAGCAGCAGGAATAACATCCAAAGGCTCAAGTGCCCCTGCCAATGTCACCATATCTGCAGGTCTCTCTTCTTGATGGTCATTCTCATCCATTTCATCTCCATCAAATTGTTCCATCTCATTATAAAGGATCTCCTAGAACAGGACCAGAGGTTTCACCAAGTTCTCAATCACTCTGTGATGAATTGAGGCAATGCGCAAGATAAAAGAATATTTTGAGAAAAAGTAGATATAATTGGAGGTACCTCATCTTCTTGCATGGTTTGTTTCTCAGACTCTACAAGCCAGTCATCCAGTATGTTTTCAGTAATTAAATTGTCAAATGAGACCACATCACCAGGCTTTCTTCCTAGTTGGCGTTCTCTTAGTCGCAAATTATAGTGGACAAAGGTAAGCTCGTTCCATCTCTTCCGAGATGCAGTACTACGCCTTTTACTATGAGCTTGATCATATATACTCCAAGTGTGGTCACATATGAGAGATGAGCATGTCTGGCTTAGTATACGAATGGCGATTCGTTGAAGCTCTAAGCAACAAATCCCATGTTGTTGCCACCATGCAGCTAATAAGATATTGATAAGTGTACACATTTAGATCACCTCTTGATTTTGCATAATAATTTAAGCAATCAGACTCGATAATTTGATTTTTGCTCAATTAACAATGCGTGACACCTTGGCCAATTTACCTGGATCAAGCTCCATTCTAGTACTTAAAGCCAAATCAGTTCCAAAATCAGCTTTAGCAGACACAAAATCAGGGATCTGCTCGGGTCACACATTTAAAGATCAACAAAATTAAGAATACGTAATAAAACATCAAATCATGAGCATGAAAATAGTTCTTGCAGCTGCATTTTGTGGCATCATTTAGCGCAGCACAAATTAATGGCAGCCTAACCTTCAGACAACTAACTAAACAAAAATATCTCTAATGTTAATCATGTCCTTAAACATGATACCATAGCAACTGAAAAGAAAAAAGAAAAAAAAACACATTACCTGTATGGATGCAGAAATTCTTTTGCCATTGTCAACTTCCAGCCGAGCAATACATTCATTTAGACCACGAATAACCTCAGGATTCTAAGACAAAGAAATGACATAAGGACAGAGCAGTAGGACATTGAGCTTTAAACCAAAAGAGGTGTAGTTGATATAGCTCATACCAAGCGGTAAGATGGATTTAGAAAGTAAGCAGCCATGTAAAGTGGGTGGTGAAACAGAGAGCTCCATTGGTTTTCTATCACGGTCCAGAAAGGTCCATATTTCCGTGCATCATCCCCAAGAATAACTTTAATTGCATGTTTAGCTCTGCACATGTCATTATAAATATATGCTATTGACCGGGTCCCATCACCATCTATCTTCTGAAGAACATGTGCAACCGGTTCTAAAGATTTTTTCACATGCCACACCTTCTTCCAGAATGTGGCATTTAAGACAATTTTTTCAACTTCTCTACCATCATCTGATTTGGGAAATCAGGAAGATATCCATTTGTTTGATTGGAACATTCTCTTAAGACCAACCCTTTGGTCCAACAAAGTTTGTAAAGTGAAGAATGTAGTGCCAAACTTAGTAACTGCTGGCCTGAGAAGTTCTTGTCCCTTTGTGAATTCTTTTTTCATACAATTCAACAGCCAAGTATTATTGTAAATAAATCTTGTAACTTTTTTAGCCTTATCTACGCACTCTCCTACCCATTTTATATTTAAAAAGTCCTCTACCATTTGATCAATGCAATGGATAGCACATGGTGTCCAAAATAAATTTCTCCTTTTCTCTTCAAGCATCTTCCCAGCAGTCTTAAAACTGGCAGTGTTTTTAGTGATCACCTGTGACGGAAACCAGAAGAAAACATCTTATCAGGTACCCAATTATGAGTGCATTTGAGTAACGTGAGAAATGTCAAAAGTAAATATTTAACTACCTGAACAACATTTTCCTCACCAATCTCTTCCACCACCTTGTCCAGCAACTTGAAAAGGCTTGCGGCGTCTTCTATCATATCAGTGGCATCAACAGAAGAAACAAAGTATGCACCTCGGGGACAACAGGCCAAAAGGTTAATTGATGTCCTACCCTGGAGATCGCTCCAACTATCAGCAACAATAGAACAACCAGTGATCGTCCAAGATGCCTTAAATTCTTCAAGATATTCTTTTATTGTAATGATCTCATCTTGAAGAAACCGACCATATAGCAGTTGGCTTGAAGGTCCCTGCAGACCTGCCCCATATTGGCCAACCAACTCCAGCATTTTGAGGAAATATGGGGAATTTGCTGCATTTGAAGGGATTCCTGCATGATACAAGAATTTGCAGATAGAAGAGATCACTTCCTTTAGAGCTCTCTTCTCAAAACCCATCTTTGATTTTGTTTGCCTATAGTGGGATGATGTTTGGTTTTTAAGAGACTTCAAAAATACCGAATCCAATCTTGATCTTTTCAATGGAGGTTCAGCACCATTGCTGCTACTACCAGGGGACCTCCCCTTGATATTATTTCTGATGTCATTGTCTGAAATTTTATCATCAATGGCCAGCAAATCCTTACTTGAATATTGCAACAACCCTCCCTCTTGCTCCTCCTCTTCATCCTCGTTATCTGAGGTGGTATAGAAAGTGGATGTCTCTTTAGATTCAGGTTTCCGAATCCTTCTTCCAGTACGGTGCCATTTCATCTTCTCCTTCATTCTAAGGTATACCTCCTCAGGTGCCTTGTCACAATAGGCAACTTCCCCAGGGATCCTAGCCAGATGTTGTTTAAAGCGGTTGATGCCTCCACTAATAATTTTCTCACAATAATTGCACTTCACCCTTTTCTTCTTTTCATCTTGAGCAATACAATGTTCCCAGCCCGGGTCCACATATCCTAAGGATCGAAGAGTAGCAAACCTTATAACCAAGTTCTTGTCACCCACCACCTTTTTGCTTTTTTGTTTGTAACTGCAGGGAGCTTCCTCCATGTCATTATACTCATTAGAGTGAAAAGATGCCTGTTCAAATTCAGCTTGGTTTCGCTTTCGACCTGAACGTTCCAGATTTTTTATCATATTGAAGCATACTTCCTCAGGAACCTTAACACAGTGAGTAACTTCACCAGACATTTTAGCTAAATGTTGTTTCAATCTGAATATTCCACCACTAACTATTTTCCCGCAGTAGTTGCATTTGACCTTCTTTTTTCTTTCATCTTGAGCAATCCCATGTTCCCATCCAGGATCAATATATCCTGATGATCGAAGTGGGGCCATTTCTTCTAACATACGTGTATTAGCACAGCATCAGCAGCTTATATCATTGGCTGTTACATTCAAAGAAGCATTAAAATGAACAAACAGCTACAAGAAATGAAAACATGCATGGATTTAAATTTTAGAGCAACCAAAAGACTACTATCTAAGGCGGAAATAAAAGCACCAGAGAAAGGAGCCTTCCTAAATCAGAAACAATATTATTGCAACAAAAGAAATATACACTGATAAAATCATCTCTTGAGATTGGTCATGGTTTTGGTGCTTCTAGTTTACTGGCAGATGTCCTTAATATAACAGGACTTTGAGCAAAACTGAAAATGATGGAGAAAAAAAATCCAACTAAGATAAAAATATATAAAATGATTATGGTTGAACAAATTATGATCCAAAAGACAAGTAGTGATATTGAGATAACTAAATGGGTGATGAATGTGATGGTGGAGCACGAATTAAGGACTTCAATTTGACATGAGTTACAATCTAAAAAAAAACTAAAACAAAATCCTTGATACCAACAATGAAAAATTCACCTGCCCCACCAGATTTTCATATAATCCAAGTGAAGGACAAAGTCATCCCACTAACAAAGATAGTAGGAAACTCACAACACTAGCAACCACAACAAAATAAAGAAAAAAAAATAACATGGGCAATTCTGAGTTTCATTGATAGCATGCAGCAACAAAATAGGAACAAATTCGGCAATAGAATCAATTTACCATGTCATTACCCTGGAAATCCTTTCTCAAGTGCAAGGCTCCTGTTGCATGTACCTCAAAAACTAGTTGACTTGTATTTCTTCCTCAATGTCAAAACCGTAAAAAGGGTCTTTCAATGTTAGTTACAAAAGCTACAGTAACAAGTGAGTTGAGAACCCAAAAGAACAAGCAATGAACATGAAAAAGAGGGAACATCAAAAGGAATACAACCACAAAGAAACAAGAAACAAATAGCAGATTTACTATAACAAAGGTCATCTCAGCAGACAGAGAAGAGATACAACAGCATGAAATTGACACAAAGTTTCTATTCAAAGTCTATCAATATCTCAATTACATGTATGCAAAACCATGAGAATACTAATGCAGAATTGCAGCTTCGTCCACTTCCAATAAGTTTTCTAATCCATTTTTCAGAGCTTGCAAACCACGATTTAAGTTTTTTGATATATCTCGTGACACAAAAAGAAATGAAGAATTACCAGTCTGCAAATAAGTGTAAGCTTCTGAAATCTGCAGCAAACACAGAAACAACAGTTAGAACCATGAAATTAATTATAAAAAAAACGTCACCTGGCACAATGCACAACCTGAATACTCACAACATATAGTTTGACATTATTTTTTAAAAGAGGGAAAACAATACAAATAGAATAACTACAGCAAAATGTGCATTGATGCTATAATGGCCGTTCATCCGCCTAGGCCCTAAACATAATACAGATGCAAGCAAGCATTTTAGCTACACAAGGTGTGACAGTTTTACCAAAGTAACCATAAGTTTAGAAGATCACAAAACTCTTGAAACACTGAAAAAGAAAGGATATAACAAAAAAAAAGTTTGTGAACGATAATTCACCAACTTAAACTTGGACTCGGCACCGGGCTTTTCATGAAGAGGAAAGAGGTCAGGATGAGATTCCCATACTCTCTTTCTGTATGCTGCTTTAACCTAGCACATAAGATGGACAGAAATAAATAAATAATTCATTTGACAGCAAGCAATTAAACAATGAGAAGAGCTTAGCTTAGCTCGAGAATCAGTGATCGATTACCATGTATTCAAACCCTAGAACTAGAAAATAATTTTATTTATTTACTGCAGCTCATCAAATATAGATTCAAAAGAGAAACAACTAACGGATCAGGTGTTGTTTTAAAATCAAAATTGCAGAAAAAATTGAAGAAAAAGAAGAGGGAGAATTGACCTGAGAGAGAGTGGGGCGGGAATTGGGAGGGAAGCCTAGCAAGAGCCTGGCCTCATCACCCTGCATTTCTTTTCTGTAATAATCTTCTTTCTTCTCTGTCCTCTCTCGTACGTAGTTGAGTTTTCTTTGGACAAAATGTACTTTAGCCACTATAAATTTAAAGAAGTTTCACTTTCAGCACTTATCCTTGAAGTATTTTCAATATTGGCCCTCCCTATAAAAACATCAACTAACATTATTATTATTATTATTATTATTATTATTATTATTATTGATAATAATAATAATCTTTTTAAGTGGATACTGTTGGCTTGATTAAATTACTATTACAAGATTTCGTTTGATAGATTAATTAAATATATATGAACTTATGTATTAGAGTGCGTGTTAGGCTGAATTTTGATGCATTTAAGTTTTTATTAATTTTAACACTCCGATGTTATTGTTATGCGCATTTCTTATTCTTTTTAATTTTAATTTTGGCAACCATTGATGTGTCCCCTATTCTCCTATTATTATCAACTCTTCCATGTTCTAATCTTAAATAACGATTTACATTATGAAGCTATCGATCAAATTTATACTGGCTTGCCGAATATTCTAGCAGAGTTCAGCTATTTATATATCAGTAGTTGCTTCATATTTTACAGTGACAAAATAACATTATATTCATTCTTGCCTTGACGTTGTCCTTAGTCTTCCCTTTAACATCCATAACCGTGTAGAAAATGATCTCAAACACGTTTTTTTTTTTTAATGTACATGACATCAAGATTATGACAAAGAAGATTGGTTTTAGAGTAAAGAAGCTTCTAGAAAATACTTCATTTTACTCAATTATGGGTCAAACCAAAACTAGGAAACTTTCGCTTACCTGGATTGAAAACCATACACAATATCATTATACTCCGACATTATATCTCTCTCAACTCTTCCAGCAAAAAAATCTTTCTTATTCTTTTTGTATTTGTGATCCATTGACAAGAATCGCCAATGACAATAAAAAAAATATTTTGTCGCCATTCGTCAGCATGAATGCTTTGGTGTTTCCCATACAATATGAATATACTAGTTGTTCATGCGTGCTCCACCTAGAAAGCATTTCTTAACCATGAAAATCATTGATAGTCCACATCAAAGTTATCTTCATATAAAATTTTTATTATCTTGATACATCATAAGTCAAATCCCTGTATGACCACAGATACTTCAACTCATCAATCAACGGTCGAAGACAGACATCAATGTTGCGACATGGACTATAAAGACCGAGTATGGTCATTGATAAAACATGAACTCCAACCTCACACATGTCCCCGATGACAATTTATATATCATGAATATCACTGATCAATAAAAATAAGAAGCGACAAATGACCTAAATGGATTGAGTCCGTATATATATAAACTAAGACACATATTATTTGCTTCCACTGAAAAATTAAGGAAGCACAAGGTTAACACACAGTTCATAGTTTTGGACAAAGGCAGAACTATATTGGAAGGGCGGAACAAGACCTGCTTGGCTCTCGTGGCTGACGAGACTGCCTCGGCTCATTTCCAATTCTGGAGTGATGAAGTGCGATGGATTCGAGCCAGGTGATATGATCCGTTTGGCTAATGGCATCTTCAATCTTGTTTTGAGAGCGGGCAGGAGGGGAGCTATAGAGAAGGTGGGAGAATTCACCATGGTATTTCAGGAGACCCCAAATATGAGTGAGATTATATGTATTCCAGATACTAATCGTTCCAACAAGCATGTGCAGGATTCTGTCAATTCTTCACATTCCCGTATCTTTCCTCCATTACCTTAAAAGATTGTCTATATATAAGATGCGATGTGATTTAGAGAAGACGACCTTAAGAATGTGTTTCATGCATCAATGTCTATGGCAACGGGCTGTGGAAGATGTTTATTTTAAGAAATCAGAGTCAAATGTATATATTTTTGAGACCTCCATCTAGAAAAATAATGAATTAATCCTGCCAATATACATATATTGGCCATCTCGGAATTCATTTGTGTTTTAACATTTCCATGCTTTCTGGGGTGATCAACATGCAACAGAATGAAAACTAGATAGATTAATATTATGACCCCCTGCTAAGCAATTAATCAAGCAAGCATATCTGTTACTTGAGCTCACAAGATGACTAAGGAGATGAAATTTTAGACACTTGCAATCAACAGGCTCCATCGGCGACCTGTTTAGCCACTTGTGCACTGACGGGTTCTTTTGGGTGATGGAGACATCATCTGAAACAAGGGCAGAAAACGCTAGGAAAAAGCCAAAAAACAAGGCCAAACAATGAATAATTAAACTGAGCATAATATGACTAAACTGAAAGATAGAAACAATCTTAATATCTTAAAAAATAATATAAATTATATCTTCATATCTCTCTAAACAATTTAAGTTTTTAAATGAGATAGTTCCTTAACATGATATTAGAGCCTTGTTGACCTAACGATCACGAGTTCAAATTTCACCACTCCTATTTAATAAAAATTAAATACAAGTTAGCGTGGACCTGTATAAGTTTCAAGCCCTAAGAGATTTTACTTGAGGATGTATGTTAAAAAATAATATAAATTATATCTTATAATTATGATAATAGGGAAAAGGAATAATCTACATGGAAAATTCGGAATTATCATGTGAATAAATTCCAGGTTAAAAACTGTCGTCTCATCATAGTACATCAAAATGAAAGAATTCGACCCATACTCAATGTTAATATCAGAGACTTGTGCTGCTACTCCAAGCATCACAAGTGCGAAGCTTGTAGCTCAACATGCAAAGAGGCAAAACTACACTGAATGCAATCTGTTTATTTAACTAAAGCATTATAATCATACAATGATACATTAATATACAGTCAAAATAGCAATGACATTAGAAACACCCTTTCCCAGAGAAGCCCCCCCTCCCTTCCCTTCCCCAAAAACATGCTGGAGAAGCCTTCAAAAAATAGAAAAAAATATATATCTTTTCCAAGCTATTCTACTTGCAAAGCTCCAGAAACAGGTGTTTATGTTTTGGAGGCTATGTAAATGCTGTAACAAACTTGTATGGAACTCACATTTTATGTGGCATTTGAACACAACAACATTGAAGTCAACCGACATCCCGTTTGAAGCACTGAAGCTGATACTAGGACAAATGTTATGTTTGTGTTTCCCAGTAGTGTAATTCTTCGCCATGGTGCTCCAACGAATCTTCAGTCTCAACTATATCATCGATGAACCTGGACTTAATCCATGCTGATATATCGTCACTCAGCTCCCCTGGCATCACCTTCACTAATTCGTCCAGTTCATCCAACAAGTTGGCACGACAATATAGTTCAATCATACAAGTATAGTGTTCTACAGCAGGAGTTATCCCATAGTGTTCTCTCATATATTTGAAGTACATATCACCCTCTCTTACTTTGGCAGTCTGTAAACAAGCGCATAAGACACCCACAAAAGTGATTGCATCTGGCCGGATATTTGCCTCCTCCATTTTTGCAAAAAGAGAAAGGGCCTCCTCTCCATATCCATGCACCCCCAAGCTAGTTATCATAGCATTCCATGTAGCTAAACTTTTTATTTCCATCTCGCGAAATACTTGCCTGGCATTATCAAAACTCCCACATTTGCTGTACATGTCAATAAGAGCAGTCCCAAGGAAAGCCCCAAGTTCGAACCCGTTCTTGACTGCATAATCATGAATCCATCTACCCAATTTAAGACTTCCCAACTCGGAACAGGCCTTTAACAAATTAACCAGCGTAAACTCATTGGGCTTGCTATTAGCAAGCAACATTCTCCAAAACAATTCAAACGCTTCATGAGGTCGTTGGTTCCTCACATAACCATGAATCATTGCCGTCCAGGAAACGACATTTCGTGTTGGCATTTGATCAAAAGCCCGTCGAGCAGCATCCAGATCTCCACAAACAGCAAGTCCTGCAATATAAGTGGTCGACGAAACCACATTTCGAACACGCATTTTTTCAAACACCTTGCGTCCATAGCCCGCATCCCCGCAGCTGAAATAAAGATCCATCAAAGTGTTGCACAAAAACATATCCTTTGAAAACCCAGTTTTAATAGCAAGGCCATGGACCTCTTTCCCTTTTTTGATGGAACCGGAGGCTAAACACGCCTTAACAACGAAAGGGAAAGTGAACTTATCGGGAGGAAAGCCACGGCGAATCATGAGGTTATAGAAAAGGAGAGCTTTCAGAGAATATCCATGAATAGTGTACGTTCTAATCATAAAATTCCAAGTAAAAGTGTGGGGTTCTTGAACTTGATCGAAAAGTAAAGCAGCATAGTCCAATCTCCCGTAAGAAGAACAGAGGTGGATCAATTTCCTAACAAGTAATTGATTAGAAGAGAGGGCATTGCGGATGATCTTACCATGGACAAGTCTGAGATGATTGAAATTGGTGCAGTTTTGGAGTAAAAGGAGAACTTCAGCAGAACCAAACTTAGGCCAACATGTAGAACTAGTGTGATAGTGAGATTTCAAGAATGGGTTTCTTCTTCTGCTGGATATAATAAGAGAATCAGGTAGAGTAGACGAAAGGCATGCGACCATTATTCTTCTCAGCGCTGGTTTGGTGGTCGGACGCTTCACCGCTCCGCTAGCTGTGTATTGACTGCTGTTTGTTTATTCTTCTACTGATGTGGCATAAGTCTCGCGATAATCCTCGGCCTCACATGTAACACCCCCATGCAGTTACTCTATGAAAAACAAAAAACAATCAAGATTATATCATAAAATATTTCGGAAAAAAATAATAATTTAAGAGACTCATATCCATCTAAAATTATATTAATTATTTTTTTTATAATAAATTCAGATTAATCAAAATAATCTTCAGAAGGGAATTGTCCCCTTTCTTTGCATTTGAGTTCGATTCTGTCTGTGCATACTTGTTATTCCCGCCGTGTCTTATCTGTCCATTGCGCTTGTGGGGGTGTTCAGTAGGTCTGAGAATTAGTTGTGGTACGTATAAGCTGACCCGAGCACCCCAATTATCAAAAAATAATTCTTCAAGGTTAATTTAAAAAAAAACATAAATATAGAAGTTTTGCAGCTAAATAAAACCATATGAAATCCTACAACTAAAAATCATGATGATGCTAACTATTTTTGAAGATCATATAAAGAACTTGTTAAAAATAAATATACTAACAATTTAGAATATTTTTTAATCATCACATCACAATACTAATATATCATGTATAGATTTGATTTTCTTTTCATAAATTACATAGAGACTCCATTGTAATATCTTTCACATTAATGATAATAATATTTTACTCAAAACCTTTAACTTCAAAACAATTAATGAATAAGTTCAAACCTCTAATTAAACTCTTTTATTTAGCATTTAGCATTAAACATAAAATATTAAATTTTAGAGGTTTATCCTAATAAACAATACCCACACTCTCTTTTCACTTGGCTTGCATGCCTAATATGTATAATTAACACCTTCATAGTCTTCGCTCATGTGTCTAGCTATAAATTTATTCATTACCCTCACATTTACGTCTACTATACATCAAATTTATTTATTTAATATCAAGTCAATTTCTTATGGGCGACTTAATGTTAATAGCTTGGATTCCTCAATCATGTGGCTGAGTCCCATGCATAAAATATGTCCATCTTGTCCTCTATGAGACTTGATCTTAACCCCTACTCGTGTGGTCAATTATTTTGCACACAAACTTAAATTTATGCATCTAAGCCACACTCATAGGGTTGGTCTTTCATTCAACATCCCAAGTATTCCACCCTAACAACTTAACAACCTA
Source organism: Salix caprea (assembly GCA_964035475.1). Taxonomy (NCBI): domain Eukaryota; kingdom Viridiplantae; phylum Streptophyta; class Magnoliopsida; order Malpighiales; family Salicaceae; genus Salix; species Salix caprea. The sequence continues at coordinate 2,542,008 of OZ037755.1, read as the reverse complement.
AGTTCCACTCATGTGGCCAACTTATATACCCTATATTAATCTAAACAAGTCTCCACATCGAGACTTCATAAGCCTTTATCATTTCATAACACATATTGTATAACTCAACAATCACAATATTGAAAATATAACTTATAATAATTTTTGTAAAGATTAAAAGGTTGAGGTGACAAACACCTACCTATTCCTCTTGTAGGTTTTGTTCCACTTTCTAGGGATCCCGCATCACACCAAGTTTTACATTTTCTCTCTCCTTATTAATATTATTATTGCACATCTCAATATTACTTCAGCATATTGTCGCACATGTGAAACATTGAGATGATCATCCTCTCATTATGGGATTTGCGTAAAAAGAACATAAAATTCTTGTCCTTCAACAAAGAAAAAGAAAAAAATAAGTCACCACCTAGTATTATGATCACTAAAAAACCTATTGGTCTATAAGAGTCTGGATAAAGAGATAATTTATGAATAGAGATGACATATCACCCCTAAAATATCTTATCTAGGGTAAGTTGCAATGCTATTTATTTCAAATAAAATACGATACTGTTATGTTCTCTAATCGTTTGTCTATCTAAGGTTTAAGAAAAGCCCTCGTTAGTGAGGAAGTCCTTATCTTATCAAGTTAAAACTTAGCCATTTTAAAGTCAATACATAAAAATAAAAAGAATTGTCTTTTTATTTAACACCAAAAATACATAGTAATACATCTTACATATAAGTCTGTAATCTCATATATTAATCAAAATATTGTTTTGGTAAAAATATTTACAACATATAAAATAAATGATAAAAAAAAAGAATATAGTGTTTTTTATTTAACATCAAGAATATAACTTGAATAGAAGTTCATAATCTTAGGTTTTGAAAGAAATAAAATAATTAGTTTAGTGTTTTTTAAATTGACGAGGAACCTAACATCAAGCGTAATCACGCTAATGACTCATTGGTGGTGTCAAGTGGGCCCATTACAAGAGCTAAGGAAAAGAGATTTAAAAAAGCATTAAATGAGAGGAACAAAAGATATCTATAGAGTTTAAAAGACAATCTTTGATTCATCTAATCCTAATTCAAGAAGAGTCTCATTCAAATTTTGAAAAAGATTAATGTGCTAAGCCCCAACTCAACCTTTACTTGGATTTATTTTTCGTGATATTAAATAGAGTTCAGTTCAGCATATTCACTTGGATTCATATCACACGAAGAAAAATAATATGAATTAGTACATAATAAATCAATTAAATTATCCAATTAATTTTAGGGACAAATCCACTATATGCAAGAAATTTAAATTGAATCGAATACACACCAAACATATATGGACCAACATGGAAATCTCGCCCAGAAACTGAAAAGAAAAGGTGGAAAAAATAATCAAAGAGAACCTCTTAAATGAATTCTTAACAAATGACAAGTATATAGTTCTCCTATGAACACAACTGTTCAAGTTCTTATTTTGGAAATACAGGCCATGGATCACTTCCAAATGAGGAGGCAAAGCAGCCTAATGAGACATGACAGGTCAAACATTGGTCCATCGCAGGTGAATTTATTGGTGTCCTCAAGGTTGTCACAAAAACTTCCTAGTAGTCAGTTAGTGGTAATACTGTCTTGTTTGCTTTTTTTTGCATCATTGTCTAGCACACTATTCCTTTCTCTCTGTAAATAATAATGCCAGATTAAACCGCCACCATGCAAAGATGTAAACATGGCATGCATAACAAGGATTAAGAGTGGAAGCTAAAATAAATTTCTGGACGCTCAAGTTCCAAAAGATATTGGCAAAATGGAATTCAATACTCATAAAGCTTACGGAAGAAAGTGAATGCGTAGATATTAGCAGAATATGAATTCAACTTCCATGGAGCTAACAAACTGATTTTAGTTCAGTGAAAATCAGTCTATGATTTTGTGAACTCCCTAGTTCCCTGTTCTAGATATACAAAAATGACAGAGCTAACAAACTGATCTTGTGAAGTGAAGTGCGAATAGTCACCTGTATCATATACTAATCGTGCAGAAGCTATCAAGTAATGGCAGTGGTGGCCTGTATAGTTAGACACAAGAAAATTTAAGGTGGACTTCACATGTTATTTGCAGCTTAGGAGATTGGATGCCCCTAACAAATTCCTTTGAGCTGGCTACCCCACACTGACCAGATCTTAAGCTCAAAAGCCCTTTGAATTTGATGGTAATAGTGACGAGCAACCAGTCATATATTCATCATCTACCGTCACTGATATCATACAAACACATTTCACCAATAATCCCCGCAAGAGCATGCTCCATCCTTGAAATGGTGGAATCTATGAGCATCTCTCACAATAATCTCCCTTCCGGTAACCTTGGAGATGAACTTGGTAGCAGTATGGCAATCCCCACATACCCTAAGATTTTTCCTGATCCTGATTACACTCTCGGGCCCCAAATTTATGAGGCCAAACACAATGGCCAACTTCTCACTATGCAAGTAAAGCATGCTCTCCTTTGTCTCTTCATCCACATCATGCAATACAAAGTTTATATCTGGTGTGTAACCTTCTTGACGAATCCTGTCCATCAATCTTTCCAACTCTGAATAAATTAGATCTATTTGTGGGTGTGACCTATCCCCAGCTACGAATGCATGGAGCTTGTTTTTAATCTCTATAACTGTGTATCCAGCAAATTTTTTCACCCCTCTGTTCTTCATAAGTGTTCTAATTGAATCAGCTTCTTTTCTTTTGCCAGCCAATGTGTAAATGTTGTACAAGATGACATATCTCCCAGCGTTATAAGGTTCCAAATCAAATAATTTTCTTGCTACCATTTCAGCAAGGTCTACATTTAAATGTATTCTACAAGCCCCAAGAAGTGCCCCCCAGACAGCTGCATTAGGCCTTACTGGCATTCTCTCAATAAAATCGCAAGCTTCATCTAGCTTTCCAGCTCGGCCTAGAATATCAACCATACATGCATAGTGTTCGGGTCTTGGCGTGACTCCAAAATCTCTAGACATAGAATTGAAACATTCCCATCCTTCAGCAACTAAACCTGAATGACTGCATGCTGACAATATTGATACAAATGTTATATGATCTGGCTTTACAGAAGCCTTCATTTGATCAAAGAGATTGAGAGCTTCTCTTCCCCAGCCATGCATCCCATAACCTGAAATCATGGCACTCCATGTGATGATATTTCTCTCCTGCATCCCATCAAAAACTTTTCTTGCATAAGTTAAGCTTCCACATTTCACATAAAGATCAATCAGGGCAGTTTCTACTGCTAGTAATTGATTGTGGAAGAACCAAGTAGTTATGATTCCATGAACTATATGAGCGAGCTGGAAAGATGCTAGAATAGAACAAGCTCGGATCACACTAAGAAGGGTGATAGCATCAGGGAATATCCCTTGCAACATCATTTGTTTTAAACAGCCTAAAGCTTCAAAAGGCAAATCAGCCTTGGCATAAGCCTCAATCGTTGTTGCCCATGTCACCAAATCCTTACTCATAATGCCATTAAACAACTTTCTTGCAACTTCCATTTTCCCACAACGTGCGAACATTCCCGCGGCTGCACTCTGGACAGACTGATCAAAATCAAGTCCATTTTCTAAAACTACTCTATAAACATCATCAGCTTCCTCATAACTACGAACACAGGCCATCGCATTCAATATAGCACCCCTGCTGGGTCTAGATCCCTCACTCAGCATCTGCCAAAACAATGAAAAACCTTCTTCACAACGGTCATTCTGCAAGCAAGCGCCAATTATAGCACTCCACGAAACAACATTTTTCTCAGGCATTTCATCAAACACTTGGCGAGAAAGCTCATACTTGTCACATTTACCATACATAGTAATGAGAGAATTGGAAATAAAAACATGAGGCTGGTACCCAAATTTAACAACATCTAGATGAACCCGAACACCAAATTCAAAGTGGGGGAGACAGCTGCAGGCCTTGATAATAAAAGGGAAGGTAAAGTTGTCGGGCTGAATGCCCAATTTCAGCATTTGTTTGTACAGAAGAATGGCATGATGATAATGTGAATTATCTACAAGGCCACGAATCATGACATTCCAGAGGAAGAGATCGGCGGATGGGGTAGAAGAGAAGACGGAGTAGGCGTAAGAAACGGAGCCCAGAGAGGCGTACTGGGAAATGAGGTTGGTGAGGAAGTGGAGGTTGCGGCGGAGGTGGGATTTGAGCATGGAGGCATGGAAAGCTTTGAGGGAATGGAGGGAGGTGCCGCATTGCTTGATGAGTGATGTGCATGTGTCTGCTTCTATTGGTGCTAATGTCTGTGTTTTTGCTTCTGCACAGACACTGCAGAAACCGCGACGAAACCACTGGTTTACCTTGTTCATATTAAACAAAAATGGAGGGAAATCTTCTTAACTTACATGCCTGTATGATGAATGGATCATCATCCTCGGCTCGGTTGGCCATTTTCTGCATTGATCTTAGGCAAAAAAGCCTAAGCTTAGTTAGGGTACTGGCGCAACACTAGAGGTACTACTTCAAATTACTTTTTAATGCGAGAGAAGAAAGCTTCTGCTAAATGCTTTCTATAGTATCTAAAACTTTTTATTTATGAATTAAGAAAATAATATATATATATATATAATAAAATAAGTTATAAAATATATAATAAAATAAGTTATAAAATATTTAAATAATTAAAATTATGAAAACATAATTATTAACACTAATTAAAAACTATATTAAAATTTATTTTTTAGAAAGTAAAAAAAAATAGATACACTTTTACCACCGAGCACTTTTTGAATTTGTTTTATTTAATTATATAAAAATACAATATATATTTATAAAAAATGCCCTTCTCTTATTCACGAGCTCTTTTCTTTTCTACAAAAACATGACTTCTTTTTTTATTAACAGTGATTTTTTTAAAATAAAACAATTAATAAAAAAACATGAATATATAATTTTAACATGAAAATATTAAGAAAAATAAATAAAAACTTAAAATAAAAAATATAACAAAATAGGTATTTTATTTTCATCGAATATATATGTGTAAAGTTTATAAAAATAAAATTCTACATATCAGGAGCATATATAATTAGTTATAAAATAATTGTTAATATTACTATAAAAAAATATTTGAAAACTATGAGATATTTGGATAATTATTAAAATATAATCTTAATAAATTTAATTTCTTAAAAATAATTTTGTAAAATTTAAATTAATGAAGTGTTATTTAAATAGAAAAAAAATCAAGCATACTTATTGGAAGTGTGGGGGGAATGCTGCTTGCCCATAATAATAAAAAGTACAAGTGCACTACCTGCAAGTTTGTGGCCCAGCGGTGCAGGGGCGCGCCCTTCTTCTTTCGAACTTCGGTTCGAGTTCCAGTGGGAGTGGGGTTGGAGGGCTCCTCCCCTCATGTCCCTCTGGGTCCTTCTTTGCGTGGTACGCCTGTCATCCCCGCGGTGCTTTACCTGTCATTTGGGCTTACAAGGTGTTCAAGTGAGCCCGGGGAATAGTCGAGGTGCGCGTAAGCTGGCCCAAACACCCCGGTCATAAAAAAAAAGTACAAGTGCACTTGCTTGGAAAGCAGGATTCAAATTTAAAATATTTGTCTTAAAAAAGTTGTACAACAAATCTTTTTGCTCTTGTTTTTCAAGGTGGTTAGACAACCTAAGCTTAATTATTATTATTTTTTTGCCTAAATCCACTGATAAAAAAAATCATTTGAATATGTGAAATAAGGTGAATCTTTAACACGTAGAAATAAAAAAGTTATTTCTGTTTTAGTAATAAATTAAATAAAAATATCAAAAGATAAGAATACTAAATAGTAAAAATATCATAAGACATGAATACTAATGAGTAATATTCTAGTTACCTACCTATATGTATGGTTATGATCCATATATTATATGTCCTATTTTATTCTTATTTTGACATTCTATTATCAGAGAGAATAAAATTACAATAAAAAAAATTAAAGAGATTTAAAAAAAAAACATGTTAATCTGAAAAGTCATTCACACGACTTTAAAAAGTAGTTATTAGATATGAATTCAGTAACGATTCCGTTTAATAGTTTATGATTTCTTAATAATTCAAGATGAACAATTTCTATAGTATAAAATTATTAGTCGTAACAAATCGAACATACAAATTATACATGTAACCACTTCAAGATGTACGGTAAAAGTTACAGTGAACATATGGGGAGCAATAGCATACAATAATTACACAGCCACTGGTGAGGATACGGAGGACGGGACTCGATTTTCAGGAGGAATCTCAACAAATTCAGAGAGGATTGCTCGGAACTCATCGCCGGTCATAGTTTCCTTCTCCAGGAGGACTTCCACAATCTTATCAATTGCCTCACGGTTGTACCTTATGTGGCTCAACGCAATTTCATATGCACCGTCCGATATCCTCTTCACGGCGGCGTCAATGTCTTCCGCCAGCTTTTCCGACATCGAGTTCCTTGCCATCATTCTCATGATGACGTCAGCACTCTGAGCTGATGCATCCATGAGCGACCACGGGCCAATTTCAGACATCCCAAACGTGGTTACCATCTGTAGCAGACCAGATTAATCATGTTCCTCGTTTCAATTAAATTGCTCCGATAAATATACAAAAGACAGCAGATGTGACTTCAAATGTTTAGTTACCTGTTTGGCCAGACCGGTGATCTGCTGCAGATCACTAGCGGCCCCAGTAGTCACCTCGGACTCACCAAAGATCACCTCTTCGGCGGCTCTGCCACCCAAGCCACCAACTATTCTTGCAAAAAGTTGCTGCTTGGAGATCAAGGTCGGATCATCTGCGGGAATAAACCAGGTGAGACCCCGTGCCTGGCCTCGTGGAACGAGGGTGACTTTCTGAACTGGATCATGCCCTGGAGTCAAAGTTCTGAATAGAACAGTAAAGATCGTTATGGATGGATGTTCTTTTTCCAACAAAGAAGATATCTCCACAAGAACAAGTGATGATTACCTAGGTAGAGAGATGATTTTGGACTCACAAACATACAGGTGACCAAATGAAGGAAGTGGTAACGAGGAAGAAGGATCAGCTTATCGTTAGTTTTCAGATTTTTCCTTTTTTTTTCAAGATGAGAGTTTTTTCAAGCATCAATTTCTACTTCTATTGAGATTTCCTCGGATCTCGGTGTCATTTATATTGCTGGTTTCAGTTCTCTAAGATCAAGTTTCTATTACTCTTGACTGATTTGCCGGCCACAATTCTGCTACTCAACAAGAGATTACCATCAAATTGAGTTCCTAGCATTACTACTCAGTTCTAATCAGAATTACTCAATGACATTTTTTTTTATAAAATAAGTTAGAACCAACTCCAGATTTGAGATTTAATGAGGTGAATTTCCATGAGAAAGAAACAGGCTATGATCTCACATACCCGCAAATGGCATGACCAACTTCATGGTATGCGACAAGACTTTTACTCTTTCCATCTGTCATTACTGTTCCTTCCATTCCAGCAACAATCCTATCAATCGAATCATCAATCTCTTTAGATGAAATTGCTGTCTTTCCACGCCGACCAGCTAGGATAGCTGCCTCATTCAAGAGGTTTGCAAGATCAGCCCCGCTGAAACCAGGTGTTCTCATGGCTACCACATTAAGAGAGACATCAGCATCAAATTTCTTATTGCCAGCATGAACTTTCAGTATCTCTGTTCTTCCCCGTACATCAGGGACATCGACAGTCACCTGCATTAAAGCTTCATAGTGAGGACTGCCCCAAAGAACAGCATGAAACCAGAACGAAAATGATAAAATATTCTTACCTGTCTATCAAACCGTCCTGGCCTTAACAAGGCAGAGTCAAGAATGTCCGCCCTGTTAGTCGCCGCAATAACAATGACGCCAGTATTACCCTCAAAACCATCCATCTCTGTCAGAAGCTGGTTAAGGGTCTGCTCTCTTTCATCATTTCCTCCGCCAATCCCAGCTCCTCTTTGCCTTCCCACGGCATCGATTTCATCCACAAATACAATGCAAGGAGCATTCTCTTTGGCCTTCTTGAAGAGATCCCGGACTCGAGAGGCACCAACACCAACAAACATCTCAACAAACTCTGAACCTGAAATGGAGAAAAACGGAACACCCGCCTCACCAGCAATTGCCTTGGCCAGAAGAGTCTTCCCAGTACCGGGAGGTCCAACAAGAAGAACACCTTTCGGAATGCGAGCCCCTACTGCAGTGAATCTCTCAGGCTTCTTGAGAAACTCCACTACCTCCACGAAATCCTGCTTTGCTTCATCCACTCCAGCAACATCATCAAATGTCACCCCGGTGTTTGGTTCCATCTGGAACTTTGCCTTAGATTGGCCGAGAGACAAGGGGGAACCAGGCCCACCCATTCCTCCTGATGAGCGTCGAGAAAGGAGGAACAGACCTCCAATTAAGATTAGAGGAAAAGCCAGATTCCCAATCAGGTTGAATAGCAGGGAACCAGAGTCCTCTTGAGCATTATGTGCTGCAAAGTCAATGTTCTTCTCTCTAAACTTCTGAAGCAGCTCTTGGCTGAGTCCTGGAAGTTGCACACGAACTCGCTGGACCCGGTTGCCCAACTCAGGGGAAACAGCCTCTATAATAGCAATGGTTCCATTCTCAAACAAGTCAACCTTATTCACCCTCCCTTTATCCAAATACTCCAAAAATCTAGAGTAAGACATCCTTGAGGAAGAAACTTCTTGCTCATCAGCATTTGCTCTCCCGCCTCCCAGTAAAGCGGATCCACCCATTCCAACATTCCCGACCAAAACCTTCAGAAACCCCCTTCTTCCATCATGCCGCCTCTTGTCCAAAGCTGCCTTTACAGTCACATTTTTTGAGGTCTTATATGAAGGAGGAACATTAGTAGAAACTAAAAGATGACCGCGACTGAACAACTCCTTGGTCAGATTCCGTTTAGCATTACTGGTGGCTGACAAACCGTTTCCAGCACGGCACGCTGCCATCTGGTAGCAGGCGAAAGCAATAACTATAGTAATATTAGATAAAAACAACTCAGTTCTTGCCTTGTCGATAATTTTCGTTTCAAAAATGTTTTTTAAAATTGTTTTATCTTTAATATTAAAATCATAAAAATAAAAACAGTTAAAAAATATCAATTTAATAATTTTTTTGAAATAAATATCCTTAACACAGAAGCACAACACTTCCAAACTCTACTGTATTTAGGGCTCTACCTCCATTCATATGAAAAAACAAAAGATAGGAAGGAATTGGAGAAGAAGTAGGAATAGCGTAGCGTACTGTAACATACCTTGAAAGAAAGAAACGAAGGTTGGGAGAGGATTACTGGCGGAAGCAACTTGCTAATGGCTGGTTGCTAATACAAAAGTACAAAGCTCTCAGAGTTCCTTCATATATATAATTATATATTACTGGGAGGGGAGTGGAGGGGGGGAGAGGCGGAGTCGTTACGTGTTGGAGCAGGTTTGGATGTGGTTGAGGAATGGTAGACGTGGCGCTGCTGATTCCCAGATATTTCTTTTCTTTTATGTGATTTTTATTTTTATTCATATGGTTTCAAAGGATTTGATGATATATTCGGCTTTCAAAATGTGTTTGAAAAGTATTTCTGAAAACAAAAAGATATTTTTAAATTATTTTAATGTATTAATATCAAAAATAATTTTAAAAAATAAAAAATATTATATTATTATTTTTTTAAATAAAAAATATTTTGAAAAGTAACTATAATAACATTTCTAGACGCTCTTGAGTGACTTTCTTAACTATAAATTTGTATATTTGACATTTTATTACTTTTGTTGGAATTCAACTTCAATTTTCATTAAATTAATTTTTATTTTTCAAATCTTGAGTTTGATAGGCAATTGTTGTTGGTTTTGGAGGATGAGAGTATTACTCAATCACCACAAAATTGAAATATAGGGATCCAATTGTTGCGATTTTCAAAAACTTTTCAAAAATATTTTTGAGATTTTCCAAAATATTCAAATAAATTCCAGGTATTTCAAAAAAATTGAGATTTTCTCTTATATATTCCAAACAATTTCACATAATATCAGGTTGTGTATTTACACTATAAAAATACTCGATATCTCCCCAACTCCAAAAATAAATTGAAAAACTTTTAGGGTTATTTCCAAAATATATTTTATTTTATGGCATTTTTTTGCCATTTTCTAATATTATTATGTAGACTTACACTATAATATACGGACTCAATATAAAATATCTAATTTTCTCCAAAATTTTACAAAAAAATCATTATTTCAAATAAATAAATAAGTATTTTGTTTTCATACATATGGTCAAATCCTAATATTTATGAGCATATTTTTATAAACAACAAAGTTATATTTTTCTCATGTTTTAAAATGCAAAAAAATATATCGTAACTAATTTAAGATTATTTGTTAGGGTTTAGCCAAAATATCAAAAATCATCCATCAATCATTTTGTTCATTTTTTTATATTGAAATATTAGGATTTAGTTGTAGAATTTAATATTTGAGAGAGTAAAAAAAACATTGTAGAGTAACTCCTCAAGTTTTAAAGATAAAAAATAAAACGATGGTAAAATCCGGGTCTTAAAATGGCTAAGTTCTGACCCAACAAGGTATAAATTTCCTCACGATCTAACTTGAACCTTAGAAGTTAGAATAGCCAAACAAATAGAAATTCGACTTAGAAAAATAATCAAACAACAATACAATTCTGACAACTACTGGAAATTATAATTACACTCACAATCTCTTTTCCACATGTTTCAGGAGGCACACTAGCTATTCGCAGACGTCACCCGACTCATGACAGGAAGTATTTTAGGTTTGTGCTTTCAGGGGTGTTTTTGTCTAAAAATATATTTTGTGACTTCAATAAACTCGTAGATATTATTAACATTGAGATTAGAATATGATGATTTAGGGAGGTTAAATAAGTTTTTTTCTTAGAATTGAGTATCCCTTTTTTTTTTGGATTAGCACCGAGTATCCAGGCCGCTAGGCCTGACTAATCTCGGGGGTGCACAAGACCTCGGCAAGCAGGTTTCCTACAAGTGTACCACGGGTAATTCATGGGCTTCGCCCAAGTCCGATGGCCCCAAGGAATTGTTTGCACCAGGCGGGACTCGAACCTGGAAACGAGAAAGGAGCACACTTCCCCGTCCCAGACCTCATACCGCTAGGCCAACTTACTTAGTCTAAAAGAGCAATTGATCCAAAGGGTATAATTTACCCAATAAATTTTTAGACTTTTACTTTGAAATTTGCCACATACCCTGCATCATAAGCTTGGTCTTGGTGATTACAGGTTTAAATCTTCAACCCATCATTTAAATATTATTTTCAAGAGAGATTATTACAAAATACATGGAAACACCTTAGCTAATATTTGATAGAACCCATTAAAGATTCATAGTCGAAGCTTTTATCACCAATATGTGTATAGTATAAGACAAGCAACGATTACGAATCATTAAAATCCACAAGCGTAGGAAACACTGCAAGAGTCATCGATTTTGATGGTGTATTCATGGCGAGGCTTTGAAAGGAAGGGTGGCAAGCGAACCAGTAATTCACAGACACATTCCTCATCCAGATCATTCAGCCACCGGCAGCAATTATTTTCTTGAGCTCCTCCGTGCCCATGCCCGTGCCCGTGCCCGTGCCGGTACCCGTGGCTATTGTCATCACCCGCAGGGAAGACAGCGGTGGCGGGAAGGGAGGCGGTAGCTGGTGGTGCCGGAAGTAAACCTCCACACGCATAGTTCACCAGTGCAAGCTGTGAGACACAAAGCGGGCGTTGAGGAGCAGGATTCAGCTGGCCATTAACGTCGAGCACAAGTGATGATAAGAAGAAGACGAAAGATGTAAGCACAAAAACCTTGAGATTCTCCATACGCGCCACAAATTGAATGTTTCTGAATCTGGTATAAATTCTTGCCAGCCATGGCTTCCTTATATACTGATGTTCTGCGGTCATGACCTTTTGTTTCTAGTAATCAGAGGGGGCGAGGCTGAATTGTTTAGGTGAGCATTAGAGGAGAGAACGGTTTCTGAAAAGTTACAGAATGGGCATTCGTTTTGCGTGATAATAAGCAGTTAGGTTTTATATTGTACAAGCATGGAAGGTGGCTATTTGACTGGCAACCTTGTTCCTACCGGTGGAAACCATTTTATTCTATCAAGTAAGTCGCCGGTCAGAAGTTTTACGACGGAAATAGTTTGATCGTTGCTGCACCACTTCCCCGGTGGCTTATCAGAGGTTTATCTGTCATAGATTGCACTGTAGAGGATACTATCAACTCTACACTGTAATTACCGTTTTATCTCTCAATATATTAAAATTTAAGCTTTATAGTTGAGATTATCTAAATATATATTTAAAGGTATTTAAGTCTTTTTTAGTACCATTACAGAGTAAAAATAAATCAAACTCTACTCTTTTCTAGGTACTTGAATTACTAGTTTAAATCTAATTATATTAAATAATAACGAGTAACATTTATTATTTACTGCATAGTCTATTTTATTTGCAAAACAAATTCCTGAAATTATTAAAGAGCTTTCTGCTAAGAGTTATTTTTTTTAATAAAAAATATTATTATATTGTTTATTAATTGATACATTTATAAGAGTCAAGAGCTATTAATGTCTTACAGTTACTATAGTTTTTCTATTATATTATTTAATTAGTAAAAAAATAATAATATAAATTGAATTGAAATTTAGATTTAGATTTTTTTTCTTCACTCATGATGTAGTGATTAAATAGAAAACGAACATCAACTTGTTAATTACTACTTGACCGACGAAAGGATGCACGCCAGATATATGTCGGCTACCCAGTCTAGCTATTTAAAAAAAATAAAGAACGAAATTAAAATAGGTTGAGAAATGCACGCTATTAATAGTCGTTCAACCAGATATTTGATAATTCCACGCTTCCTTCTTAACGTGCTGTTGACAAGCTAGTGAATTATGTAAATGTGTAGAAATTATTTTTATTTAAAATAATATTTTTTATTTTTAAAATAATATTTTTGATATTAGTATTGGATCATTAATCCAATATTGAACTTATATGAGAATAATTATATGTTTGAAGACTATTAAATAAAATAAAATCTAATTAAAAGTGATATACTAAGATTTTTTTTGGGCAATTGAGTTTTTGATGTACTTGATAAGATGTGAACCTTTAATATATAGAGACTAAAGAGTTATTCCTATTTTAGTGATGGACTAAAATAGAAATACTAAAGGGTAACATTCTAGTTATTTATATATATTGTCATGGTTCTCAGATTACATGAATTTTACTAGCAGACAAATTTTATGAAGAAACAAGTCTAAATTACATTCCACAGCATCTAAATTGAGATCCAAGTTTTTATTTCAGCAATTTAGCTTCTCTAATAAGTCAAAAAATGAATATCTCATGCAATGTTATTTCTCATTTTTAGAAAAATAGTTATTGAAATATTTAAATATAAAACTGTCTATTTAAAGAATGACTGTTTTGTAAAATTGGGACTAGAATTTCCTAGGCTATAAAAAGAGAGAAATTAAAGAATAAAAGAGTGAAGAGCGACCAGAATAGAGAAACACAAATACACTCTCCAAAAAACCAGAATCAAAGCATTCTTCTCTTTTCTTTTTCTTTTTTGTAGTAGTTGTTCAATAGATATGCAAGGCTAAGCTATTTTTTTTTTGTTGCAAGAACACATAAACCTTTAGATTTCAAGAATTATAAGATTTATTCTTCCATTTATTTTCAGTTTATGTGATGAATGAACATGTTTGTTTGTCTATATATATTTCCTACATTTGTTTATCTTAATTGTTAGAATAGTCATTAAGTTGCTATTGTGAATAATCTATTGTTAAGTTTGCTATTAAAACCAGAATTATAGTATATAAACTTGTGAGGCAATTGAGATTAATAATTATAGTGAATCTACATTATTAATCTTAGAGAAAACATTTGAACAAATCAACATGGATTATAGATAATTTTGTTGTATAAGTTAATCAATTGATCTAATTCTTGAGGTTGTCATTGAACTAAATCATCAGTATGGACACTGATTGTCAAAGTATCTCAAATAAGGCCCAAAACAAGAGAAATAATAATAATAATTCTAAAAAATAATGGTATTGTGCCACATATTATAGAGTATAATAAATAATTTTTGAATGAATTTTTTTTCTTTAAAAAGATATTTAGCCAAATAATTGGTGGTGTCACTCCAATAGGATCCAAATCAAGGAAATAATTTTTCTTCCATGTTTCCACACATAATTTGAAATTCTCTTATAGTTTGAAATCAATAAAATACATGGAAACACATAACCATATAGTTATTGAATGATCCCCTTATGGATAACCATAGATGTCAAAATTAATTAAGCCTAGAAAGTAGATAAATAAAACCCCTTTTTATATATAACTTAAGTTGACTAAGATCTAATCATCACTTATTAAGTTATAGCCTCTTTAAAATTAATCTTGTTGCCTCATTTTCAGTCCTTTAAAGAACCAAGAAGAAAAGAATTATCACCCTCGGAAGGATACAAAGTTACAACCATAATCTAAATTTTATTAAGAAAAAAAAAATAATCTAAAACTTAGATTACATATGTATTTTTTACCTCAGTTATTTCCTAGAATACTCAAAAATATGGACTTGTATAAAACTTATTTACAATTAGATTCAAATCCCTAAATATCCAAGCTCAATTGATGTTTTCTTAACCCTAAACACAATATAAATTTAAAATAAAACTTTAAATTACCATCACATGAAAATAGGATAAAGGAATCTAATTAGATCTTCAATGTTGCTGATTTATTAAGAAAAATAAATTCAAATCAAGGTTGAGATAGAGCATCATACATAAGATCTTTTCAAAACTTGAAAAGAACTCTTCTTGGATTTGGATTAGATGAATTAAAGGTTGATTTTTAAGTTTTAAAGTCGTTCTTTGTCCCTCTAGATCCATTTTACTCTGTATGCTGAACTGGCCAATTCAATGTCTCTTTAAATCTCTTTATCCTAACTCTTGTAATAGATACACTTGACACTACTATTGAGTCATTGACATGATTACGCTTGGTGTTGGGCTGATTCTCATTACTAACCTCGTGAAAAGAGGAGAAATGAAATACCTTGTAATAAAATAAGTTGTGCTAATAGAGAGAAGGGTGTTTGGTAGGTGCTCTTTAAGATGACCTTTAGGCAGGTAATGGCCATTTCAATCATTGCCCCGGTCTTCATTGCAATCATTTCTTAGTCCTTAATCTTCCCTTTGCAACCTCTCCTGCCACACTCTTCTACAATTGAACAAACTTGTCATTTATTTCAACCAATGGATCTCTTTAAATCAACTACCATCCTTAAGAGCTTCATTTAGCATCTCAATCGTAGACCCCCTTTTGGATGACATCTTAAATATTACTGAAAAATGAACACTACTGCCAAAAAAAATACTCAATAAGATGACAACCATATTTAATTCTGTCTCTTTTAAATCAAATGGTAAAAAGTTGTGCGACATCAAGCAAACACATCGAAACACGACATCCGCCAGAAATAGAACACCTCCTGGCTTCACCAATTAGAACTTTAAACTATTCTCTATGCACACTAGTATAATGACCGTAAATCACAAGGTTATTATGTTGCAACTTATTTTCTAACCAAAGTGTTTGGGTAAATATAGAACAAGAACCAGAGGCAAGGGGTGTTCGGCTGCCCACCACAACTATTCTTTATGGTCTTGCACAATGTTATAAGCCTAATTACTTTCATTCCATAAGGGCAACACAACCTGAAAGACTAAGCATGATTGGAGTTGAATCCTGTTATGCATTCTCTAAACAACAATTTTATAATGAGACAAGAAAGGTGCAACATGCATGCAAGTAGTTATGCAAGCATAGTAATTTGGACTTCAAAAACCCGAATTGGATGCAGCGCAAATATAGAAAAACTTGAGGCTATTAAGAAAATCTTTCTAATGTCTAAGATCATTATATATAAATCTATAATATTTATTTTTTAGTCCTTCAAGCTATATTACATGGGCAAAATCATTTTGACAGCAGGACTTGAGTAAACCCAGAAACTTAGAAGTCAAAAACTCAGTTGATTACACTGTTATCATGCACAACCGTGACACACGTAAAGCCTTAGCCATTTTCATAAAGTGGACAAAGGGGTACTTCTGCAACATAATGGAACTTATCCAGATTTTCTAAAACATATAAGCATTCGTGAACTTACCATGTGATTTTATATTAGTGTTGTGCATGATCTGAAATTCATATAAACGGTAAATAAAAACTTGCTAATTATCAATAGACAGAATATTTGGAAGATGAATAGTAAGAGATTAGAAAATCCAAAGCCTGTGTAGTTCATCAAACTATTACCTCTTGGACACTCCATCCCCGACTATTTGCTTTAAAACAAAATCAAGTCTCCTTGTCTCCTCAAATCATTTTCATTTTGAACTTCCTTGCACGGTACTTGCAAAGAAGAAAGACATCTAGGAACTCACATGAAATTTATCATGTTGTAACTCGCAAATGTTAGAATTAATTGGCTATGCGATCTCAAGCCATCACCACTGGACATCATGACCAAGCCCGACCATTTAATTGCCATATATTCATGGAAGTCCAGAACCTTGATGAGATATTGAAAATCACACCATATGCGTCTAACTCGGGGAAGATTGTTCTTTATCATTATGCATCAGCTCCTTTGCCTTAATTTCATTCCAGGATCAGGATAACTTGTCACAGCTATTACTTGACCTCTTGCCCTTCCAATTCCCTGCAGCTCTCTTGTTCATCGGTTTCCCCATCCCTCATTGCCATCAACACTCTGTCCTTCTTAACCTCTTCCCTTTGTGACTTCAACTGCTCCTGTCTCTCCTGCCACCCCTCTTCCAACAACTGAACAAACTTGTCCTTTATTTCAAGCAAGGGGTCCCTTTGAATCAACTCGCTGTTCTTATATGCTTCCCTTAGCATCGCAGTCTTAATCCCTCCTTTCAGTGACATGTAAAATATTCCCGAATGCCTGGTGAACACACTTGAAAATTCATTGGAGAACCTGTACTCGTCACCAAACTTCCCCAGTATGGGCACTGGAATCCTCTTGAACAACGAAAGCGATAGCAACTCATGGAGAACCCCAACAGTCCTCCTCTCCATTTCCTGTGAAGCTTGATCCAAGTGTGACACATCAACATATGGTGATATGTAATCAAGTTCCAACCAATCCCGGACCCACTCTCTCATTTCCTTCCTCAAGAAGAACCCCGGAGGAAGCTTATAATAAAAATTAGGCCTCATACGAATTCCCGTCAACCTAAACTCGTCTTCAGCTCTTTGCTCGATTATTGATTTCGCAAACTCAGGATTCCATTCAACCAACTCAAGAAATGACTTTCCCTCTTCAGGAGGGCCAATTAGCCTAAAATAGTTTGGATAATGAGGTACCAAATTAACCAAAAAGTCATTAGGAAAACCAAATTCTCTCTTCACATGTACCAATTTATCCACACTAAGGACCTTATCCTTAGCCATCATCAGCAACTTACACAATTTCGAAACAATCCACCCCTCATTTTCCAAAACAATCCTCTTCTCTTCTTCAAAAAAATTCCTTAACCGATGGCTGACACGGACAAACCGGACAGGTTCTGTCTTGGGTTTGATTCGATCCTTGTAAACGTCAAAGAGGCCCGGGTTATTTTTAAGAAAAGTAGAAATTTTAACATTGAGGCGCAATCTCTCGCGCCTCTTTTCGAGATAACGAAGTGGGATTACTTGGCCCGGTTCGTTAAGGACCTCCTTGACAACTTTTGAGCAGATTTTGTATGGCTTATCTTGCTCAATGGCATGGTCTAGTTGAGGGTCCTTGCGCCACACAACTTTGAGGCTTGAAATGGGTTTGGCGAGGAGGTTGAACGCCGGGTTTATGAGAGATATTTTCTGCAACAAGTGCTTAGTACTAGTAGTATAAATGGAGGAGGTTTTGAAGAGCATACCTGCAAATGTGTGACTGATTGGCCGACCAAAACCTAGAGAGGAAGAAGATGCCCTATCTCTCCGCTTGTCACTCTGTCATCTACGACTACAAACTAGGGCTTTCTTCTAACTTAAGCCCGTATCCTTGTGTTATTGTGTTGTCTAAGGTAAAAATTGATATTTAAGGTATTTAAAAACAAATTAAAATATTTATTTTTAATTTTTAAAAAATATTTTTCATATCACTATATTTAAAGGTAAAAATACTTAAAAATGTTCTTTAAAGTAAATAAAATTCATTTTAAAAAAAAACACTTTTTAAAATTGTTATTGTCCTATCTCCATGCTTGCTTGGTGATTAAATGGCTTGTTTGATAGTGAAATTCAAATTGTTTTTGAAAATAATTTTTATTAAAAAATATATTAAAATTATATATTTTTTTTATTTTTAAAAAATTATTTTTGATATTAATATATCAAATGATTTAAAAGCATTAAAAAACTTAAATTAAAACAAAAAATAAAAATAACTCTTTTGAAAAAATTTCAATAATATTTTTAAAACATACCCTCCCCCCTCACAACCAGTCAACTACAAAACTAAAACAAAAGCCACACGCCGGATAAGAGGAACAGCTAGGAAGCAGGATTGCTGGTTCCAATAATTATTGGCAATGCAATCATCCATCCTGTTATTGAACAAACTAATGTCTGAAGAACAATCATCCATCCTGTTTTTGTGTGCTTTCCCAAGAACACAGTACGAGTTTAAGCAACAACAATAATGAATTGCCCAATTAATACAAGCACCAAGGCCACGGTTCCTTCATCATCAATTCCTGGAAGCTAGGAATATTTTTATGCAGATAGAATCCAAACAATAAAAGGAAAAAACCACAATAATACTCAATGGTATCTCTAGCTGTATCATTTTGGATCACGAAGAAGACAAGACAGAATCATTCATTAAGACGAGACATCATTCTGGGGTCAATGGTAATCATAACAGAGCTTTATATATAAGCAAACATTTTCAGGTCATTTCCGCTACCAAGTTCATATCATTGCAGCAGCAGCTAGATTTTCAATGAAAATACAGACCACTTGTTTAAATAAAACCTACTCAAAGTACATAATGCAGTGTGTTAATAAAAACATTATTACCATCATAAGATGACACTTGTTTAAATAATACCATCTCCGTTCGGTGAAAACTATACAACCACCATACAAAACTATACAACCACAAATGCCCAAGACAAAAGTACTTGGTGGTGCAAAACAAAGGCACCATCTCCCCCGATTAAGAGTCTTGGGGAGCCTCGAATCTTGTTGGAGTGTCAATGCCCATCATACAGCAAAGGCCTGATATCAAAATGATAAGCAAAACAATCCCCTGGCGCATCACAAGCAACCACAATATCAGGACTACTTCATAAACATGGTGATATAATGGACTACGGAGAAAAGGATTGCAAGAAAATGAGTATAATGAACCATAGTAGCATAGATAAACACAAGAAGTTCATGCATAAGATTAGGAGCCGCCAAGTTTATAAAAAGTTATTTGGACTGCTTGCATACTCACGAAAAAAACAGCACAAAGAAAAAGGGAAGAGAAAAAACCTCCCCTTTAAGCTAAAGTAATTCTACAATAATGCTGAATCAACTTCACATTAAGCTTCGGAGAATCAAGAATCTATGAATTCATAGAAGAAGCTAAAACTGCAAGGGTAGCTTGAAATACCATGAACTCACTGGAGACTGACTAGAGAGGGAAGAATTAGGCCACTCAAATATCTTCTTAGATTTCAAAGGAGATTTTTGACTTTTAAATCCAGCACTTAGTCTTGGGCCTAATTTTTTATACCAGGGATTGTTGATAACTAATATTTAATTTAGCTTCCAAACTCTACTTTTATTGCCACTAATAGAGCCACAACAGGTAATAAATTTAGAAATGGTCATAGAACAGTTTAGCTGGTTATGTTTGGGGAATAATAGAAGAATTCTCCTTTGAGGCGTTTCTTTCAGGTGTATTATAGTGGATGACAAGATGACATAGAATTAAGTTATATTGGCCAATCCACTCGTTAGACTTTATTCTGTTTCTCCATTATTTCTTCTAGTCCAGGATGGTATTGCTCTTGTAATCACCTTAGTAATACTTGAGAACCATGTGCCTGTGGGTGTTTGCTCAATAATTCAATTAAAAAAAGAAAAATCTTCAAAGACATGCGATGGAGAAAATCAAAACTCTCCTGATGACTACTAGAAGTTTACCATTCAAAATCAGGTCATCACCAATGACCATAGCCAATATGATATACCAAACTGTCTCTATATTCAACTAAGAGATGGAGAGGGAGAAAAGCACTATCATGAATAAAGCATACAGATGAAAGGCTAACACGGAAACTCACAACTAAAACTCCTTCCAGAAGGGATGATTTGATTTGGCAAACTTCATCGCAGTGTGTGGAATTCATTGAAGCATTTCCTGCAACACTTTCAGCAAGAAACCTTTCTAGTTCTTGATGATAAGGAAGCTGGATTGATCGGAAGGGATCTGAAACATAGAGAGCAGAATATTTTGCCCCCAACATCTCCACAGAGCTGATGAGCTCAGAGAAAATTTCACCTGCATATATCCAGTTAATATATATATGTTTGAGCATTTCCCTGGCAAAGACATAACTTTGAACAAACAGTTTTTAACTCAGCACACTTTCACTTTGTGGTTGGTCAAGTCCTTTCATTGAATTGGAGCCTTCATAACAGAATACAACCAGGTCAGTATGGCCACTAGGCCTCTTCTCCATCCTTGAAGCCAGATAGTCCTGCATGTTAGTAATGGTCAAGAAAGTAAGAGGTCTATCATACACCACCAAAATTCCATAACTAAGCATCAAATATTTTAATTTCATTTACATTGATGGCATGCAGGTTTGCAAGCTTTTGAAAGTTTTCACCCTCCACAGAACATGACTCTGAAAAAGCAACATTACTGGTTCCTAAATCCTGCCCACAAGCTTCTGCAAACCCAGAAACCAATGAATTCTCCATTGCCTCCTCTGAAGCAGCAACATAAGGAAATGCCATGGAAAAATTGGACTTGGTATAAGAAACCTGTTCAGAGTAGGAATGCTGACTATCAGAACACAAACAGGCAGGGCTACTGCAGTTTCTGCAAATCAGGGTCTGTTGATTACAATTAAGAAACCATTACAAAATAGTTAGAGAAGCTTTGGTTACCTTGAGCAAGTTCACAAGAGCTGAATCTGTGTTTTTGTTTGTAGAAACATCAGTGGAAAGCAGCTGTACAAAACAAAAGGTGTGCAATTAAGGTCTGGGCCTTTAAAAATAGCAAAAAAGTCGCAACATATTGCATTGCCAATGAGATATCAAACAAGCAAAGTGCAAAGTTATCAACATAGACCCGATAACATGCAACCAGAACCTAGTGTGGTTGCATAATACTGCAATAAAATTACCATATGAACAACATAAGAAAATAGCCCCTGCAGCATGTTCACTAGATCAGGCCTATGGAAATAAAAATTGTTATTGAACTCATGCAGTGTCAACACACTTGACCTATGACAAGCCCCAAAAGTTCTTACCCCCCTGCCAACAAAGACAAGCGCCAGATCCATGGACTGCTGAACTTTCTTTTCTGAGCACTACAAGGGACAAAAATGAAACAAAAAATGAATAAGGAATTTCACATCTTTATGATTCTTTTGAAGAAAATGTGTTTGAATTTATATTGCAGAAATTTTTTGCAACAATCTATCAGCATAAAGGAGAGCTTAGTACCAGTAAGTTTGACCAGCCTCCTTCAGACAGAACCGACCTGGCAAGATCTTTTGAAGAAATGGTCTGATAATTCACCACTTCAGTCATTCTGCTGTTGAAAAACCCGTGATCAGAATCTAACATATTTAAAGATTTCACTGACAGAAGAATATGCAGCAAAGGTGTAGTATTTAGTTGTATTAGCATAATACAACTAAATACATATCCCATAGTTGATTCCAATAGGCGGCACATCAAACAAACAGATAAATATAATAGAAGATGCATATCCCATATGCGGAAGCAGTTGTATTAGCGTTTCATTGAGGTTTATGGGATGAATTAATCTTCACGTTTTTTTTTTTCGGGAATTTTTTTACTGCTGCATGAATTTCAATAAAATTGATTGTACTATCCAGCAGATTACCATGGAAAAATATAAAAACTGAAAAGGGAAGCATATGCCTAACTTAAAGAGCTAATGAGATATCAAAATGGTGTTTTATAATTTGGGTCAGTTTTGTTATGTAAAATAAGATAGTATACTGATATTGATGATGAGACGGTGCCAATTTATCATGGCAAGAATTTCAAGCAAAACAGGTAATTGGTTTAAATTGGAAAATGAAAAGCAAAAGGTAAAGGTAAGGAAAAAGTAGATACATACTGATGATGAGGATGGTGAGGAGACCAGAGAAAAGCTGGGACAGTAGTCGATGGTGGAGAAGAAGCGTGCAAGAATGAAAGGCGAGATGCAGCAGCAACCACCAATAACCACCATATCGCAGCACTTCTCATTGTCGACAAATCCTTTCTTCTTCGTTTAACAGCAAAATCATTAAAGCATATTAACATTTGCAAAATAATAATAATAACAACAATAATCCATCCAACAGAAACAATCAGCAAATTTGTAATCAATTTGATATGAAAACAATACAAGTCAAAACAATAATAGTAGTAAACATGAAATGAATTAACACACCATAGCAAAAGATATGTATGTATGTATGTATGTATACATAATCAAAATAGTGATGGATGGATGTAAAGAGAATGAAAATCACTTCTATCTACCTGTTATTACTAAAAAAAAGATCCTCTGGTTCGTCGAGATTAATAGAAGATCCTCTCTCTCACACACACGCACTCAATCGAGATCCAGAACTTTTATTTTTTATTTTCTCGAATAAAATAAAATCGATAAAACGGATTGATTTGACGAAGGAACGAAGGAAGGGGCGTGTATACAAAGAGACAAATCCACTTACTAGATCCATTGACATGGAGCATGGGCTGTGAATCCCATTCTTTATAAAGCCCACGACACACTCTTTGATCCTTATAAGAAGCCCCTTTTGGCCCTCAATTAATGATATTGTTTCTGGCTAAAACAGAATGATATTTTTCCACTTGATTCTCGTATTGTCCCAGCCCAGCCCATACAGGTAGTGGCATAGGTTAGATTTACAGTTTGCTCAATGGATCCAACCCTTCATAGCTGACTAATTACACGCTTAACCGCATTTAGCCTCGGATTAGATTTTATTTCACTGAAAAACTTTATACAAAGTTTTTTTATATTTTCCGTAGTTAAAAAAAAAAGATTTAAATGAAAATCAAGATGTTTATATATACATGCAATTAATTAAATTGGGAATTATGTGTGCTAATACATAAATAAAAACACATATGATAACTAAAAAGTATATCTTATAAATATTATCTTAAAATAAAAGTAAAATATTTTAAAAAATAAATTTCATCAATACAAGAGATAAAAAAAGATAGATGAATCAAAAAATAAAAATTAAATGCATAACCAAACAACAATTTCGTTTAACATGTGCTCTCTAAACAAAATAAAAGTAAAATAGGTATTAATATAAATATAAATGAAAAAATAACATATATAAAAAAAAAAGAGATTTTGTCAAGTAAATATAAAAATTAGGATTTGATATTTACAATATGGGAATGGAAGTAAAAGCACAGAAAATTCTAAAAAAATAAAAGAGTTCAAGAGGTGAATAAAATTTTAATAGAGATGGATTGTGAGCAAAGAAGGGTATTGGGGTATAAATTCTTAAAATTTGATGTCGTGGTTAAAAATAAATATATAGACAGGAGAAATAACACCTAAATACCATTTAAGAAACAAAATGAGAATTTGAAAAATTATGGTTGTATAAATGTTTTGTTATGATTGACCATGAAAGAGGGGGAAAGTGGAAAAACTTCATTTTTTCTTGAAAATCCTAGAGAAAAACAATAAAGAGAAGAGAGTTAGCGATGCTAAAGGATTTAAACAACAAAATCTCTTAGATTTAGAGTGTTTTTTAGTAAAAGAATTGGGAGATAGAGCAAGGAAAAGGTAATAAACATTAAGAAATGATGAAAAATAAAATTTCTTAATTTGTTATTATTGCATAGGAACCTTTAAAATGAAATTTCTCTCGGTAATTGGTTAGAATATATATTTATAGGAAGGGGAATATGATGAACCTTGTGTGTCAAGTGAAATGCTAGAGAAATCAATGTTTTTCACTATTATTATTATTTTGTTATATTCATATATGCATGCTATTCAAGACACTGAAATTTTTCTTGTTTTACATTCAACCATGGGGGCTACAAACTAGTGATTGCCAATAATATGATATTAAATCAGCTGGACTCAAATTTGTTTTAATTGAATCTTTGAAAAAAATCAATTTAAATATGTAGGGATTGATCTAGTTTTGAAACAGAACAATCTGAAAGAACTCCAAGTTCAAAAGATGCAATTTCTATCAATTCAAATTCAAAGATTGCAAGAGTATCGATGCTACATACCTCTTGCAAAAGTCGGTGACAAATCGCGATCCATTGTAGAAAACGAACCACATCAGCACGATCACCAGAATATCTGTCAGTGTTAAGGAGCTCACAAACTCGAGTTCAATATTCAAAATGAATTAAGACAGAAAGATGAAACAAAAAGGATCTATCTGATGAGGATACTGAAAAGGTAACGCTCCCACCAATCCAACATGAAAAGACCGAAAGTGACATTATAGAGGTAGATCTTACGTTGAACCCAGTTCATTGCTCTTGAACCTGAAAAAAAAAACAGATTTGTTGGAAACGAAAGACCTGAATAAGGCCTGTTGAGATCTCTAAAATGAAACACAAGAATCCCTAAAAATATTGAAACCCTAAGCCTAATTATTTTTTTAATTGAAAAAAATAATTACTAATCGAAGATCTCGAAAAAGGAAACAAAAAGAGAAACTATTTTGCGTTAAATAAAATACTTATGAGAGAGATAGTACCTGAGGGAGTAATTACAAAAAGAAGAACATTTCAGAGAAAAAGTTCCCTAACGCGGAGCTTTCTTGAAAGTTTCCTTGGTGAAGTCACAGGCTGTTACGATTGAGGTAGTCGTGTTTGGAAGCTGCAAAGTTATTGTAGAGAACTTAATGATAAAAGAAAAAAAAAATAATTAATCAAAAAAGAAGAAGATAGATATGTGGTCGCCGGGCCCTTTTGGGCAACCTTTCAAAACAATCCTCTTCTCTTCTTCAAAAAAATTCCTTAACCGATGGCTGACACTGACAAACCGGACAGGTTCTGTCTTGGGTTTGATTTTTTATGCAACAAGTGCTTAGTACTAGTAGTATAAATGGAGGAGGTTTTGCAGAGCATACCTGCAAATGTGTTACTGATAGGCCGACCAAAACCTACAGAGGAAGAAGATGCCCTATCTCTCCGCTTGTCACTCTGTCATTTACGACTACAAACTAGGGCTTTCTTCTAACTCCGCTTGATGAATGTTTTCGCGTATGGTTAAAATTGATATTTAAGGTATTTAAAAATAAATTAAAATATTTATTTTTATTAAATTATTTTTGATATTAATATATAAGATGATTTAAAAACATTAAAAATCTTAAATTAAAACAAAACATAAAAATATATTTTTAAAAAAAATTTCAATAATATTTTTAAAACATACCCTCCTCCTCACAACCACAGTCAACTACAAATAGCCAAAGCCAATCCCTTCCTCTTCTCTCCTAAGTTAACCACATCCACCTCTTCTGTCTCGTTGTCGCTCTCTGCATCCGTTCCAGTTCGTAAACGCAAGGTGAATGCATTTGCTTATAATCATAATTACTCAATTTGATATAACTATTTTAAAAAAAAAATGTTCTTAATTATTAATGTACTTATTTTTTCGGAAGAAGTAGTTCTTTTTTCATGTTTCTTTTTTAATTGCTTGCAGGTTATTGCTGTTTAATAATAGTAATAATATGGGTTTCAAAACAGTTTATAAATGCTTGATGGATGTATTCCCTCAGGTATATCTTCCCTCCCAGTCTCATTTTTCCATTGATTACTCTCCTTTTGATCTTCAATCCCTTTAGGTTAGATGATAACTAATTTATTATTACTGTTACGGAGTGTAATTGCCCCATTCTGTGCGGATTTGGTTCATGATCGTGTGAAATGGTTGTGATTAAGGCTTTTTTTTTTTGTATGATGACTGTACTTTCCAACTCTTAGGAAGTTGTATTGTTTTACCATGAATTGAGAATCCCATTTAATTCCATTGCGTGAAGCGTTAAATTTGTGAATTGAAATTTTTTCCCTCTTTTTTGGCTCAAGTCTCAAGCAGGTTGTCGAGTTTTTACTCTCATTTCTCATTGTTGTTGATGTTGTTTCTGAGTGAGGTGTTTTTGTTGGTTAAATTCGTCTTGCTTAGGTTGATACACGAATTCTGAAGGCAGTTGCTATTGAACATTCGAAAGATGCTGGTGTAGCAGTTGAAGTTGTTCTTTCTGAAGTTCTTCCTTTTCTTACCAGGCAGTCTGCTGTGCCTATTCCTCGATGCGTGAATACAGCCCCAATTTCAGATGGAGAAGGTTTAGTTGAGCCTCATATCTGCTTGACAATATTTTTAACTATGTTTATTAAAATAAAACTGGTTTCTTTGTTTCTTTATTCTTAATTCAATGACGATGTTATGACTTTTCAAGCATGTTTATGTGCAGCTGAACATGAGGAACAAGTGACTGGGTTGAGACATCGACAGGTTAGATTGGTGAGAAGTGCGGGATCTTCTTCTGAACCCAGATCAACAGCTGAAAAAGATTCCAGGAAAGCTGATCTCAGTGGTATTCTTGGTGGTGATTCAACTCATCAAGAAAAGAGGCAGGATCAACCTATGGTTGTATCTTCTGATGCAAATGCTAACACCAATCAATCGCTAGGGCATATTGAAAGTGAGGAATTGATATTGGTTGGAGAGCCTCAACGCCAAGAAGAGAAGCCCGGGTCAATTCAGACATCAAAAGAAGTTTCAAATACTTTGACGCAGGGTATCTATACTGATCACAATCAAGCCTTTGATTCCCAAAACAGGGTTCCATCATCTATGGATCATTGCATAGACATTAGCATCAGAGTTGGGCATGAGCAGATTCCCCTAGTTATGCCAATTAGTTTGGTAAAGGAAAATAGTGATTTAAGTGGCAGATTGGCTGATTCTCACTGTCAATGGAAAGATTTTGATGGTCCCGAGGATGATGAGTTTGATATGGTTACCCATCGAAAAAGCTCTTTGGGAGAATCTTGTGCAGATAGCATTGCAACAGATGTAAATAATTCCGTGGCTGAACAGATGCCAGATTCTGCAGAAGGTGGACTTCATTCAGCTTTTTGTGGCATTTCCATTTATGATTTTGAAAATATGAACTCCAATCAATGTACAAAAATTGAACTTATTGAAGAGACTGTCAAAGCTGCTAAAGATAACAAGGTATTGCCAACCTTGAATTTTATTTTTGGTTTGAATCACAAAATTTAGCACTTGGAACATATGTGTACAATATGCATCTACTAGTCATGGGAGTAATTTATTATTTCTTGTTGCTTTACTTGTAACTAAAACAATTAAATGTGTTATCCTCTCATGCTGTCTTGTTTTTAGTTGTTCAAATTAAGCAAACATGAAGGTTATATTTACATAAAATTTGAAGATATTTCTTCTTTGTACAGGATTGAGATTGAGATTCTTCATAATCTACAAATCCAAATCAATTATAATGCACTTTTGTAATTTGTTGCAGAAAACCTTGTTTTCAGCTATGGAATCGGTTATGAACATGATGAAAAAGGTCGAACTTCAAGAGAAAGCTGCAGAACAAGCAAAAGAAGAAGCTGCTGGGAGGAGTTTTGACATTCTAGTAAAGGTGGAGGAACTGAAACAGATGCTTGCTCATGAAAAAGAGGCAAATGACATGGTAGGAAAATTGTAATATTGTATCTAATCACTGGTTGTGGATTATAGTCCTTTTATTTTAATTGTGTTTCTTTTGGTGATGATGTGATTATGTTTGTAGCATGCTGGAGAAGTTTATGGGGAGAAGGCAATTCTGGCAACTGAAGTGAGGGAATTGCAGGCTCGACTACTTAGCTTGTCAGATGAAAGAGATAATGCTTTAGCGATTCTTGATGAGGTATTGGCCTTCTTATAATTTGATTGTGTATCTCTGCTTTACATTTTTTTCACGGGTGTCCTTTTGATATTTTGTTGAGGAGGTATCCTTTATAATTCTATAGTATGCTTTTCTTTTGCCGACCTTTGTCTACATGCTATACTGTAATTATTATTCTTTCGTAAGAAAGTTGTTGGTTTACTAATGTAATTCAAGTGACAGATCACATATTTGTAATTTTATTGTTTTTAACTTTGAAAGGAAATTTTGTATAGATGCGTCAAACCCTTGAATCACGACTAGCTGCAGCAGAGAAGCTAAGGAAAGCAGCTGAGTTGGAGAAGCTGGAAAAGGAGGAGACTGCACGAAATGCTCTTGCTGAGCAAGAAGTATTAATGGATAAGGTGGTGCAAGAGTCAAAAACTCTAAAAAAGGAGGCGGAAGAGAATGCTAAGGTAGACACTAATTTCCCTGTCACTGAGTATTTTAGGGTCACTATCAAATTAAACAATGACTACTATGTGACTAGTCCCTTCAATTTTGATTTATTGCAGCTGCGGGAGTTTCTTGTGGACCATGGTTGTGTTGTTGATACATTGCAGTAAGTCTTAAGGTTTTTTGTCGGTAATATTTTTTTTGCTGGTAATAATGGTATCTAATCACAAATTCCTCCTATTATGTATCCTGCTATCTCTTTTTCCTACATATTTGTGGCTGTCGTTGCTAATTACTTCCCTTGTTGGGAAAATAACACTTTTCTGCTAATTCTCTGTTAATGCCTCCTATTTACCTTTGAAATTATGATATACTTTGCCATCTGTGCTTTTGCAGGGGAGAAATATCAGTTATTTGTCTGGATGTAAAACTGCTGAAAGAGAAATTGAACGAGCATGTTCCATTGAGCAAATCTGTTTCCTCCAGCCAGACTAGTTGCATTTTAGCCTCATCAGGTTTATTATCCTGTAAAAGCATGGCATCCTATCTGGCTCCTGAACCAGGCGACCCATCAGAGTGGTGTCCAAAAGAACCGAGCCCCACGTGCTCGGTCGACGCTCAATCACTGAAGTCACTTCCTCAAGTGGTGGAAAAGTATTTCTCTAATGAGAAACAGCTTTCGGATGATGGATGGGGTTTCATGGAAGAGATGCCATGAAAGCTGAAGTTGAGCACTGTAAATGGTTAGATAAAGAGTGTAGTTACAGGGTATGTATAGTATAGCATTCACGATTCTGATTTTAGATTGTTAGGTGATTTTATCATATTCTCTAGTTTACTGCTGAAGTTAATTTTTGTAGCATCCCGCATTTGATTGCTAGTTTATAATGATCGTAGGTGAAGAAAAAAAGTTGAATCAATTTAAATTATCTTATCAGACTTGTAATATAGGTCATGGGATAAAAACAAATTATAAAGAATAATTTTCAATAGATTAATTTTCAATAAATCCAATAATGAAGAATAAAATTAAAAAATAATACTAAAAATAATCTAAGTCCAACCCAGATTAATCTCCAATAGAAAACAAATTGAAATAAACTACAAATTGCAATTCTCACCAACCAAGTGTTAAAAAACAAAAAGAAAAAAGAAATTGATTAAAAAAAAAACAACAACTTGAGTCAATTCATATAATCCATTAAACCAATAACTTAAACTATAGGATAGAGATAACCTCATAGAAGGTAAACTAAAACAAATCATAAAGCTTCATCCCCAATTTACCTCATATTGATGGATTAAATTAGGAGAAAAAAAATGAATTACAAAAAGGAAAGAAAATTTAAGTCAACCAATTTAACTCGTTAAACCTATGACCCGAGTTTTGAGATTAGGATAACCATATAAAAGTAAATAACAAAAATATAAAGAATAGTCCCAATTAAATGTAATGTTGAAGGATTTAATTTAAATTTGAAAATTGATTCAAAAACGATTTTACTTATTGTTTTATACAATATGACCATATATATATTCCTTACAAAACACTTTTATTTATAAAATTTAGAGTAAAATTACTTAATTTGAAATACAGTAGAGTAAAAGAGATCATTAATCTTATATTACCATATAATTCTACTCCTTTTTTTCCCTAGCTCCACCACATCATGCTCCTTTGCATCTTAAAAAAGGTTATGAGAGAAATATGAATACTTCTAATATAAAAAATGATAATAAAGACATAAGAATAATTCTAGCTAGTTGTTTTAAATTCTTTAAAGTATCTATATTCATATTCATTCTCTCTAATTTTAGCTAAAATAATTAAAAATAATTTTAGTTAGTATTATAAAAAAGTATTGTTATATTCTTGCTTTCTAAAATAGGTACAACAATTATATTTTTGCACTAATAAATCTAACAACAACATCCACAAATATAATATCAATCATTAAACAACACTTAACAACCATACCATAACCCACTGCATCAACATATTGTTCGGGAATTGAAGTTATTTTTAAAAATATATTTATTAAAATAATTTGTTTTTTTTAAATCATTTTTGATATTAACATATAAAAATATCTAAGAACACCAATTTTTTTCTAATTTAAATCAAAAATTAAAAATAAATAACAATCCATAACAATACTTTGACCAATTAGCCTCCTTACCATTCCATACACCCAACATAGTCATCATCATCACCATTTCCTCACAATCATATTATGAATCACCGCCAACACACCAACCCAAATAACTCACCATCACTATCGCAACGAACCTAGCAGATCAACTTACTAACCGTTTGGCATTTGGTTTTGTAACAAATGAAAGTTTGTGGTATGGGTCCCATGTAAATTTTGCTTGCAAACGCCGGTGCAAGAAAAGCACAAATTTGTTGCTTTTCTTGCATCGCAAATTGCCTGGGCGTGGGAATATGAAACGGCGATTGGCTGGCTAGTGAAAGATTTCTTCACAGTTTATGCATTAGATTTTCAATACTTATTTATTCTATTTTGCACAGTTTTTCTTCAAAACAAACAAACACAGCATTACTATATATATATATTGAAATAATCTAAAAATTAATTAAAATATAAATAATATTTACATAATATATGTGTATTAATATAAAAAATATATTTTTATCAGATATTGTAGCGCGCTAAAATAGTCAGGGATTGCAGAGGCCTTCACGTATGGATATTGTTCGTGATGGCATTGCAAATAGTTTGACGAGAGAATAAAAAGAAGTGTTCATTTTACGTGAATTATTCCTTATATTATGAAATTATGATTATTAATATAATATAAATATATACATAAATATATAAATAAATATGTGTGTATATGTTTATGCCCTTTGAAGTAATTTCACAAGTTAAAACCAATATGAAAAACTTGGTAACCAAACACTTAAAACTGCTTTTTTTCAACCTCCAACTCAACCACAGTTTTTAACCAAACACTTCACAACTTATTTTGAACCGCAGTAAAAGCGCTTTTTTTTAAACTTTTTTTTTTCAACCTCAATCACAAAAACAAAAGCAATGTTAAATATACTTTTAGAAGATATAAATATTTACAAAGCTAGCATTTTGAGTTATAAAAATAATAAATAAATAAAGGTAGCATTTTGAATAGATGAGCTTTGCAGTCCTTAAAATTTGCAAAGGCAACAGATAAAAATAAAGTATAAAACAAAAATCCATCCAAACCAGAGACGGATCTCTCTGTCATCATTGAACACACCTTCACTTCACTCTTATTGGTGACTCGGACTTTCTCTCTCTCGTTTGTTCTCTGAACTCATTTCAATGAATAGTCCTTCATAGATTGATGTAAGCTCTAATTCCTTTTCTGTTTATGGGCTTCAACTTGTTTCTGAATTGGCTTTAGATACATTGCGTTCTCTTTATTCCCTCACTCAAATCACAGTTGTTATCTGATCTTAAATAAGATATTTGATCATGGGATGCATCTCTTTTGCTAATTTGGGTTAGTTTACTATCAGTAGGAAAGCAAGGTTTTTGAGTTTTGGAGGAGATATGGCAACTCTTTCTCCCGTACTTGCAATAACCCCATTATGCTTCTGTAATTGTGGATCTTTAGAATCATCTAAATCGATTCATTATGTCTGTAAAGCTAAAAAAGCCAGCCCCACAAGTTGGTTTGGGAGGATGGATGTTGGTAAAGATTCGAGATTGTTGTTTGCTAGATCAAGACTAGCTGCCCAGCAAACTGAACAGATGATGTTTACTTCAAGCAATTCTTTAGTTGACCAGCTAAAGAAAGTTTCGACTTATCTATTTCGGACAGAAATTGGTGGTCATGTCAAAATTTCTGTTGGGAAGATTAACGGGAAGTATGCAGTTTTTATTGAAGTTTCATCCTTGGAATTGGGAGCTAGTGTGATGCTTATCTGGGGGATATACACGTCTGATTCGTCATGTTTCATGCCTCTTGATCCATCCTCTGATGCCAGGACCATAGAGACTCCGCTCCGACAGAATTCTTCTGCTACGTATGCTATTGAGTTGGAGTTTGAAGCTAAACAGACCCCCTTCTACCTCTCGTTTTTGCTCAAACCTACATCGAGTGGTGTGGAAATCAGGGATCATAACAAGTCTAATTTTTGTGTTCCGATTGGATTTTATCGTGGTTATCCAGCTCCACTTGGTCTTTCCTTTTCTACTGATGGTTCCATGAATTTTGCTTTTTTTTCAAGGAATGCGGCGGGTTGCGTTCTCTGCTTGTATGATGATAGTAATTCAGGCAAGCCTGCTTTAGAGCTTGATCTAGATCCATATGTTAATCGATCAGGTGATATCTGGCATGCCTCACTGGAAGGTGCATGGACTTTTCTGAGCTATGGTTATCGATGTAAAGGATCTGCTCTTCAGAGTGACGCAGATAAATTTGATGCCGGGCTTGTTATTTTAGATCCATATTCTAAAATTATCGTTAATTCCATCACAGATAATGTATCTGGCCTGTTGCCTAAGTATCTGGGACGATTATGTACAGAACCTGTTTTTGATTGGAATGATGATGTTCCTCCTAACTTGGCAATGGAGAAACTAGTTGTTTATCGGGTGAATGTGACGCGTTTTACAGAGGACAACTCTAGCCAGATATCCAGTGATGCTGCAGGGACCTTTGCTGGTTTGATGGAGAAGTTGAGTCATTTTAAGAATCTTGGTGTGAATGCAATCCTATTAGAGTCAATATTTCCGTTTGATGAGCAAAAGGGGCCGTATTTTCCATGTCATTTCTTTTCACCATCAATCATTTATGGTCCTTCTAGTGGCTCTGTGGCTACCATTAGCTCGATGAAAGAGATGGTAAAGAAATTGCATGCCAATGGGATAGAAGTTTTGCTGGAAGTTGTTTTCACCCATACTGCTGGAGCTGGAGCATTACAAGGAATTGATGACTCATCCTACTATCGCACCAGCATTACTACAGATTTGGAATCACAAAATGCTTTGAATTGTAATTATCCTATCGTCCAAAGGATGATTCTAGATAGTCTTCAGCACTGGGTTACTGAGTTTCACATAGATGGTTTCTGTTTCATAAATGCCTCATCTCTGTTGAGGTCCTTTGGTGGTGAATATTTGTCTCGTCCTCCCGTGGTTGAAGCAATAGCCTTTGATCCATTACTCTCAAAGACAAAGATCATTGCAGATTGTTGGGATCCCAATGATCTGGAGCCAAAGGAAGCTGCCTTTCCTCATTGGAAGAAATGGGCTGAAATGAATACAAAATTTTGTTATGATTTAAGAAATTTTTTGAGGGGTGAGGGTCTTCTTAGTGACCTCGCAACACGGCTTTGTGGGAGTGGGGACATCTTTTCTAGCGGACGAGGCCCAGCTTTCTCTTTCAATTTTATCACCAGGAACTTTGGACTTCCTCTTGTGGACTTAGTCAGTTTCAGTGGCGATGAGGTAGCTTCAGAATTAAGCTGGAATTGTGGAGAAGAAGGACCCACAAACAAAACCATTATCCTTGAAAGACGACTGAAACAAATCCGTAACTATCTCTTTATTTTGTTTGTTTCACTTGGTGTTCCTGTTCTTAACATGGGAGATGAGTGTGGCCAATCTTCCGGGGGTTCCACTTCATATGGCAGCCAAAAACCTTTTGATTGGGATGCGCTGTCGACAGGTTTTGGCATCCAAACCACACAGTTCATCTCATTTTTGAGCTCCTTGAAAACGAGGCGAGGTGACCTCCTTCAGAAGAGAGACTTTTTGAAGGAAGAAAATATCGACTGGCATGGAAGCGACCAGACTCCTCCGAGATGGGAAGATCCATCCTGCAAGTTCCTTGCCATGACACTTAAGGTTGACAAACCAGGGAGTAGATTGATCTCAGAATCTTCCCATGTAGAGGGTGACATTTTCATTGCTTTCAATGCAGCAGGACACTCGGAAAGTGTCACTCTACCCGAAGTTCCTGAAGGGATGGCATGGCATCGATTGGTTGATACAGCTCTTCCATTTCCAGGGTTCTTCTCAGATGATAGTGAGCCTATCATTCTGCAGCCCTATGAAATGAAATCTCACAGCTGTATACTGCTTGAAGCCAACGTCCATGATGTCTCGTTTTCTTTAACAGGCATACATTTGCAAATACAGAAACAGAACTCCTTTGTTGTAGATTAATTCTATATGGGATTGTAAAGCAGAAAATAAGGATGTTTTTCCAATACAGCGAGTGCATACTTTCGTTTCTTTAACTGAAATTATTATCTGTAATTCTTCTTACATTTTCCTTAATACATCAGGACACCCGCCAAGCTACAACTACATGTTCCAACAAATTTAGCACGTCTGTGGTGTCAAGGTAATTGTCTTTCCGGATTGGAATCTTTCAAGTATAAATGAAAAAACAGGAGATTATTTTTTTTATTAGTTAAAAAGATTTAGAGTCGTTACTTAGTGTAGTATTTTGATATTGGTGTGTGTTTTTAATTATTGATCTATGACAACTCATCCTAGTTGAGTGAACCATGATTTTATGTATACCTTTTTTTTTTTAAGATAGAGTTTTCACAAGTTTTTTTTTGGAAAGTGTTATTCGACAAGTTGGGAGTCAAGTTCTTAAGAGTTTTGTTTACCATCTTTAAACTAATGCTTAGACTAAGAGGGTGAATTAGTGTTTGAGAACCTATCTTATATGTATTTCAATGCATATGCCTTGGAAATGGCATCCATTGTTGTATATTGCTCAATGATGGTACAGTACTAGTTTCCATTCATGAATGAATTTTATCATGCTTTCTTTTATCATGCTTTCTCTCTCTTAAAAATCATAATGTCTTTCTTTGTTTGATGAAATTTCAATAAGATTCCACCAACATCCTTCATAATAATTTGCTCACTTCATTGTCAACCCCTGAACAAGTGTTAGAGTCTCAAGGAGTTACCCTTACTGATATTGAAGCTACCCTTGTTAGGTCTTAATGATTTGGATTCATATTTTCCTTTTCAATTAACTTGCTCATTGGTAGATCTGTTGGATGAGCTATAAAAATATGTTTGAGACTATTTTATCTATATAACTACTTTATATGTCTAAGTTTAGGAAGTATGAATTGTGGAATTGACTCCGGTTTATACCATTTGATATTAATAATGTTAAAGAATGGATTTTTACTCATGGAATTGAATATGATTAATTTATGAAGGTTTCTTTGGTTGATATGTATGTAAAGGTTATGAAATTGTCATCGACTTGCAAATTATTTGATGAAAATCCTTGGAGATTTTTGTTTTCAAAGTTATAATATTAGTATTACAATAGATTTTAGTCATTAAATAAAAATAATGACAATTCTATAAATAATCAAATATTTTTCGTTGACTCTTTTCTAGAAAGATGTCAAATGTTAATGTGAGTATAAAATTCAGGATATAAAATATAATTGTTCAAAGTAGAGAGAGTGAAAACACTATTAAAACTTATGAATTTTTTTTATAATTATCCATTTAATTTATTTTTTTTTCAAATTGAGCATCAACTAAGAGTCAAGTTTTTTATTAACACCACAAGTCGCCAAAACAAAACAAATAATCAAGCTAATGAAATAAAAAAAAATCAAGTGTAAAAACAAAACAACAAGAAATTCCCAATGCATAATAGACATCAGCCTTTTAATTTATTTTAATGTTTGACATATACTCGACCAACATGCCATGAATCGGCTGACAAAAAGACTGCCCCCCCCCCCCCCCCCCCCCCCCGCAAAAAAAGAAAAAAAAAGAAAAGATGATGATGAGTAGGAGTTCATTCTAGATTTCAAGTAGAATACAACTATCTGAATAGAAAGAACTAAAGAACAAACTCAAAACTATGAAAAAGAAGGTGTATAAATATAGACTGGAGAAGGGTACTATCCCTCATCACGAATCTACAACTCTACTACTTTCTTATAGAATTTGTTTGAAAAATAGCATTTTATACATGAGCTTTAGCTTTAACTTTACAGAAAGATAACTAAAGATGTTAGTAACTCCATATATTTTTCGAGGACCGAACCCCCCTCGTCACTAGCTCTACCACAGTTAGCATTCAAGCTACATGCTTTAGGCAAAATCTACGACCCCATTTCAATAACCAGTTCAGCGGCTGCACCCATTGTACCAACTCCACCTAGTCCCAGTAACGCTACAGCCAGTTCTTCTTCATTCCATTGCCTCAACCCCTTGCTTACCCTCTTCAATATATCCACATCAACCTCAAGCACCCATTTCGGCGTGCAAGCCACCATCAAGCACACGAACCCAGACGTGTATGCCCATGCAGTAGCCCAATCACAACCAAGCGATATTTTCCCCTCCAGAGCGCTTGCCAGAAATTCCAAGTGAGCTTTGAGCACTGTTGGCCGTTTTTTTGAGGCTGCTGATTCGGAGTCCACGCCCCACGCAAATGTCCCGCAAAAAAGCGCAAAGTAAGCAAGTGCATAACCCCTTAGCATTGCAACCATACCTCCAGATTCTCCGCCTTCCTGCTCCAGTCCATGGACTGATATAAACCAAGAGGGTAAAGTTTCATTTATCAAAGACTGAACCAAATTTAATCCGCCAGTTATCCATACTAAAGAAGATCCAAGTGAAGCTGCAAGCTTGACACGAGTCATTGCTGCAGCAAGAGAAACTTGCCCATATCGCATCCCATATTTGCTTTTCTTCAATTTCTCCATTGCTCCTCTAGTCAACACACTACTTGCAATATCTCTAACAGAATGCATTAGAAGCGAGAGAATTTCTTCTGTCATGAATATGACATCTCTGACGGATCGATGAACTCGTAAGTAAAGAATTCCAGGGGCGACAGGAGCGATTCCACCAGAAAAGTGGGAGCCAAACCCGTGACCTAAAAGGGCACCCACGCCACCATTGCTGGAAATGTGAGGGGGGCTCAAACCAAGAGTGGATGTGAAGCAGCTCTTCAGAAGCTGAACTACAGCATCACTGTTGTGGTGGAACACAGTACGAGAAGCAGAGAACACAAGGTAGTCACTCCAACGCTTAACCTTCTGGGCCCATAGAGATACTATAATGGGCAAGCATGGCCATGGGCAACCAGCAGCAAGGGCATTCAAGGCTGGGCCAACCAGAGTGAGGAACCTTTCAGACATTTTGTCCAATTTATAAGTAATTGTGAGGCTTACCAGGGCAGCTAATGGCAAAGGAAGTGTAGCCAGATATGTACCCCCTGCAGGAACAAGTATTGAGCCTCATTAATGGATTTAGTTTTTCTACAAATTAAATTCCCTTGTCAAAAATTAAACATATCTCATGCATACTCATTCTTCCTGCTTTATCATGATATGAAGATCTCTAGGTCTAACACATGAATGGACTTGAAAGTTGAAATTTAACAAAAGGATGAAAAATCCCAAACCTAAAACTGTACAAGTATAACTATTGTCTTCAAAAATGCAGTTTGTTGTGGTTTGTTCTAACAATGCATAAAAAACATACAAGAAAAATTTCCGTTTATGAAGAACTAAAAACCCTATAGCCTTAAAAAAGGGAACAGTAATCTGTATGATAAAGAATTACCTACAGAAAGGCTTGGAACATCAACACCAGTGGCAGCCAGTATTTTCTTTATCTGCTGCTCAACAGAGGATAAATTTACAGCTGGGCTCGGCCAATCAGTTCCATTCATAGAAGCTGGCTTCCATATGCCTCGTGTAACTTCAGCTGAGAAGTAGCTTACAATGGTGGCCAAAGATGCTGGTAGAAAATCGGCAAGATCTTTAAGCCCTATGATAAAAGGTGCAGGTGTAAATAGATTAGAATTGAGCGCATAGTTATCAGGGCAAATATTTTTTTTACATTTTGAAGTTTTGGTACAATTAAACTTTAGTCTCTTCACGTCTAAACCAACAATATGATCATTTGGTGATTAAAAATTTAAGATAATGTAAAATTTTAATCCCTCTATACTATCCTCTGCTCTAATATGCCCCTTAGCCACACAGTGATTACAGTATTGTGTTAGTTTTAAGAGAATAAGGCTAAATTTTAACCCTTTTAGATCTCAGTAACACCAATTTTCCTACTTACAAAGTTCATTCACATTTATTTCAATCACATACCAAAACAGTATTCTTGATGTCCTCTCAATATTTTCTATAAGGCACCAACTTCTTCCTTGCATGCCAACTGGTCTCAAACCATAGACTTAACCGATGAAGGAAATCTTGAGCAAATTGCACAAACCTGTAGCCAGTTCACGAGGAGAGAGTCTTCCATGGGCACAGGCTGTCAGAGCAGCATCAAGGGCAAATGGAGTTGCTTCTAAGATATCCCAGGCGGGTATTTTAAGCCTAGCTTGAGCATCTTCAGCACCAGGGTCGGATGAAAGACTACTTCCAGAGGTTGTAGAAGTTGAAGACTGAACGCCTCTATTTATCCTTCTGAACATTAAATTGAGGAGTGCATCAACAATCTGATGAACAGGGGTTCCATGTACAAGACCGGAAAAGGTAGAAGCAATGCATTCCAGATGCTGCCTGTACCAGAGTTTCAACTTCGGGAAAGAATCCATGAATATGGGTTCTACAGACAGACTCAAAATTTTTGAGTATCTCCTACGTCTGAGTTGACGCCTGGTCGGAGTTCCAAAGGATGCTAAAAGGGAATTCCTTACAAGCAAGAGGTATTCAGGGCTTAGATGGGATCCCACTGGTGGTATATCTCCCATCACATGATCAATAGGTGGATGGTCAAATCTCCACAATCTCAGAAGAAGTGTAAAGGCATTAGAAAAAACTGCATGACAAGAAAGTTCTTCGCCTGTTGAAAGAGTCCATGAGACCTCGGGAACAGCAGAGCCAAAGGCCTCACAGATGGGCATCAATGCACTAGCAAGTAGTGGAACCTGGCAATAGATGTTTAACATCAGTTGACAGACAGCATAAGGACAAATTTTTCATTTGTTTCTGCAGTTTGGTTCTTCACTTTAATTTCTATTAACCTTTTGCTTTTATTTATTTTTTAATTTCTTTTAAAAAATTTCATTGACTTTCTCTTCTATGCATATGGATCTCACCCGTGATTTATTAGTTCACAAAATCAAATAAAGGCACATTTGTTTCGTTTTCATGCATATTGAAAACCTCTAAATTCCATCGTGACAAACTCTTTATAAAACAACCTCTTCAAGAACTTATAATTTTTCTTTTCTTTATGTGTAAAAGGACACAGGGGCACCAGTCAGCAAAAGACATGCATTACAAATACAGACACAAGTCAGTAAAGAAGTGTTGTTAAAATTCAACCCACCAAGCCATGTAAGGATAAAATCTGCACGCAATCCACAGATGATATTCCAACAAGAAGAACATTTAAAAGCGGAGCATAATTTATTAAGTGACTCTCACTCCCAGAGTAATCAGCAGGAACTTCAGGCGACAGCAATTTTATAATGAAAAGAATTGTATGTTCCTGTAAACAACAATAGAATTAATTAATAACTTCAACTGGAGAAGGAGTGGGGAGGAGGGCTTCTGAAACATTACCTGAATATTCCAACCACGAACAAGAGAGGCTCCACAAAGAATAGTAGCGGCAGATATCTTCTCATCATCAGAACCATTGGCTGCAATCTCATAAATTTTCTCGATCGCTGATAAGCTTCCATCAAATCCATCTTAAATTCAGTTGCCATACCACTGGGTAAATATACAAAAAAAAGAGCATCTGACATGCATGGTTCAGGAAAAGAATGGCATAACTTAGGACCAGGTTAGGGAATTAGGGAATAGCATTTTGAGCAAGATGCTATGACCTTCATCGTATGCACATGTATTTGAATCTTCCTCTAGAGTAATTACAACAATATGATGGATGACAAATCCTAATCATAAAACCTCTCGACTTGATTGTATTCAAGTTATGCAGAATTTTAAAAAACCCCATTATGGAATTTGTCAACATAACAACATTCAAAACACAAAAGCACTTCTTGAAACAGCCTCTTTTAAGGTATTCACATGATAGCATCACTGACCAAAAAATAATGACATTAAGAGCTAACCTCTTTTAAGGCATTCATAGGATAGCATCACTGACCAAAAAATAATGACATTAAGAGCTAATTATTATGAAGCTAATTAGATCAAGTTGACCATTGTTCATTGCTTTAAATTTTGAACACCCTACACCATAAGAATAAACATTTATAAAAATTCACTCTTGTTAAGCAAAAATGAAGATAAAACAAGCCATTCCACAGAAAAACACTGCAATTGTATAGAATCACAATTTAGCTAAAAGGAAAAAAACCCTAGAATCTCAAGAATGGAAACAGAGGCCAAATGATGAGAAACAAAACCAATGGAAAGAGTGCTATCTTGAAAATGTAAAACAATTATGATGGTTTATAATATTCAATGTTAAGTCTTATTCAAAGAAGATAGGAAACTCATGCTGTCTCGATTATAATGATAGTGCAGTATTCTGTTCATCATCCATGCAATAAAAAAAACCCAGGAAAATTTAAAGGGGAAAAGGAATAGATGAATTCAAATATAGTTTTTAAACAATGTCACTGGCAGCATACCTGGAAGCTGGAGTTGAAACCAAAATGTTTATCATTGAGAGGGTTAAAGGTGACCCATTCATCAATGACGACCAGCCAGGTGTTTGACTGGGAACACTCCTAGGTACTTGGTTGGCAAGATTTACATAGCCTGGCCATAAATATGCCGATGTGTCCAACATATTTCTTGCAATACAAGCCTCAACAATAAGGTGCCTCAAGTTTCCAGCTGCAAAGTAATAAAATGGAAAACAAGACTAAAATTCAGAGCCACAGAAAAACAATAAAGACTGACATCCAGGGCCAACAGGTTGAGAACAAAGAAAAAAAAAAAGCAAAATAAACCTAGAAGAGCAGTGGATAGATAATCATATTTTGGGAAGACAATAGATACTAGCCTACTATAAAACTATAGGAGAAAAATAGTTCAGATTCTAGCAAAAACAACTATTTTGTTGTTTTTGTCACCCTCTAAAGTCTGAAATGAGGAAAACAGTGAATAGCAATTGAAAAAGACTGGTGTTAGAAAACAGATAAAGGTTCAGTTAGCTCATCTAATAATTGTTTTCTTTTTTTCTTAAGAAACCCCCTATTTACAGGGGAACTTTCTAAATGTACAGAAACAAAAAATCAGGCTGCCAATTCAAGTTGTAACATTTTGGTAGCAGAGGAAATTGAACCAGTTTAGCAACATCATTGGGATTTTACCAAAAAAAAAAAAAAACATCATTGGGATTATCTTGTTTCCGCACCAAACACAAGGTTTGATAATATGAACTGCAATGTTAAGGAATGTAATCACTTACAGCAGTTGACTGGCATGTCATTTGTACTCATGCTATAACCATTACTGACAGTAAGGCCTGAGATAAACATTATAGCTTTTGCGGCAGCTTGATTAGCTACCGAGCTAACAGGATGAGGCGGAGTCAACAACCCCTCATAGTCACCCAATAGCTGCAGGGAAGTAATTAGACCCTTTCGACGTTTCCCCTGTTTTTCTTTTCTTTGATTGGTAGGGCTCTGTTGCGTTTCATCAATCAATTCACTTTCCTCTTCCTCAATAATATTAGCCACTACAAGGGTTGTGATAGACAATAACATGGACAAGCCTGTATCAAGACGAGGTACTGGACCCTCACTAGGATTTCTTTCCTGAAAGAACACATATAGGTTATGCACTGAAAGATGCATAAATCATTAAAAGTTAAAGAAGGTTGCGTAAAACTCACAAAAATAAGGAGAGAAAAAAATGTCATTCCTATGGAGAAAATAATGAATAATGCTTCCTGAAAATTGATTTCATTTGATTCCCTAGTTCAAGCTAGTACATTAAAAAGACTTCAATTGTCTCAGATCACTTTGTATACTTTATTCTTAAATTTATCACTACAGAATCAGTATTTCTCTGTGTTCTTGTTGAAAACATATATTCTGTCCCACCCCTAAAATCCTGCTTTATTAGTGCTTTGCATAACATTAAATGAATACCACCAACTATGTTTTTTTCTGGGAGTTAACGAAACCTACATGAACAGCACATGAGAAATAATAAAATAATGAAGCTTGTTTAAGATGCCATATTATTTATATTCTTCAAAGAATAGCTATTCTATGACAAGCAAAAATGACTGATGGATGAACCAAAAATGATATAGAATATACCAATGAAATTTAGAAATCTGGTTGTTAACTGGATTACATTTTGCAGTATAGATATTAACTTTTATTTCTAGTCAATTGTCAAGAGTGGTTTTTAGGTATAAACTTTATTCTACTACCTACTTGGTAATTGGCTTTAGTGCCCATTAACTCAGGTTTAGCATCACAATTCCATTCTAATCTTCTCATTCTGCTGACTTCACCCCTTTCTTCCTATTTACCCCTTGGATACACCGCATGTTATATCTCATACTTGTGGGAGTGCTTTGTCAGGTATATGCTTATTTGGGTCTGTGAAAGACATTAAACATTTCAGAAGCACTAGTTTAAGCCCTTGTTCAGTATCTAGTTTAAGCCCTTGTTCAGTATCTGATATACCAAATTGCTGCTTATGCAAGAAGAAAAATAAAAATTAGTGCCCTAGGGACTCAAACTCTTCCCTACTTTCATAACAAAGGGTGTGATAGTAAACGATTATAATAAATTAAGGAGCTGTGAAACTACTCTTTGCACAATCCAATAAAATTTTGAAAAAAGTAGGAGACTTGAAAGACTGGTTTGTGCACATCAAAGTCAAGGGAAGCTAATATCCAGCGTTAGAAATTGAAACAGCAGATTCTAATAGAAGAGGTTGAGGAAAATTAAAGAGTGTTGAAGACAGCATAAGTTGGAAGGAGAAAGATAACAAAAACATGAGAACAACATGGAAAACTAATCCAAGGAAGATCAATACTTAACCATTACAAAGCTCAAGACAAAGTTTTCTCCAACTACACTTGAATGGTGAAAGATAAATTTCTATTCAAAAGTAAAATAACAGAGCATCGATATAGTCTTTCCTATTCGAATTCATTCATTTACGATAGATGAAACACCTACCATCCATATTAGGTCAGTCTCATGTTGTAAAAAAAAAATTATAGTTGTAACTCCCTCCTTGTAGTTCTTCTTTTTTTCCTCCCTGTTCCACCCATGCTCCCTTAATTTTTCTTCT
Source organism: Salix caprea (assembly GCA_964035475.1). Taxonomy (NCBI): domain Eukaryota; kingdom Viridiplantae; phylum Streptophyta; class Magnoliopsida; order Malpighiales; family Salicaceae; genus Salix; species Salix caprea. Next base: position 2,498,027 of record OZ037755.1, on the reverse strand, counting down.
CTTGCTTTACAATATTTTCTTTCCTCTCCATTCTTCTCAAATGTTTTCTACCCAACATTCAGTCTCAAAAAAATACAAGGGTGAGTTTTCTTTCAGAATTGTTTTGTAGTTCTCAACTTTATGTTTAGTTCCTTCTTACGACCATGGAAATATAAAGAAATGAAGTTTACTAACTACTAGTTTTCTGAAACAGGAAAGGAAGTTATGCTTAGCTTGTCTCTAAAATAACCAGAGAGCAATTAAGAAACAGGTGAACCAAACATGGCTGCTTAATTTTTTTCAAAGTAGAAAATATGGAGAAGTACTTGCTTTTAAGGAAACTTGAAAAATAGAGAACACACTTTTCCAAGAAAAATATTTTTATTTTTAATTTGTTCATTTTCTCCACTTTTTTTTTCCTCCAAAAAGCCTTCTAGAACTGAAAATTTTTCCACATGACACCCATAGATTTTTTTATCAAATTAGAACTAGTACCCACCCTCTGAACTAGCCGTAAAGATGCAATCCATAGGCCTAGAAAAGTATCATGCCAAGTGGTACAATTTACTGCTTGCAGAGCTTTGACCAAACCTGCAACATAAAATTGGAACGATAAATATTCATTCATCACCTACAATCCTACTCTATAGGTTTGTAAAAGATCTTGGCATAAAAAAAGAGATGAACCATACTAATAAGATTTTCTATAGCACTAGTAGTTGTCACTTGTGACCCATCCATAGTGTCTTCTAGAAATAGATCAATAGGTAGCCAAATTGCAGACTGACTTGCCCCGTGGCATTGACCAACGGAAGATTTGAGAGACCCTGAAAACATGACTGCATGAAACTCATGTTGTGAAATTGTTTTGCACTCTCGAGACAAAACCTTGCGGGTGTCATGTGTCAACTGCAGAAAAGCATCTGGTGTTACGTGTTTTGAGTTCCTCAAAGCTGCAGAATGCACAACAAGCAGTTGCAATCGCTCGATGAAGCTTCCCCATTGTGAAGGCCTAAAAGGATAAGAGAACATCTTTATTAAACATGTTTCATTCATTAAATTTCTCCAATTTCTAGCATTAACCACCCTAAAGTAAAATTCAGAAGACCATGCCAGGTTAGGCATCATTTAGGTTGAGCAAGGAAAACCACCTTAATGGCTTGTCCCCCACTTCTTCCTATAAGACACAAGTAAAACTAATCATGACACTAAATATCTCACATGTTTTGACGTGCCAAGTAAATTAGCCTGGAGGTTAATTTGTTCTTTAGAAACTCTCCAATTAGCTCTATAGCCATTGTAGTATTTACTTTGTGCAACCCCTCGTGGTGCTCATTTCTCTTCTCACTAAAGTTCCCGTGACCATCTATCTCCATAACCTCCCGTCTGGGTAGCCATCTAGAATTCTTTTCTGCACTTAGCTCCAGCAAGCCTTCATCATCCAGGGAAGCATCAAGTAACTGCCACATGATTGAAAAGACAAATTCAACCAGAAGAAGGCCAGTTTCACACAATTGCTCGCCAAATATTTGGGAAAGATTAACAACATCATCTATTGATTTCATGATCCTGTAATTGGAACAGAAAGATGTTAATATCTACAATATAAATTTAAAAGTATACCATAAAAAACTAAATGGAAGGATTCAGATGATCTTTCAGGATTTTTGTTAGTCATTAAGCAGGCACAGAAAGATTCTTTATTACAAAAGTTATTTATGCAGACTCTGCCAGAGAAAAATAAAAAGGACAACTTTTAAATTCCACAGATGAGGCAATCACAATTGGCAGGATTGCTAGGACCTCAGAGTATCCAAATTGAATGCATTCAAAGTCTGGATCCAGGAGTAAACATGAATGAATCATCTATTTAACAACATAAGCACAGACCAATCACAAATCTACAATTTTCTACCTAATTGTTTCTGTTTATCATCCTAAATGTTTACATCATTGCATTATGTTACTGTTTTAAGAGATACATCCACAAAGCGACCCATGCACATAAGTTTGGAAGAAAAAAAAGCAGAGCTGCAGTTTTCAGCATAAAACTGCAGTTAGTTCTTTGAGTTGCAGCCTTGTAACCATCCATGGTCATGAAGAAGGTGAAACACCCGTGAAACATCTGAACAAAGGCTGCAAAGATTGATTGAAACTACCACAGTCCTCAGCAATCACCCAAGCCCGCCAGCTCCTTGTGAAAGAGAATGGCTTAGAAACTACTCTCGTTCCCATTTTCCATATTCTAACCCAAATGAGAGTTAAAACCAACCATGGTGGTGATGATGCAGTTTCCTCTTTAATCCAACAATGGCGCCTACTATTACCAAATCTCCTATTATCCCGTCTCGTCATCGTCTCTCTTTCAACATTACATTTTTTTATCCAGAAAAGGAGAAGAAATCACCATGCATAACTAGACAATTTAAGACTTGCTATATCTGTCTATTCCAATCAACAATACCAAATTTTAATGTCGTACTACATAGCACCATAAGCAGCAACTAAGAAACCCAAAAAAAAACTCACAATTGATGGTTTGGTGAAGCGATTAGAGCTGAAAAAGAAAAGGCATGTCTCTTTACGAGTTCCATATACAGCCTATACGCAGCCGGGTGGAGCTGTCGATTCGGAACAACCCTGTAAATAAATAAAATAAAGATAAAATAAAAACCTTTTTTGGCATAAGATTGAGATAATATCAATGAAGGTGATGCCCTGCCTGGTAGAGAGAAGAGCTAGGACGAGCAAAGGAGGGACGAGGTTGAAGGAGAGGGCCTTCTCGAGAAACTTCCACATGATAGGCACGTGATTATCGAAGCAGATGTGAGAGACTAATAGGTGAGCCAGCTCCACTGAGGGCAAATCAACGCCAGCAGAGTTGAGATTGGAACTGAGTTGGATCGCCCATAGTTGCGGGTCACAGTTCTTGACCTGAGCTGACTTGGTGAGTTCAAGTACCGAGTCCCACACGGTACAACTCGCCGCCGCCATATCTCAACTCAATTCCTGTCTGGAAAGTGGATTTGGATTCCCTGTTTGTTGGCGTTGCTTTGGTCTCTGCTGCTGGAAAGGAAGGGAAAGGAGAACTGGAGAAGTCCAAGGAAGGCCGGACTAAAAGACTCGGAAACAGGCGGGCATGTCATCACGTGGAGTCCAAATTTTGGGGATTTTATTTCCAATTTTTTTTTAATTGATTTGAAGACTAAGTAAATAATGAATTATGTCTTTCGTTACTTGTAGGGTTATATTGTGGATCGTATTAATTTTTTAATATAAAAAATTTATAAGAGAAGAAAAGGTACAAAAAAAAACTTATGATTATTTGAAAAATAAATAATAATCAATTAATCCTCCATCGACCAAAATGAAATATATCAAGAAAACCACTTTAAAACGTACCAAATGCTTTAAAAATATATTTTTATTTTATTTTTTGAAAAAAACTAAGACAACAACCTATTTATTTTTTGTAAGAACTAAGACAACAAACTATCATATTGAACTTAGGTTTTTTAGTTTGATTTATCAAATCCATGATACAAGTCATTATTTTTATTGGGATTAATAATTTTTAAAAAAAATATATATTGTTTACCTAAATATAAGATAAAAAAAAAAAGAGGATGAAATTAGAATAAAAAAAATATATATTTATTATCGTATATATTTTAAATTTCTTTATCTATTTTCTATATAAAAAAAATTATTGTATAACAATATGATTGAATCAGTGAAGATGATTGATTGAAATTTCAGTTTGCTTATTAAATTGACCCTAATTTTCAATATTTTTTTCTTTCCAAGTGGTAGAATAAACCATCTTTTTCTCTAACGTTCCCAGAAACAAATCCTTTTTTTCTCATCCAGCATAAAATGTCTTATAAAAATGAACACATATATAAAATATTAGAAATTCTCCCGTTTGCTTGAGATTTCAAGAAATGTAAGCAAACATATATAAACAACTACGCGAATATATGCTTCACTTTGCATTACTACAAAAACTGTACATGAATCCTTCATACCTAGCAGCACATCACGTCATTCCTGTTTCTAAGTGCAGCAAAATATTGTCCAGCTGAGTGCACAAAGATCAACAGATGATAAACTAAAAATCAACTGGCCCTGCTGCTTTCTTTGAATCTAGACACCAACATTTGTAATTTGATTTTGAGAGCTGGTATAGTTCATCTGGGGTCATGTTCTCGAGTTCCTCTGCTTTCTGGGACTCAAAACCACTGTCTGAATTTGGAGTTCCAATTCCATTAACTTGATGATCTTGAGCACGCATTCTCTTGTACAGTCTCATAACAGAAACACAATCTACGTATGGATCATGCTCCCCTGTCTGGATATTATACCTGTGAAGCAAAAAACTTCAGAGTAATTTCAACTAGGAAACACTGCCCATTAGTATGAGGTGCACGATGATCATCCCAAAAACTATAACAAAAAGATCAGCAGAAGGTTTTAATGTTGGTTAAACTCTCCACAATGACTATTATTTGTGAACCAATAATGACTTTCAAAAGTGTTTGCTGAAAGTAGTAGTATCTGAGTTCTGGAAAGCCAGCATGTTGGGCACAAAGAAGATATCATCTTTCCCAAATCCTCTTTGACCAACATGATGAGAAATTCCAGTCTTTTCTGATGTGAATTGAAGAAGAAAAAGTTGCCAACTATATTTATAGAAGTATGGTGTTTGAGCATCATAAATCCAAATGCAACGAAATTGTCAAAAAAAAAATCTTTTAACTTGGGAATTGATTTGCATAATTTTAATTACATCTGAGTTGCATTTTAATAGAAAAATAGAGAGGACAAGATAACACAAAAGCATCATTTCTAGTTCAAGTATTGGTTACTAACTAAAATAGTTAGCCATATAAGGATTCAGCCATCGTGCATGCAGGAGAGAAGATCCAATCACCATGAAGACATCGCGAAAGAAACAAGAAAAGAAAGAGCAACTTGCCCAAGATATGTTTTGGTGAGGTACTTGAGCGAGTGGCTAACCAGATTAGTTTTCAACAATGGACGGTATTTTGCAGTATCCCTGCTCAAATCAAAATCAAAGTGCATTGTAACTACACAAGAAGGGAAAATGAAAATCATAACGTAAAAAATCCTTAAATTATTCAGATCCAAAGCAAGGAGAACATGCACATACCATTTGTGATGGATAACTCAGATAATATTACATTTCAAATTACAAGGATCTCCAGAACAAGAATATAGGTGTTTGAGAAAACGAGTCATAAATATGACTCGTTTTCTCAAACACCTGATATAATTTGGGCCAGTCCCCGAGGTTCTGTCTTGGCCTGTAGGGGGGGGCATTCCCAATATGGATGCCATGGCAAGATTTGCCAGCAGTTGAAGATGTATTATGGCACTCCTAACATGGGTAAGGGAGTTTAAGACAAGGCAAACCTTATGTTCATTTAGAATGTGTTTGGATACATCCCAGGGAGACTAGAATGTTGCAAAACAGCAGTAAAGTCACAAGAAAACTTACCAAACCTTCAATATTATCAGTACTCAATGTGCAGCAAAAAGCTCCTATTCAATAATATGAAAATTTGTTGGTTTATTTCAGGACACGTCAAAATGACCACTGAATGTCATTATTCCAACAGCAATTAGTAGCTTTTTGATTTGCTTCACCTAGAAGTAGACTACATGGTGGATTAGTGGTATTATAAAAAGGTCAGATTTGTAAAGCAGTGGTGCGGCTCAGTAATTGTTTTCCAATCCAAAATCATAGGTACAAGTTGTAGTGTTCCATCCCAAATTGCAATTTCAACCATAAGAAGAGTTTAATCTACCTCAGCAAATGACCAGGATAGTTTATCCTCAAGCAATCCAAACCATGCTTCAAGTCATGACCCACAAGCAGTCTAGCCTTTCCGCTGTCTGACATTAGTCTCCTAGCAGATTCTCCATTGTACAAAATTTCCAGAATTTTGTCTTGTACTTCCTTATGTGACTTTGAATTTCTTAGATGTTCTTCAGTTAATCCAGTTATTTCATATCTGAAAACATGTGTATAAGTTTCAATAAAAAAAGACTTTCCTAAATATATACCAAGGATTGTGTCAACACAGAAGCACCTGTAATCAGTAACAGTACTTTGAGGTTGAACATACGTATGGAAAATAATATCTTCATCTTCATCAACCAGACACACCCTTGCGCAAAGGTCAAGTGATCCATCAGTTCCACCACCAACCATTACACAGTTGAAAGCAATGGCTTTGGCATCTTTGGTGGTGTGCTTTTCATCACCAGATCCTGCAAAAGGCAAAATCTTTGTTCCCTGTGAAAAGAAGGGAAATGGATGACAGGACTTTTAGTAATTAATCATTCAAAACGCACAATAAATAAAATAAAAACCCCTACGAGATAGACAAGTTACCATTTTTACATAAGAATTTACCAATCAACAACTTACAAGGGAAGCAGGCGCAGATAGGGGGCATATTTCTCTATGCTTGACAAGAGAACTGGGGCTATCATAGAGTTTCAAGCAGAGATCACAACCTTGGGCAGAGAAAGTCCTCGAACAGCTAGCCCTTGATAATGGGCCTAAATAATTGGAGGAAAACATGGAAAAGAGAGAGAGAGTAAACTTTAACAGATAAAACAATCACAACATGGAATAGAATGATACCAGTAAGGTGATTCCTCAGAGATTCATAAGATTTGCAGTGCTTTTGGCAGACCCCACATTTAGGCTGATGAGGTGTGTGGTAGGAAATCTTCATGTGCTCAACAAGATGTTCTTTTTTCTTGAATTGCTTGTAGCATGCAAAGCACTTGTGCCTGCTTCCATGAAACAACAAGAGGACTTAAACAAGTTCATACACATGCAATGGACTTGGAGTTTCTGAAGAAGATAGCCCGAATTCATTATCAAGACAAAGAGATGAATTGAAAGAACAAATTATTGACAGACATGAAAGCGAGAAAGACCGAACGAGAGATACCTTTCGGTTCGCGATCTTGTTGGTGGGTCAGCTTCAGCATCCATGGCGATTCTTCCTAGGATTCGGGCGACACAGAGACAGAGGAGGACAAAAGGCTAGGATGGTTTTTGATGGTAGTATTTATTTTGAACTATTTTCAAACATAGCTTATGTTCAAACCCAACTTGTTTCAAGCAAAAAAATAGCCATCTTTTTTAATTTATTTTGTGTGGTTTGCTCTTTTTTTATAGGTTTTTTCAACTCTCCACTGAAATTGATTCTATATAACTAATCCAGTGAAGCTTCCACGTTAGGTTCACCATCCTCTTTTTATGTTAATATTAATAATTTAAATCCATAACAAAGTATTTTTATCAATAATTATGGTAATGAGTGATTATGCTAAATGCAATTACGATTAATTATAGCAACATTAGAGAACATTCATGAACACATAGAGTATTTGTGTTGATCAAGTAGAATTTAACGTCCAAACTCTCGTAAAAATTCATTGTAAGAGCAGTAAACTGTGTTTCAAAAATATTTTAAAAAATAATAATAAATATTTTTTTATTTTAAATTAATTTTTTTAATATTTTTAAATATTTTCATGTGATAATGTTAAAAATAATATTTTAAAAAAATATTATTTTAATATATTTCTGGAAAAAAAAAATTAACTACACTTTCAAACACTCTATAATAAGTTCAGTGCAACTATGCAAGTGTTGGGTGAAGAGGATCCCTTCCAACGTGGACTTTAACAGCCTAATAAAATGCATTAGCTAATATTTAGAGGATATTTGACATTATTCAAGTGTTTTTGAAAAATATTATATTTTTTATTTTAAATTAAAAAAAATTAATATTTTTAAATTATTTTTATGTGCTGATATCAAAAATAATTTTTAAAAAATAAAAAAATAATATATTGCACAAAAAACATTTTAAAAAATTAACCACATTTTTAAACAAGCTCTAAATAGGTTACTTTGTAAATAGTAGCAAAAAAAAACTAACATAAAAAATTAACTAAAAAAAATCAAATCATTAAAAAACTTAAAATATTTTTAAAAATTTCTGGCTCGATTCGGTTTAGTTTTTTCCAATAGGCTCGATTCTGGCTCGATTCGGTTTAGTGTCAAAGCATAGAAATTAGAATGGACTCGGTAATTTACACGGATCATCACTTCATTCAGCCATATTCTTAACACAAACTTTTACAGACTCGGCCACCAGCCCTATTCCAACGATTCACCAAAAACAAAACAAAAAATCAAGAAAAAAGAATTTTTTTTCGAAGAAAGGTCAATTATTACTATTTTGACAGGAATATTATTGAAAAATAAAAAGAAGAGAAACTAAACAAAATGATCAAACCATGTCAATTAATCGTCCGAGACTGGTGTGGAATTAAAGACAATAATCCCCTTCATTTTACTCTATTTCAGACCACCACCTGTATCTTTTTAGCAGCACCTAGAAAAACATTGCATCGATGCAAGCTCAATAACTGGTCTTTTTCTTCTTTTTTCGAATAACAATGGCTGGCCTTCTAACCCGCCCCTTTAGGATCCCCGGTCACCAACACTCACTGAAGCACTTTCGAGACTACCCCTGCTCCAACTGTTCTACCTCCTTCCCTCAAGGCAAACCTTTGTCCTGCCATATCAAGAACATGCAATGTAATTGGCACAGTAACAAGGCTACAGCCCTTGGTCAACATAAACAGCGACAAAAATAGCAGATTTATCATGTGCATAATTTCACACAAGCGCTTTCAAGCGCACGAGTCATTTGAAAAACAGAAATAAAATCAGTGCATGGACAAACTACGAGTTGACTTGAGACACAACAAGTTTCTTCAATCAGACATGCAACAGTAGGTCTGATTATAATATGTCAATTGTCAATTTCAGATGTGATGTGCCCAAGAATTTAAAGTTGTTGCCTTTTAAAGTTGCATGGCAGGAGCAGGTTATTGCATCCAAGGAAGATCAATACGTAACTTGCACCAGAAAATCAGAACGAGGGTTCTAGTTGAACAAACCTTTTTCAAGAGGAACTGGTAAGATTAGCTCAAAGACTGCAGTCACGTTGTCCCCAGGCATAACCATCTTGACATTTTCTGGCAACTCTACTTTTCCTGTGATATCTGCAGTTCGCAAGTAAAACTGAGGCCTGTAGTTGGAGAAAAACGCAGTATGACGCCCTCCTTCATCCTTTGTGAGGGAGTATATCTCTGCCTCAAATCTCTTGTAAGTTTTTACAGTTCCAGGCTTAGCAATAACCTACATAATGAGTGGAAACAAGATAGTAAAGCAAGCCTATATCAATTCAAACATCCATATACAGTGTATTTCTAATAAGATTCTTTCATGCAATTAATGCATTGATCAATAATGACCATAATGATGCCAACTGAAGTAGATATTATATGAGATACCAGATTTACACAGTATCTACCACAAGGATAAAATATTTTTGGTTCAAAATTACTGACCTAAGTAGTATGAATCCACTATATAAATTTGATAAAAACAAATCTAGAATGAATTTATAAATTTGATGAAATGAAATCTAGAGTCCAAAAACAAAATTGTTTCCACTCTCTCATTAACCTTACCTGCCCACGTTGCACATCTTCTCGTTTCAAACCACGAAGGAGAAGACCCACGTTATCTCCAGCCTAGTAAGATAAACATACTCACCAGTCATTTAATAACTGCTGTAAAGAAGAGTCTATGGCCTAAAGAGTAAATAGCACTCAAGCTGTTGACTTACCTGTCCTTGATCCAACAATTTCTTGAACATCTCAACACCAGTAACTGTAGTTCTCTTAGGACCTTCCTGCAAATAAAAGCCTTAGTACAAGGAGCACAATAATATACAGAGCACTCTCACTCAAATTTCAAAGCCAGACTATACTTAAGCGTGTATCAGCCTCAAGACTTGTTGGTTAATATTCAAAGGAGTTGTACAGTAAATCACAGCTCAATAAATTTGTGGATAGAAGTAAACGAGGGTGCTTGACAAGCAATTAAAAATAAAAGGTTAGATGAACTTTTACTTTTGATAGTCCCAAAATTTCAACTTCTTCACCAACTTTGATGGTCCCTTGTTCAACACGGCCAGTCGCAACCGTTCCACGTCCCTTCAATAAATGTAAACATTCAAAATAAAGGAGAGCACACCTTTTTTCATGTACAAGCAAAACATATTTTACAACAATATCAATTAAATAATGTGAGAGGCATGATGCCCAGTTTACTGCAATGAGACATGAGCAAGCATTATGCCCAGTTTGAAGAATGCGACAGGCATTATGCCCAGTTTACTGCAGTATGACATGACATGATGAAGAAAGGACATTCCAAGTCAAAACATCTTAAATGTAAAATCATGGTGAGTGTTTTGTATGAAGGAAAGATGGGAATTTACAGCACTATCAAATGGGTTACCTATTTGATCACCAGCCTATTTCAGATAAGGAAAGAGTTTCCCACACAAACTAAGGAAATGAAATCCCAAAACAATGAAGAAAACACTAGAAGGTGCTGCAGTCATGCAGTTAATTCTTGTGAACAGATAATCTACACACAATATGCATTATCTGCCTATTTTACCTGAATTGAGAAAACATCTTCTATTGGCATCAAGAAAGGCTTGTCGAGAACACGCACAGGGTCAGGAATGTATTCATCCACAGCATCCATCAACTTTAAAATGGCTTTCTTGCCTATTTCCTCGTTTGTACCCTGTAACGCAGACAATGCTGATCCCCGAACAATAGGGATATCATCTCCAGGAAACTTGTAGAAACTAAGTAGTTCTGTAAAAAAAATGTTAGTGAAGAGCTTGTGGCAAAAATATAAAAATGAAAATAAAACAGAAGCAAGAATAACTTTCCAAAAACATCATCTACAAAGGACAATACCTCGTAATTCCATTTCCACAAGCTCTATTAACTCTGGATCCGATACAACATCAACTTTATTCAGAAAGCACACAAGTGATGGTACACCAACCTAGCCAAAGCATTCAGAAAAGTAAGTTCAAGCTTGGATCATAAAAAACATGTAAAAGGGAAAACTAAATATGCTTTAGATTCTAACAGAAGAAGCCAACCTGGCGAGCAAGCAAAATATGCTCCTTTGTTTGTGGCATGGGCCCATCAGCAGCAGATACAACCAGAATTCCGCCATCCATTTGAGCAGCTCCAGTGATCATATTCTGCAAATAAATTAGATTCATCACTAGGTAAAGCATCCATAATACAGTTTAAGAGTATTAGACTACTTAACCAGCAAACTCTAGGAGATGTTAAAAAATACTGGATTTTTCTGAAAAAATCCCAAGATTGTCAAATCCGAAATAATTTCTCAGTCCACATCTCATAACATGACCATCACTTTCTTCACCAGAATTTCTAATGAATAGCTTCCAGCACTTTATGTAGGTCCAGGAAGACATTAGTCAAAACATGTAAGGTTCCTGAAAAGAACATGAAATTATCCTTGCCATGCATTCACCAGTCTTGCAACATATTTCTAGAGCCTCCCGCATCTTTAATTCTTTACATACAATAATTGCAACAATGCAAATTAAGCCTAGCATGTTATGCAGCCAAAGAATCCAAAAATTGAAATATATCTTCATTTTTCATTCAATAATGAACTAAATTCATGACTGACTTTAACATAATCTGCATGTCCAGGGCAGTCCACATGGGCATAGTGACGCTTAGCAGTTTCATACTCCACATGTGCCTGCAACATCATATTAGAAAATAAGAATAAAAACCACGTATATTTATTTAGAAGAAAAGGCAAAAACACAAAAAAAAAAAAAAATAGTCCATAATTGGCATATCCGAACTGATAAATATAGCACTAAGCAGTGTTAAAAATAATGAATTTAGTATATGAAATAAATGAAGAAAATAAGTGAAGGGAAGGGAGGGACGGCCATTCTAACCGTTGCAATCGTAATTCCTCTCTTTTTCTCTTCGGGGGCCTTGTCAATTTCATCAAAAGCAATGGCCTTGGCTTTCCCTTCTTCTGCTAGCACCTAAACACAAACAAACACTTACGGTCCTACCCAATCGAATGTCCCAAACTTTTAGAACCAAGAAAATGCATGAACAAGTCAAACCTTTGTAATAGCAGCAGTCAAGGTAGTCTTGCCATGATCAACATGTCCAATTGTTCCCACATTCACATGAGGTTTACTGTCAGCACAAAAAACAACAAATTATACAGTCAACAATCTAGTCAAGTCACTCCTTTTTCCTCATTCTTTCACCAGCTACCCCATTCACAAACTCTCATCAATGTTGGTTTTCTCTTTTCACCCAGACAAACTTAGTATAAGGCTAAAAAACAAAAGAAAAAGGAAACAATATAACGGATTGTTTTTCTCCCTCGAATCTTCTCTTTAAAAAAGAGAAAAAATCATAAGGAGTAAACCAGAAAAGTTTTAAGAAAATAATAAAATGAGGGATAAAATAAAGTAAACTTACTTTCTGGTGAAGGTGGCCATGGATCTCCACCATGGATAAGAAGAGGTTCTTTCATTTGAAGAGAGAAGAGATTCAGTAAGGGAGGATTGCGATCCTCGGCAGCAGAAGTATATTTGCGAGGAGAATGGTAAAAGTCGCTTCGAATTAGGGTTTCTAAGGGCCAAAGAAGCCATCTGGGTTCTATTCAGAAACGAAATGTCTGTTAGAGAGAGAGAGAGAGAGAGAGGCGGAGAAGGGAGGAGAAGAGAGAGCAAAAGATTTGCTGTTACAGTGGCTTGGGGGTTTAGGGGTTTTAGTTCTATGAGCCCGACCTGACTCTATATTTTGTGGCCCATCTTATCAGGCCCAAACCTCATGCTCTTTGTTTGGGTTTACATGGACTATGGGATTGACAATCTAAGGGTCTCATAGAGTTCAGGGCCTCTACAACTCATGGGTGTTGTCGTTTAAAAAATGTTTTTTAAAAAATTTATTTTTATTTTTTATTTTAAATTAAATTTTTATGTGTTTTATTATTATTTTGATACGGTGATATCAAATATAATTTTTAAAAAATAAAAAATATTATTTTGATGCAAAACAAAACCATACTTTTAAATAAAAACTCATTAGTCTTTCACATTTTAGTATTGGGCACAACACTTTTGCCCCCATTTGGACGGATGCCTTTGTTTTGTCATGGTGTTTTAAAAGTTTTTTTAATTTTTTTTGAAATTTTTTTATGTTTTTAGATATTTTGATGTATCTATATTAAAAATTATTTTAAAAAAATAAAAAAATATTATTTTGATATTAAACAAAAAATACTTTTAAAAATAACATGAATTATACTCTCAAACAAGAGCTCACTAGTTTTTCACATTTTGGTATTGGACACGATGCTTCAGCCCCCATTCAAACGGGATGCTGGAGGGTACAGACAAATTGCTTGTTTTTCTACTGTATTTTAAAAGTATTTTTTATTTTTAAAAAAAAATATATTAAATTATTTTTAGATATTTTGTTGTATTTATATAAAAAATTATTTATAAAAAATAAAAAAAAATATTTTGATATATTTATAAACAAAAATAAATGGATAAAAAATACAAAATAATGAGTGATATTTGTGTGTGTGTGTGTGTAGAATGAGGCAAGATAAACGTCATTATATCTATCTTTCACGACAAATTTGCTGTCTTCGCTTTTCAGCCAAGTCTAAGCCGGAGCAATTTGTGTATCATATGATATAAAGATCGGTGCATGTTTCCGATTGGTAATTATTGCTTCCGATCCCTTGCAAATTGCCATGGCTCTTAAATTTTCTGCCATCCAAACCTTACTAGCCTTCATTTTCTCTTTCCTGCCTATTGTTATCCCTTTGAAATTCAGCTATCCTGCCGTTTTCAATTTCGGCGATTCAAATTCAGACACCGGTGGCCTAGTTGCCGGTCTTGCCTTTCCCGTTGGACCTCCTAATGGAGAAACCTACTTCCAGCAGCCATACGGGCGGTTCTGTGATGGCCGCTTGATCATCGACTTTCTAAGTAATGTATTTATCTCATCATCAACTTCTTGCTCTTTACATCTTTAATCTCCTACAATCGCAAGATCGAAATCATTTCTCGAAACACTGAAACGGTTGCGTTTATTATTGCAGTGGATGCCATGGGCCGCCCGTTTCTGAACCCGTATTTGGATTCTGTGGGAGCACCTGACTTTCAGAAGGGGTGTAACTTTGCAGCAGGAGGATCCACCATACTTCCTGCAAATGCTGCTTCAACATCTCCCTTTTCATTTGGAGTTCAGGTGGCTCAGTTTGTCCGTTTCAAGGACAGGGTTCTTAAATTGCTAGCCAAGGGTAATTTCTAAATCTTTCAACTGATTCTGCTGAAAATGCTTTTCGCTAATGGAGATATATTGATTGTTCTAGACAAGAAATCTCAGAAGAACCTCCCTCTACAAGATTATTTCAATCAAGCCCTCTACATGTTTGATATGGGTCAGAATGATATCGACGGCGCGTTTAATTCGAAATCAGAGGACCAAGTGATAGCCTCGTTTCCGGCCATTTTATCAGAGTTTGAAGCTGGGATTAAGGTTGTGATCCTTAATTCAAAACAGTTCTTGGGAGAATATCTTAATTGTGGCACTAATCTTTCTCTTCTGTGATTTTTGGTGTTCTGCAGAGATTATACACTGAGGGTGCTCGGAATTTCTGGGTTCATAATACAGGACCTCTGGGCTGCTTACCTCGAATCATTGCAACATTTGGGACAAACCCATCAAAGCTTGACCAGCTCCAATGCGTTGATTCACATAACCGAGCAGCCAATGTTTTCAACTCACAACTGCATGATCTTTGCACAAAGTTTCAGGGGCAATTCCCAGATGCTAATTTAACTTATGTGGACATTTTCTCGATAAAATTGAAACTCATTTCAAATTTTTCCCAGTACGGTAAGTAAAGAGTTGTAGTTGGTTTCTCTCGATCTCCCCCACAACATTACTTGCAAAATCTGATGATCCATGGCTTCCAGGATTCAAACAGCCGCTTGCGGCCTGCTGTGGATATGGCGGACCGCCGCTAAATTTTGACCGGAGAATTGCTTGCGGTCAAACCAAGGTTCTTAATGGCAGCACGGTGACGGGGAGCCCTTGCAACGACACGGCTGAATATGTTAATTGGGATGGAAATCATTATACAGAAGCTGCAAATCGATATGTTTCGGGGGAAATATTGGCAGGAAATTACTCTAACCAATTACCTCTCTCGATGAACACTTTTACGCTTCCAACATCCGTGTTCGATGGCTCCAAATTATCATATTATGATTAAAAAGTGATTGCAGTATTAATACTATCATTAACCCTGACCACCATAGCTAGCTCATGTTTCTTCTTCGATCTTCAATGAGCCCACAAGAAATAATTTAAGCCATTGTTTTTATTATTATTTTTGAAGCCATTGTAAAACACACCAAAAGTAAAAATATATATATAAAGCAATGCTAGAATATTCTAAAAATAAAAATATTTATAAATTTATCATTGTTATAATAATAAAAAAGACATTAAATTCAACAAAGAAACAAACAAAAAAAAAAATATACTAATTTAATTAGAACACCAAGGAAACATAATGAACCATTATATTATGCTATTAAAACAGAGCAACCTCCCAAAGCCAATTTTAAAATATAAAAGAAAAAAATGAGTAATTACATATATACAAAGCAGACATTTCTCTTACCTGTGATAAGGTTTTTGGATAAAAATTTATTGTGAACTTAATATTCTTCTCATCTTTGAGTTTGGTCTAAGAAGCTCCAATTCTGATTAATAAATATAATTGAATTCTAACAAAACATCCAAAAATTCTCCCGACACTACATGACCCTCTACATTAAAGAGCTGAATTAGAAAATAAAAAATAAAAGTGAAAAAATAATCCGTATGTGAATCCATGGTGATTTTTTATTTTTAATTTTAATCTTACAGCATAATGCGATGCAATGTAGTCCAGTTTTGTCGAAGTTGAGAAATTTTGTTAACATCGGGTAGCACGTGACCACATTATTTTTTACGGGGGCTTATTGCAGAGTTAGTGGAAACAACGAGGGTCAAATTTGATTGTAAGGAAAATATTTTAAATGACATGTCGTTTGGGAAAGTACGAGCTTTTCTTTGGAATCTGCTCGCTAATTTGTTGTTACGGAGGAAAGCAGCTGGTTTTCCGAAAAAGAAAGAAAAGTCAGCTCCAACATTCCCGTCTGCCGAGATGTGGAGAAATACCTGCAAGCTGTTATCAAACCCTAATTATAATCATAATCATAATCTTCTGAAATCCTCTTCCTACTCCGCTTCCAATTTCAATGTTGTCTTTGGGTGGGCACCATCACAAGCAACTCACTACTACTCATCCCCATCCTCAGCCACTTCTGGATCCTTAGAATTAGGGATTTCAAGTCACAAATCCGATGGGGTTCGATCCTTTTCGTCAAGTTCTGCGGCCGTCCCTGCAATTGTTGACCATCTCTCCTCGCCTCTGACTTCGGCTTTGCAGCTGGGTCGCCACTACTCTCGGTGCTACTGGGAGCTCTCCAAAGCTCGCCTGAGGTCAGCTCTTTCTTGTCCCAATTATTAATATTTTTCTACAGCACATGTTTTAGGTTTAATCCATGCAATACTATCTACACGGGTTGATAGTTTAGCCCACACCAGTGCATTATATTTGAAGACCCGATTTTACTAATATTCATCAAGAAGGTGAAGTTATTGTAAAATCCATTTTATAAATTATAAAATTGCAGTAAATGGAAGGGATTGATAATTTTTTAAGTCATGTCAAAACCTTTTTTTTTTTTTTTTTTTGGGGGGGGGGGGGGTGTATCTCTAAATTTTTGTATTTTTTTTTATTGATAATGGCCTCAACTAAAGAATATATGTGACAAAATTTTGAGGCGACAGCATGTTAGTTGTGGCAACTTCTGGAACGGGATATGTCCTAGGAAGTGCAGGGAGTGCTGTTGATTTGGCTGGACTTTGTTGGACTTGCGCTGGTACTATGATGGTTGCTTCATCCGCTAATTCTCTTAATCAGGTTTTTTCCCGCTACTTTCTCTTCGAATTTCTGCATTCATCATTTATTTTGATGCCCACTCATTGAATTTTAATTTAGATTATCAAAACCAAAATTAATAATCTCAGAAGCAATTAATTCAAGCCTCTCAACTAATATTATAGGGTATGGAGTGGGACAACTGCTCATGAAAGAATGTGAGGCTTTTTTTTTTGTGACTTCTGTTAATGTATTCAGTGTTACATGACTGACAGATAAAGTTGTAACAACCAATTCGCTAAACCATTTCTGTCTGTGATCTTCTTTTCCTTCCTTTCTTTCTTTATTGGGATTGGGGTTTGCTGTCATTTTTCTTAGTTGTCCAAGTGTAGGAAAGGGGAGAAAAAAAGAACTAAAAGAAAATTGTTTAAATTATGGGATTAGTAAGAGCTAAACTTGAAGTGAAAGTGTACTGACTATATTTACCCTTTTCCTTGGTTTATCTTGTATGGAGATTAAGTGTTGATTTCTGATAACATAATGGAACTTTAGCTCTCTTTTCACATTTCAGTGAGACTTTTTTTATCTTCCTGCTAAGATATCTTGTCTTTCACGGTGATAGGTTTTTGAAAAGAATAATGATGCCAAAATGAAAAGAACCAGGCTAAGACCATTACCTTCAAGGCGCTTGACAATACCTCATGCCCTCACCTGGGCATCATCTGTTGGGGTAGCTGGCACTGCTATACTAGCTTGCAAGGTGGCCACATAGAGACACCTGCCTACCCTTATGTTTATTCTCCTTTGATTATAGCAACTAATGTTGCAGCTTCCATGACAAGGTTCTTGCAGGCTAATATGTTGGCAGCTGGGCTTGGAGCTTCCAATCTCATCCTCTATGCATTTGTCTATACACCGCTGAAGCAGATTCACCCAGTCAACACCTGGGTTGGGGCTGTTGTTGGTGCCATTCCACCACTTCTTGGGTAATTTTGTCCTCTTATTAATTTTCTTTTTCAAAGCACATAGTTCTCCCATAAACTTTTAGAAGCAACTTTATTGATGGCTCCAAAAGTCTGGCTTCCTCAATTTCCATATAAATGCTGTCCGAGTAAATTTTATATCTAATGTTGAAGCCTAAGACTGGGGTTCACATAATCCATTAGGATTGCTCCCATAGCCTGGGCTGCATCCATAAGGATAACTTGGTCATTTGCTGACTGCATCAGGCTCAGTGTTAAGCCTCAGGGATCTGGGAAGTTCCAAAGATGGAGTCTAGTCATAGGCACTTATAAGCACTGCTTTTAGCAAAGAATCTTGGTTATGATTTAGAACATATGCAGCCCCTAATAGACTATGCTTTGAGTCTAGTTGCCTTGGTAATGATCCCATAGCAATCCACAATGGACAAGTCACTTGAAATGAAACACACCTTGATGTTGCTCATAAGTGTAGAAGTTTTTTCTGTGAATATGCCCTTGAGGCAAGCAGTTAATTGGAAAACATTCTAAGATGGAAGGGAAGAGATTGAGCTGTTGTGGAAAGAGTTGTCAATTAGTAGCAGAGCTTCTCTCCCATCACCCCTAGGAAGATACGGAGAGACATTGTGTTTTGTAAATGGAAAACTCTCGCAACATTTTTTTATCTTCACTGAGAATCTTGATTTCTTTTCTGATTTTTCAGGTGGGCTGCAGCTTCTGGCGAGATTTCACTGAACTCCATGATTCTCCCTGCTGCTTTGTATTTTTGGCAAATACCCCATTTTATGGCCCTCGCATATCTTTGTCGCAGTGATTATGCTGCTGGAGGGTATGCTCTTTGATCTTAAAGTACTTGTCTATGAAAGCAATTTGTTGTCAATTTTAGTATATGACCACAGATGCAAATTTTCTCTGATCCATGATATTCAACTTTCCTGTGCTCTTGTCATTTTAATTTTGTAACTTGCAACTTGTCACTGCACATACTAACTTTTAGAAAGCACTAGCTGTTGGAGATGTAGAAATGTTTTACAAAGGAGTTGTCAAGATGGATTATTTAGGAGAAGGTGGGACCTTTGGGCATGTGATCGGTGGTCCCAGACTCTTCTATGATATTTACTTGGCTTTTCCCTTATTGTCTTTTTTTTCCTCTTGTGGCATTTTCAGGTTCAAGATGTTCTCTCTTGCTGATGCTTCTGGTCGGAGAACTGCTGCAGTAGCACTGAGGAACTGCCTGTATCTTGTTCCATTGGGTTTTGTAGCCTATGATTGTAAGTTATAGTCAACTGAACTGAATACACTTCCCTTTTCATTAGTGTCTTCATATGTGGAAAATGGCTTTTTGTGGTAACAGAGTTTTACTCAGAGAACTTTGCATATGGTTGATGTTGCATTATGTATTTTATGAATTCAGATATGCCCAGTTAACCGTATGCGCTGATGTGATTTTAAAGTTGTTAAACTTGAGGTGCTTCATGAGTTTTGCCTAAAGTTTTCTTCCTTGACTTGCGTTGCTTTGTGTTGTTGAATACATTTTGTTCACTGAGTTTGGTTGCCAAGGACTGGCTTTCTGTTCTACCACTGTGGTGTGAATTAATGTTTTTTCCTGTGGAGCATATTTGTATACTGTCTGGGGATTTGAACTAATGATTGAACATGAATGCAGGGGGTGTGGCTTCTGGATGGTTTTGTCTTGAATCATCACTTCTTACTCTAGCAATAAGTGCTCTAGCATTTTCATTCTATTTGAATCGAACAACACAGAATGCAAGGAGGATGTTTCATGCTAGCCTTTTGTACCTTCCTGTTTTCATGTCTGGGCTACTTTTTCACCGTGTCCCTGATAATCAACAAAGCCTCTCAGAAGACAGTTTAGATAGGATCACTGAGTTGGAGCCCATAGCACAAGGCAGTGAAAACTTCAAGCCTGGGAACCAGGAAACACGTTCCACAACTGGCAAGCAAGCACGTTCACCTGCATCATATGCTTCTGCAGCACCATTTCCTTTTCTTCCCGCACCTTCGTACGCAACTTCTTAAGTTGTGGGTTTTATGGATTTTGTATTAATTCAATAATCAGAAAGGCAACTGGAAAGGTTTGATAATGACTGCTTCAACATTCTTTTGAATTGATTTCCTCATCTTTAATGTGGGATTTTTGTATTTTGCTTTTTTCCTCATCCTTTTTGAGTGTGGGTGGATGGAGAGGGTGGGGGTGGTGATTTGATATGATAGGTTTTTTTTTTTGTTTCTTGCTTATTTTTTTGTTAAATGACTAGCAGCTGCACAGAATGAGTCGCATAATATATTTGGTGCTATAGTTGTGAATTCGGTACCCCGTACGGGAGCAGCATCACAGGTGATCAGAAAGTTTTCAATGTTTGTTGATCTAACGGATGAGAAGGCAGGTTTTTGGTTTTGGATTATTAGCAAGAAAATTTTCAGTATGAATTGTCAAGGATGTATAAAAATGGTTGAAAGGTGAAATGTTGAGTATGTATGGTCGGTGTGAAAATTATGATTGATTTTGTGGTTCAATATATTTTTTTAAATTAAGGGTAAAGTTAAATAATAGTAATAATATATAATGGTGGGATGTAGAGTTGTTTTATTAAAAAATAAAAAAAATATAGCTCTTCAATATTTCTTCCTCTCAGACCATTTCTTCTGACTGTTTTAAATTCGATAGATGTTTGTTGATGATTATTTCGTTGTAGTTCCATGATTCAGAATTTCTATTTGATCATTTTGAATTCCATATTCAAAGTTAGGATATATTCATTAGTGAGAATTGATTAAATTCACTTTCTATGCATCTATAAGAACACCACCTTCTTTTTCTTTTTTTTTTCTAAATCATTCCTCTAGGAGATCTGATTTTATTCTTATCCTTCTATCAAAAAGAGTAAATTTTATATCAGGACATTTGTTGCCTAGAAATCGGAGAGAACAGGTATATATCATTACGATGAGGGGCAGGCTAATTTTTTTAGTGAAAAAATTATGTTCAGTGCCACGAGCATTTTTTTAAAAAAAATCGTAAAACCAATAAGTCAAATTAAGTTGTTTTATTTTAATTAGAAGAAACAAAAACCAATAACAACAAATGGACCGAATTATTTTAGAAAATGATTACAATGACATGTAGAATGAAATCGGACTAACTCAATAAAAAAACACAAAAAAAAAAAACATACATCAACTTTTCAAAACTGAGGTTTCAATAGACCTGAAATATCTAATTTATAAAAATCACAAGTGCAATTCCCATCAATCAAATTTAAAAAAATCAAATTGAAAATTTTAATTATAGGAAAGAATTTAAAGCAAAAAAAATAAAAAGAATGAGAATTAAAATATAAAATAAATCTTATATTTACTTGAAAAGAAAAATTTAAAATAACAATCAATTTATCAAAAGGACCTGAAAAACAATAAAAAGAATGAGAATTAATATTGATATAAAAAATAAAAATAAAATTTTGATTGAATGATGAAATTGAAAAGAAAAACAATCTTCATAAAAAAAAATCAAAAGAATAAGGATCATATAAGTAAAAATGATATACCATAAGTTGGGATTGAAGGGTGAAATTGAAAACAACTAAAAAACTATTGAAGCAAAAATAAAATAGAAATCAAAAAATTAAGAATAAGAATCAAATTGTTAAAAAAATATTATATCAAATTGAAAAGAAATAAAGCTTTTACAAAAAAAAAAGTTAAGAAAAAAAATTAAAAAATAAAAAATAAAGATTGAAGATAAAACACAAACAAACCATCACACATTAAAAGGTTGGATTTTGTTGTCGGAGGTGCTGCACGCGCTACCCAAAGCACATTGAGTATCTCACGCACTTGTGCAAATGCATGCACCAACCACTTTTATTTTTTATATTTGATAAAATATCAAAACCTCTTAAGGCCAATATTATTTTTTAAATTCTAATGGCATTTTGATCATTTTACTATGAGTTTTATATTTTATATTTTATATATTTAGTCCAATACTAAATTGTCTCTCATCTTACCTATAAATACAAAAAAGCTATTGTAAGAAGATTAAAAAAAAAAAAACAATGGAAGATACTCTTTGTTTTTCTTCAAAGGACATCTGATCTTTTTTTTATAATATGAATGTCCGGATCAGTTTATCTTAATTAATCTTACTAGCTTTAAAATTAATGACTATATAAACCTTCAATATCCTGAGATTTACATCTTATCATTTTATTTTGCTTAAAAAAAGCATTTCCTACATCAATGTTTTAACTATCAATGAGTCGTGAAAAAGCATAAAAACCAACAACATCAAATCATTTAATTTAATCAGGAAGAGCAAAGACATCATTACATTGCAAATAAGTCTATCTATGAATTAGCTTTTGTTAATGGGCTCCGACTTCATGAAGAAGGGTTCTGATGACCTCAACAAATCACCCACAGCAGCATCACTCCCCCGGAGCAATGATGATCGGCCTCTCAACAGAGAGCAATCAGATTCAAACCATCACATGAAGATTCAGCACAAAATTTTGGTCCAAGCAGCTTCCAAATATGCACGGGGTTCAATTTGAATATTACTATTTAAAGAGAACTGTTCTTGTTGTTGTCATTGTGCCAAAGCAGAACTCAAATAGCCTTTTCCAGGACCTGAGAAGAAGGTTCAAACTTAGCTTACAGTACAAAGAACTTAAGTTGATGGCAACTGGAGTCTTTTACATAATTCACATGAAGAGACCAGAAAGAATAGCTGACTGACTGGAACTCCCAAGGTTAAATGATTTTCTCCAGCAGTAGCTTCATTTTTTAAACCAGATGACCTGGGGCAAAACCGCAGCAAAACATCCTCCACATACAGAACACCAGTTTTGTTAAATAATAATGCTATAAATGGGTCATTACACATCAGTTAGGCATATTCAAAAGAGAGCATACACAGACGATCTATTGGAGACCAACCAGATAAAGAGAAAAAGTCTAAATACCAAAAGATCCTACAAGCATAACCCTTATGTGATTGATAATATACTCTGAAAGCCTGGAAATACACTAGGAATCTTTAGTAGATTCATCTGCTGGTATATCATCTTCATCATGGTAGATATTCTCTGCCATCTGCCATATTTGAAGAATGTTATCTTCAGCTACACTAGCAATAACCCAATCATCACATGGGTTCCATGAAAAATCTGATATTTTACTCGTGTGACCACCATGAATGAAAAGCAATTCAGGTGGGCCATCTTCAGCATCCTCCGGTGTCTGCTCGATATCAATCCTGCACAGGAAGCCTCACATCAAATAAAGTTAATGTACTCTAAACAATCCTCACATAGTCTTGGCTTATCAAAAATGCCAAAGCAATCCTCAAATCTGGCAATCAGTAAACTTAAGAAATATCAAGCAACAGATCACTGGGTTTCTTCATGGACAAACCTGCTAAGATCCCAGACCATGAGCCTTCTTCCAAGGCAACAAGAGGCTAAGATAGTCTCATTCTTGGGATTCCATCCGACTTGGAAAACCTCCTCCCTGTGGTACATCACAGCAAAAATGAAGTACAGAAGATATTAAATAGCAAGTTTTTAGGTGAATAAGATGTAAATGCATCCATGCTGCATGTGTGGGCACTTGTACACGTTACACACTGATAAATGCCCAGAAGAGAATTGGAGAATGCCCCAGGTGGGGAGGATGCTTACTTGTGACAGTTAAAGGTGTGAAGTGCAGTATTGATCTTCCGTATGTCAAATAACTTGACAGTCTTATCAGTAGATCCCGTTGCCACAATCCATTCATTAAAAGGATTAAAAGCCAAGCAGTTAACCTAAGACAACATCACAGAGAACTTTTCAATCAAACTAAAAAAAGAAATATAAACTTCGTGCCATGTCAACACTGGCACAATGCATGGTTTCTATAGTGAAAATCAAGTACTTGTCAGCTTTCTAAGCAACAGAAATCTGCATGCGTAGGAGGAATCTTTGTGAGAAACATGAGGTCACCTACAGCATGTCATATGAAACCTTCTGATGATTGTATGACAAAAGTCACACAAGTTTTTTTTAGCAATAAATAACACGATTAGACACATCAGTTCACATGGAACATGTCAAGTGAACAGGCTTCAGATGGTAGTTGGATAAGGGGAAAAAACAAGTCTCAGCCACTGAACAATGAGTGCATTAGTTCTCTGAGGAATCACAAAACAGTTATCGAATACCTCACTCTGGTGAGCAACTACAGAATGGACAGGCTTAGTAACAGATGGAGTTCGGAGATCCCATATAAGCAGGTATTGATCATCCCCGACAGAACCAAACAGGTGTTCATGTCTCAAATGCCATGCTACATCTTCTACAACACCTTCATGAACCTATGACATCACAGTAAGTTTTATAATCATTATAAAGATTTGCATATATATAAGAGCTAATGCTTTATTAATCAATAATTTTAGAATTGCAAAAATGGAATCATTACACAGTGATCAAATGGGCATGGATACCAACCTTAAAGATTTGCATAGCATCAAGAGACTTGTTCTTAGGAGTGGCATTAATATCCCACAGGCAAATCTGGGCATCATCAGAACCACTAAGCAAATAACCTTCCTTAAACTTACTCCAAGACAAACCATAGCCTTCAGTGTTATGGCCCCTCAATCTCAAATCAGGAGTGCATGCACCATCAAGAGGAGGCTTAGATGGGTGCTTGCTATAGTCAAAGACATAAACTTCAGCACTAACAGTCTTGGTAGCTATCATAAATGGGTTTTGTGGCATATACCGTGCCCTATTCACCTCCCCGTCATGATTTATTTGCTGGATTATTTGCACCTTCAAAATTTAAAATTAAACACACCAACAACTAATTAATTAATTATGAGAAGGAAATAACAGGAAAAAAAAATAATAAAATTGAAAGCCAAAAGGAGAGGACCTTGCCATTGGCGGCGCCAAAGCCACCAAAATCGGAGCGATCGTCGTCGTAGTGGCGAGCGTCGTTCTCGGCATCATCGAGAGGAAGCTGGACCTGGGCGAGCATGAGATAGTTAGGCTCGTTTTCAGAGGTGTGGGTACCAAGAATCATCTTTTGGACGGAGTAGTCCTTGCCAGGGGGCTCATCACGGTCTGGAAGCCATTCGACGGTGAGAGAAGGCCATTCGAGGGCATGAGTGATGACAAGATCGTAGAGGAAAGGAGTGTTCTTTTTCCATATCTTGTACTCTTCGTTTATCAATCGTTCTTCAATTTCCCCCCTCATTTCCTCTTCGTCTTTTCCCATCACCCCCTTCGATTTGGATTTGATTCACTCCTCTTTCTAGGGTTTCTTATGTTTTGATTTAGGGATTTTTTTCGTTCTTTCTTTTTGAGGTAGAGGGTGGTGACTTAATTCATTCCCGCCAAAAGATTATCTATATAGCGATAGGAAAACAAACCCTAGCACTAAGCCCGGGACGTTTATACAAGCGGTGAGTGAGTGAATGACTGTAACCGAACCGCTTTCTACGTGTTTCACTTTTTTTTTTTAAAAGAATTTTATTTTAAATTTTTTTATTATTATTTTTAAATCATTTTAATAAGTTGATCAAAAATATTTAAAAAAATCATTTTAATAAATTTCTAAATAAAAATTATTTGAAAAAATAACTTTAAATATACTCTCAAACATATCTTTTATAACTTCAAAATTATTGGGTGGACGTAACATTTTAATATATATAACATGACATGATATAATAAAGGAAAAAATATATATATATAGTCTAAATGAAAATGGATATATATATTTTTTATAATTCAACCAATAAAAAATGGCTTGTTTAAAATTGGACTTGATAATGTATAATAATTGAAATTCTATGAGATTGATGTAGTAATAAATGAAATCCTTATGAAACCTTCATTAATATAGTTTTGCCTCTTATAAATTGCAATCAATGACATTCCTTCACTTTTATGAGTGATCGCTAGCTATTATAAATGCTATTATTTTTAGTCAATTTTTTTTAATGATTGCGTCTTTATATGTTGGTTTTTTTGGTGTTTTGTGAATTGATAACCCATTCTTTGCTTATCTAGGTAAATAAAGGTTTTTGTTAATTCAATAAGGTATAATTTAAATTTGTAGTTGAAATATATAATTAAAAGAATCTGGATTAAACTAAATATAAAAAGAATCATTTATTTTGTTCACATTTCAATCTCTAAATTTAGAAAATGATTGAGAAAGTAGTAAAAAAAACAAGAGAGTTGAGGAAAACTAGTTTTTTTTGGATATCCATATTGGAACGGGGGAACCACGTGACCCGGAAAACGCAATTTGTGGGCCCAGGGCATGCGTAAACCTCCGGCTGTCCCAGACTCTTACAGAGGACCTTACGGTTAGCCTTCGAAGCTCGAACCCTGACCTTCCGCTTTTTTAGCGAAACAGCCAAGGCCTTTGCCGCTCGACTAAACCCCTAGGGACGAGGAAAACTAGTTGGTTAGCCACATTCTGACAATAAAAAATATTGCTCGTGGTGTCAATATGTTTTATTTGACTAGAGAAGTTTTATTACGGTGTTTTCATCTAAAAAATATATTGAGGCTTGGACGTTTACTTTTAATCATAGATGACTTCTTAATTTTATTAGTTAATTAAATGTTGGTTTGAGATCATATATGAGTTTGTTGAGGTGTTTTTAAGGAAAAAACACAATGGTTTTTTTATGGGCCCAAGTTTAGGAAATAAAATGAAAGTAGATGAAAACAAGAAATGTGGGAATAAAAGGTTGGATATTCTAACACAAAAATTTGATCTTAAATCTGAAGAACACTTACACAACCGTCATGTGAGTCTTTTCATAGATACAAGTAATCTCTCCATATGAAATTCTCATGCAGGTCAATTTAATGTACATGTCTTATGATAAGTACATACATATTCGTTCTTCAAATCACTGATACTTCAACTTATAATAACAATTGTTTGTTTTCACAAGGAAACAAATATAATATGTATCGCCTCCATGACTTTAATAAATGTTTATTATTTAAAAGAACATCAACCAAATATATTTCATGAACAATGCTTAGATGCAATAAGAATCTCATAATTATAATAATTTTATAGTTTTATATGCATAACATTTTTGTCCCATGGATTTGATCCTTACTCTAGATTCATTAATCTAATATTATATCAGTTTTAAAGATAAATTAAGCTTTTATTAATAATATATATATATATATATATTATTAATAAAAGCTTAATTTATCTTTATAACATGAATAGAATAATATCACGTGTAATCAATCCACAAACTATAGGACATTAAATTAACAATCTTCTACTTACACCAAAGTCAATCATTTACCACAAAAAGCGATTTTCGGGGATGAGATTTCCTCACATAAAAAAAAAAAAAGTCAACCATTCATGTATCAAGTACCATATTGCTCCATATGACATTAATGTTTATGCATAAATAATGACTTAGTAAAAAGATCTTCTAGATTCTCTTCGATGAGTAGTCGTCTATCCTTATATCATACATTTCGTTGATTTATCAAATCAAATAGAATTTTTAAGTACTTATTTGGATCATTGATGAGACTTTGGTTCCTTTACTTATGTAATAATTTTGTTGCTATCATAGTACAAGACAACTATTTCAATAATACGAGGAACAAATCTAGTTTATTGATGAACTTTTTAATCCATACAACCTTTTTATTTTCCTTACACATGAAGGTGCACTCTTATTTAGTTCTAGAATTCAGTTGTGCTTTCTTATATGAAAACTTTTCAACTCGAAGCACTGTCAGTTAGGGTAAAACATACATTGACCAGTATTTACTATTTTTCAATATTTTATTGAAAAACCCTTATTCAAACAATTTTGAACTTATAGTTTATCTTATTTATGGATGTACCCTATAGCCAAGTCTATGATGCCATTTTCACTAGTGAAATGTTGTGTAATTTTTGCTTGTAGAACTTTGGTTGGTGAAATTATGTTGTGATTTTATAATATTCATAAAATCAATCAAAGCAACAACTCTATCTTTGAAAAAAATAGGTGCATTGGTAACAAAATAACATTTTCATTATTTTTTAGGTCCAAGAGCTTTTTTAATCATTAAATAAAAAAATAATAGATGAGAAAATAGATGCAATAATTGAGCCTTTTCAATGTAAAGAAGCCCATTACTATTATACTAGGAACTGGAAAATAGGTTGGTGGATAAATGAGTTATGAACGAAGAATCAGAGCATCTACTATTTTTTCTCCCTAGTTTTTTTTCCTTAAGTTAATTATGGAAAATATAGATCAACATATATTCATTTCCATACTAGTTTAAAATTTAATTTAAAATAAAAAATATTTTAAAAAATTCATTTTTTTTCAGAAATATTTTTGAAATGCAGTGTCAAACACCGTGTTTAAGATTGCTTTTAAAAATATTTTTCGTTCAGAAACGCATTCACACATGAAAATAATCTAAAAATACTATTTTTTTAATTTGAATTAAAAATTAAAAATATTTTTTTAAAATATTTTTGAAAGGCATTGATAAACAGTACCTTACTGTTTCTACCTAAAATTTATTTTTATTTATTAAATTTGACAACATTTCCAATTTAAAAACACACCGGTTTTTCCATCAAAATAGACTGTCCCTCCTTTTTTTTCTAATATACAAAGCCAGTTTTCAGACTCACCTACCTCCGTTCCTACCAACCATTGTTCTGTCTGACTAGGCACCACCACTTCAATTTTTTACGCTTCCAGTCCCTATCAAGCCCTCTCAACTACCCTATTTTTGGATTTTAGGTAGGCATGGTTTTCGTGTTTTTTTTAATTACGTGTTTGGTAATATTTTTATATTTTATTTATTATTTCAACCTTTTTAAATTATTAAGAAACATTATTTAAAAAAAAAAACCTAAAACATTTCTAAAACGTCGTCGCTAATTGGAGGGAGTTGGTAAACACAGCGCACATCCACGTCAAGTGCTTTTCGGTATATTATAAAAAAAAGACAAGCAAGCGTCTGGTATGAGTGCGTGAATTACATTTCTGGTCAAGTTGACTTTATAAGATGACGTCATATTTCTATTACTTTTCACCTATCCGTTCACATCTTCTACAGAACCTGATAATAAAAAGAAGATCTTAAGCTTGACCAAGTAAATTTTATTGTGTTATATATTTTTTAAAGTGATTTTTATTTAGAAATGTATTAAATATTTTTTTAAATTATTTTTACAACATTACAGCAAAATAATATGAAAAAATATATAAAAAATTTAAAGTGAAGAAATAAAAAAATTTAATTTTTTTTCAAAAATATTTTTTAATTGGTTTTCCAAACAGCCCGTTAAATTTGCCCACATGCCTCGTTGACCATGAATCCTAGTAAAAGTCATCATTATCAACATAAAAAATAGTGTGTATAATATAAATACAATTCGTCTCTCTCGGTCTCGTAATTTCTCTGAATAGAATAAACAAGCCATGTATGATGTATCCGTGCTCCATCCATCATCGATGGGATTCAAATTATTTTCTCAACGCTCAAAAAAGAATAAAAAAACATTGTTAACGTGCTTTACACCATAAAAAATAATTATAAATAAAACAAATAATATTTATTTAAATTTTAATTAATAAACACTCACTTTGAACGATTATTATTATTATTATTATTATTATTATACAGTAATCAAATGACCAGCACCCACTAATCCACTATGGATGGATAGTTCTCTCCTTCTCTCTCTCCCTGAAAAACCCAACCAATCAACAGCTGCTCGGATATATATATCATCGACTACATCTCGGTTTGCATCATTCGCTGCACTGAGAGAAAGAAAAGAGAGCTCTTGAAAAACACAGGCACAGAAATGGAAAAGGCATTTAATAGACAGGAAGTTCTTCTTGCTCATCTTCAGCCCGCTTCTCCTTGTCCTTCTATCTCTGTAAGTTTTATTTTCCTTCCCTGCAGTCTTTTTTGTGATGGAATAAATTGAAGGGGTGAAAATGGGTTTTAATATTCTTTTCTTGATGCCAGACTTCAATTTGTGCTGCCGGGGACAGTGCTGCATATCATCGGACTGCTGCTTTTGGCGATGATATTGTGATTGTGGCGTAAGTTTTTTTTATTTCTTTGGGGGGGGGGGGGGGGGGGGGGGGGGAGTGGATGGAATCTTAACCAATCTTTGCATACATGTTTCGACATGTATTTTCATTTTATCCATTGTTATCTTCATTAAACTTGTCGAATGACAAACAGTGCATACCGTACTGCTATTTGCAAAGCCAAGCGTGGTGGGTTCAAGGATACTCATCCTGATGATCTACTTGGATTTGTATTAAAGGTTAGCTCCTCCCCCTCTATTATGAAAATGACTTTTTTTATTTCTGGAAGGTTTGGAAAGGACCAGTTATTATAGACTACAGTCTTTGGATCTTTCTGTTTGATTAAATTTTGGACGAGCATGTATGTATTTGAGCTGATACAATTATGGTAATTAAATATCATTCATATTCATCTCTTGAGTTGACCAACTGTGAGGCTTGATTGTTGTAGGCGGTGGTAGAAAAAACAAATGTGGATCCAAGGGAAGTAGGGGACATTGTTGTTGGAACTGTTCTGGCTCCTGGTTCAGAAAGAGCAATTGAGTGCAGGATGGCAGCGTTTTATGCTGGTTTCCCTGGTATAGTTCTGGCTAAACCCTTCTGCATTAGCCCTTTTTATTTTTCGTTGGCATCTTGAGTCCAATTTGTTCAGACTTGGACACGATTTTCCTGTGATTTCATGACCAAAAATTTTGATGTCGGTTGAAAAGATCTTCCTGACTCGTTTGTTCCGACCAGATACGGTGCCCCTCAGAACAGTCAACAGGCAATGCTCATCTGGCCTGCAGGCAGTTGCTGACGTTGCTGCTTCCATAAAGGCAGGATATTATGAGATTGGTCAGTGTGATTCTGGAATATGTGTCGTTTTTGGATGGCCCTCTTTTTGCTAAAACTTCATTTTGTATTTTCAACGCAGGTATTGCAGCTGGGTTGGAGTGCATGACAGTGAACAGCATTAGTGGTGTTCCCAAAGTCAACCCAAGAGTAAATCCCAACTGTATTTCTATGAAGAAATCATAAGTTTTTGAAATGCTGTCTTTGAACATGAGTTATGTTGTTAACAGGTAGAGATCTTTCAACAAGCCCGAGATTGTCTTCTTCCCATGGGTCTGACTTCTGAAAATGTTGCTCAGCGTTTTGGCCTGACACGACAAGACCAAGATCAGGCTGCTGTGAGTTCCACAGATCATTCGAGGTTTTGTGATTTTTCAATGCCAACATGTTCTTGTATGACAGTCTTGACACCTCATCTTTTTGAACAGGTTGAATCTCATAGAAAAGCTGCAGCTGCTAGAGCATCTGGTAAATTCAAAGATGAAATTATCCCAGTTACTACAAAGGTAAATAAAACAATAAACAGTCAAGAGGCTTGCATTCTTGAATATTATAGTTGTAAGTATCGTGGCTTCTAACCAATGATTTTTATAAAAAGATTGTGGACCCAGAAACTGGCATACAGAAGGTTGTCACAATTTCAGAGGATGATGGCATTCGACCAAACTCAAACCTGGCAGACCTGTCCAGGCTGAAACCTGCATTCAAAAAGGATGGCACCACCACTGCAGGTACTCATAATACTCATTACCATTAAGGATCTTGTCAGAATGTATTCATTCTATCTTGATCAGAACATATCATCAAATCTCATTTGAGTGCAAACTGTCTAAACAGGCAATTCTAGCCAAGTCAGTGATGGTGCCGGAGCTGTACTTCTTATGAAAAGAAGCCTTGCTGCACAGAAGGGACTTCCAGTTCTTGGAGTGTTCAGGTACTAGTGTTTCCTTGCAAAGAGATGCTCCCTTTAGCAGATATCACACATGGCTCTTTCCATGTAAACCACGTGTTACTGCAAGGACAAACCTTGAATGCTGATATTGGGCCAGCTAGTTGATTCCAGAACTATTTTGTTTGGAAATTCTTTTATATAAATTTTTTCCTCAAAAAAATTGATCAAAGCTAGGGCATTTTCCGGGTCATCGGAAGTGTTCTATTGCCATGGAATACAAATATGCTAAAGAATCTTCTGAAAGCAATGTTAAGTCTACATTTTTTCTTGGTATTGTTGCCGCATTATGTAAAATTTTTGAAGAAATTTAATGGGCCAGTTATGGTATAAAGTTCTTGGAAGAGTTTCCTGGAATAGAGAGATTTATAAAGCTAAGAAAGATGCCCTCCTAGTTTGTTAGACCTTGTATTGAATTTAATCTATCATTTACTTCCGCGGGAAGAGAAACTGGCACCGTCTCTATATTTTTTTCTACATTCTGTATCTTACTCTGAGAATGAGCATACTGCTTTATCCTGCTATCTTAAGTTTTCAAATGAATGCAACTCTTGAAAACATAGAATTTTTTATCCAAGAATAAGCAGGAATTTGATGCAGAAGTTCACAAGTGATTACCAGTGAGAACCTCCAATCTAGGAAGGAACTGAAAGTTCAGTAGAGGTTGCCATTGATGAGTAAATAACATGCTGATGTGGACTCAGGATTTCAAAAAAATTCCATGCTCCCATCTCACAGTCTTATGTTTTTCCTGCAGGGGTTTTGCTGCTGTTGGTGTAGATCCTGCTGTAATGGGTGTAGGCCCAGCCGTTGCGATTCCAGCGGCAGTGCAAGCCGCCGGACTTGAGCTTAATGATATAGACCTGTTTGAAATAAACGAGGTAGTGGACTCAATAACTTCATAATTCATTCCTGAATCTGCCATAGAGATTTTTTTGAGCTAAGGAACCTGCTGATCTCTCTTCAGGCATTTGCATCACAATATGTTTATTGTGTAAAGAAGCTGGAGCTTGACCCAGAGAAAGTTAATGTCAATGGTGGTGCCCTTGCTCTCGGGCATCCTTTAGGTGCCACAGGTATTCACACTGAATTTCTTGTGAGACTGAGTTTGTGTTTCAAATGCTTATGATTGTCTCTCAAGATAACTATTTGAAAAGTACACACTTTTAAGCCACTTGCCTCTACTTTTTGCTAGGTGCCCGCTGTGTTGGAACACTTCTGCATGAGATGAAGCGTCGTGGGAAAGATAGTCGCTTTGGAGTGATCTCAATGTGCATAGGTCTCCCCCTGCCCCTCCCTCCCTCATTCCATATTACTACAAACGACTTCATTCAATTCTTGATCTTTCTTAAATGTTTATAAAATATATGCAGGCAACATCAAAGATTGCATTTCTGTTAGTGCTTGTTTGGTAGTGTATTGCTTTTGAAAATATTTTTCTTTAGAAACATAGCAAAATGATGTTTTTTTATTTTTTAAAAATTATTTTTGACATTAGCATATGAAAATGATTTGAAAACATCAAAAAGTTTTTCATCAACACATGAAAACGCTTTTTTCAAATTTTAATTTGAATCGCAATTCCAAACAAGTCATCAGAAAGCAAATTTGACTAGTCAGTGGGATTTCAAAAGTTCTGATCGGTGGGATTTCATTATCTGGTCTGGTTCCTTTCATGGGTTTTTTTGGTCAGATATTTGACAGAACTTCATAAAAAGTAGCTTATATCAAATTGAATTGTTATAAGTGGTGAGATATTTGACAGGACTTGATCAAGCATGCCCACAATTTATTGGATTGTCTCCTTGCAACTAAGAGTGGTTTCACTGCAACTAATTGGATGGTTTTTTGTAATAGTTGAAAAATAGTGAATTCGGAAGTAGGGTTAATACAAATGTTTTGCAAGATTGGGAATCATAGATGAACAGATAGATTGGAACTCACCATGCTTGTTTCTATTTTCTGGATCTCCTTCTGACCTCGGAAGTGCGGCTATGTTTGCAGGGTCCGGCATGGGGGCTGCCGCTGTTTTCGAGAGAGGAGACGGTGTTGACGCACTGTGCAACGCTCGGAAGGTGGAAAGCAACGACCTTCTGTCAAAAGATGCTCGTTAGATAAATTAACTTCATTATTCTGAATTCATTTTGCTACAGCTTAGGAGATTATCAAAATCACCATCTGCGAAAGCTGGAAGATGGAAAATAAACTTAATCTTTATATGGGGTGAGTGTGTTGACCAGCTGTACCATGGGTCTGCCTGATGATTGGTTTTCATCTTTTAATTAATTTCCTCCTCGTTGTAATTCAACACTTTTTTAGAAAAGCGGTTACCGGTACATTTCAAAGCAAGTTTGTCAATTTCGTTATTTTCTGTCTAAAATGATTGATATATCTTGTTTTAGTTCAAAAAAACAGAATAAATCAAAATAAATTTTATCTTGCTTGGAATTTTGGTTTATTTTGAAAATTTTGTCTAGAATGTTTTGGTTTTGTTATGCCGGTTTTGTTCCTGTTAAATAGTAATTTTTTAAATAATATGTAGTTTTACAATATCAATCATGTTTTTTAATTCGACTGTTAAATTGAGATGAAATTTTAAGAGTTTCTTGACATATTAATATATATTAGGTTGAAATTTCAAAGTAATAAAAAAATATAACGACCTTACAAGATTGATGATAATATTTTTATAATATTATCTAGTTTCATAATTTTGTTCAGAAAAATTATTTTATTGTGTATTTTTTTTATTAATTTTTTTTCTCAATTTCATTATTCAACGAGTTTATTAGAAATTGAACTTTATAACTTGTTTTAATTTATTTATTTAAGGTTATCATGGTCTTATAACTTGGATCATACATTTAAAAGATTAACCTAGGTTAACCCGAGTTGATCCAATATTTTGTTGTTTTAATATATTTTTTAAATATCAACTTGATTTTTTTTTAATTAAACTATATTTTTATCAATTTTTCATATTATCTTTGATCAAGAGATAATAATTGTACTGAGAAAAATTAAGTTAAATCACTTTGATTTTCTTAATATTGAAGGATCATGACAAGTTGTACTTGATCATCAAATATAAATTAATCAATTATTGAATTGATAATAATTTTATTTATATAGTTTATTTAATCCTATTTTATCTAGAATTGTGATTTATGTTTAGGCTAACATATTAGGGAACCTAATGGGTCACACACATAAAAACCATTCATCATAAATTAAAATGAGATGATTAATCAATTGTGACTTCATTGTAAATAAATTTTAAAAATATCAGGAACTACAATTCTATACATGGAAAAATCAAATATGGATTTGATTGAATAAATTCCTAAATTTATTTTTCAATAATATATGTGATATTATTCAGAGGAAAAATAATATTTTTCCATTTATAGGGTTTTAAAGATTCTCTGCAAATAGAATGTTAATCTTTTTATTTTTTGTGTAGAAACTATGTAAGTTACAAAAAACCTAAAAAACACAAAATAAAAAAGTTAGCACTCAAAGTCATAACAATCTCATTCTTCTAAAAGATTTTAGAATATTTTTTATTGGTGGTTCAAGAGGATTATTGTCAAAGGTCAAACACTTATATACCTTGTGGTTGACGATAACATAGTCTTCAAGCAATTATTCAAAAGCAAGAAAACAACATTTGATCTTCATGTAATCTTTTAGTTAATTTGACTTATTTAAGGAGTTCATTAGTTTTTTAAAAGGTTTTGAAGGTTCAAATCAAGGATTAAATTGATGGAAAATTAAATTTTAGGGACTAATTCGGGTTTAAAGAATGAGGACTCAATTGAAACCCTGAGGAATTAAATTGATGCAATTAGGGGTTCAATTGAGAAAAACAAGAGTTTAAAAACTGTTAGAGGATCAAAATCAAATATTTTAATGATGAAGAACCAACATGCAAGACACACGTATTGTTAGGGACCAAAATTAATCAAAGCACGGGCCAATTTGAAAGAGATTGAAAGAAAAAGTCGCTCAAATAGGAGGAGGCAATTTGAAATTTACAAGGGTGTAATTGCATAAATCTACCCTAACCATTCCCTGATACGTAAAATTAGATGCACTCCAGAAGCAGATAGCTGCCAGAAGACTAGCGGCTAATGAAATGACGGCAACTTAACAAAGAATGATACAATCACTAAAGCTCTCTTTGAAACCTTAACAAGGGAGGAGAATTTCTTTTTTCCAAATCACGTGCCATTTAGTTTCGGCAAGTTTCTCCTTCACAATGTTGACAGACCTATTATATACACAATATGCATTCGAGTACCTATATTACTTGGGATGGCTGCAAGATCTTTCTCTCCTCCATTGCTAGCCTCTTGTGCAATCCCCGTTGATGCTCAGTGAACTCCATAAATAGATCTCTCAGCTGCTTTGCACTCGTGTATTCCTCAGAACCAGGACAAATAACTTTTAAAACATGACCTGTGCTTTGGTGGTGGGGCTCACACAAATTATACTGAAAAAAAAAAAAGTGAAATTCAACTATTAAAGAACTCATACCAACACAAATGCTTGAATAATTGGTGCACGACTTGAGTTCTTATCAAACATGAATTGAAAATTCAAGTTTGATTCTTAAACTAGCTAATGACTATCATGAAGCAACCTGACAGCATAAGAGATGAAACCTGCCAAAATACCCTTTTATTCATTTTGTTGCCTACATTCAAGGAGGAAAGGGCCGTCCATGACCATGCAGCCTCTAGAACTCAAGGAGGCAGAAACATCTTCACATACCAAAGTGGCAGCAACATTCTCTACATATACCCCAACAATTTAGCCTAATACAGAATAAGAAACTTGTACAAAACTTGCCTGATATTTATGCATCAAGTTTTGAATTGACAATGCAAATGAATCATGCCCAGACAAATTCTGAGTTACCACCCAAGGCCTGCAGATATGAATTAGGTTATCAACACTAAATGAATAAATGTCTGACAAATAAAGCAAAGATACCGAAACCAGAAGGTCAAAAACTTCAATCAGCTTCTCCATCAAATCTCATATACAGACGTGCAATAAAGTAGAAAATCTGGCCAGGTTTTCAATTCAAGTGCCATCAGATAACATTATGGAAAGTCAATAACCTAATAATACATGTTGAAATATTTGGTATGCTCGAGATCTGAATAATTAAAAGCCCTTGTTCAATAACAAGATACAATGTTTCAAAAACAATAACCGTGCACCATTGAGACCCAAGAATTATTGATGAGGAAAAAAACAAAGACAGAAAAATTAATAATAGCAAACATTTTGAGAAACTCCACTATACAGCAATTCATATAGTCAATCAGATTACCCATCACAATACATACCTTCCTCTCTTTGACATGATAATATGGTTTTGACAATCTAGAAATTTGGACAATTTCTCAAGATCCTTTCTGCAATTCAACACAATGGCCCCCTGTGTGTACATCTCTGATGACATGCTTGGGAAGACACATGCTTGAACTGAGAGTGAAGTGTGTGTGTGTATGAATTCCACAATTGTCGAAGGAGATAGATTTTTATCTAAATTGTCAATCAACAACACAAAGCTATAGCCTCCAAGGTCATCATCATCCCTAGGCCAATCACTGTGATCGTTACTCTTTTCCTCTAGTGTAAAAAAGAGAAGAATAAATAAATAAATATATAAATAGAGAGATGCAGAGGAAAAAAGAAAAAGAACTAGTGAGTTGCATCAAATACAAAGAAGGAAAAAATGCAGGTGTAGAGTAAAAGTTAATCATGACAAGATGAATTAAGATTGTTAGTTGTTGATCCAACTCAATCTATGAATGAGTTTATAGAAAACATAATGAACTTATTAGAGGTGCTATAAAGATGCATGAAATACAAAGAGCAGTTGCATGGTTAATTTTACCATCAGAAAATGAATTGGTAAGGGAATTAAAAGAAAAACTCAAGCAGAGTCCAAGTAGTTGAAATTAGCACATTGTTCAATTTTAAATGAGTTTCTATAGCAGAAGATTTTTAGATACAAACCATCAGGTGGCTGTTTCTTACAAGGAGACCGCTCGGCACACTTAGTACTCTGCAAAAAAAGAAATGCTTACATGGTAATTATGAAATGTGTTTAGACATAGTAATTATGAAATATCACATATAGAATAACTTGCCTGGTTAAGACGTTTAGCAAAGCTTGTGGCTGACTTCTTGTTCTCAAGTACACAGGGTTCATTTTGAAGTCTTTCCTTCACCATCTTCAAGAAAAGCTGCAAATTAGGATCAAGGCAAGCATAGGACTGTACAAGGCATAGGCTTTCAATTGTTTTGTTAACCAAACACCCAGCAACTGGACCATGCTGCATGATCACGATGTATGTGCACAAACACATTTCTCCTCCCTGGTCAAATGAATGCTCCTTACGAACCACCTACCGAAAAGAGCACCTGTCAACCACTAAAAGCTAAAATATTTTTTAAGAGCTGCTAGAGCATCTTCCCTCTGCATGCCTAAATTTTGCCCAACTTTTTCTACAAATTATTAGAAAGCTATTCGGATAATGAATAACAAACCCAAATTCTGAAGCTCTTTTTTTTTTAGTATTTCTTCATTCATCCAAAAAGGAACCAAGAGGGATCTGCCCCAATAAAATACAAAAGAACGTGCCTATATTTTGCCCAATTTTAGAGTTTGGCATTCTGAGATGAACAGCCTGGATAACAGCTCTAATGAGGTCTTGAACAGTAGCAGTTCCAGTTAGATGTATACGACTATTCCTCTCTCTCCTGATTATATAGTATATTGTTCTATCCACTATCTCACATAATGATTAGATGTCTGTAGTCCATCTTCATACTCATAGTCAGTTCCCTAGACCAGGAGACTATATGCAATCATATTATAACACAAGCTTCAGATAGTAGTATGACCATTTCCATAGAGTGGTGGAAGCAGAACATGGGCATTAGGACAGCAAAACCATTTACAGTTCCTTTTCAATCCATTCCTAATGAAATCAAAATGAACAAAAAATCGATGTCTTCAAATGTTAATCGTGAGCATAAAAAGCAAAACAAATTAACATTTGGGTAAGGACAAAAGAAGAAATGCAAATTCATACAAGTAAAGATGAATGTGGGAAAAAGAGCAAAACTTTTTTTTCTTAAGAACATCAAAAGATTCTCCTCTCTCTCAATAGTATAAAAGGTAAAATACCAAGTCCTGACTTAACTTTTCCAGAAAAACAATCTTCAAATTCAATAACATAAACATTCATCATCAATAACGGAACAGTATTAATTCAGCAACACACACACACAACAAATCATATCAACTAATAAATCCACGTTTCT
The DNA here is from genome assembly GCA_964035475.1 of Salix caprea. Taxonomy (NCBI): domain Eukaryota; kingdom Viridiplantae; phylum Streptophyta; class Magnoliopsida; order Malpighiales; family Salicaceae; genus Salix; species Salix caprea. Next base: position 2,458,770 of record OZ037755.1, on the reverse strand, counting down.
TCAAATTATAAAAAAATACACTTCAATAATGAAGAGTAGACTCACATCGTCGACGGTAGCGTCGTAAAAGCGGTTGTCAGAGCCATCGAAGGAATGCGAGACGCAAACAACGACACCTCCGACCACTTTGTGGCACTCGTTGTCCTGCAATTGAGGAGAAATAGGGCGGAACCGGTCCTTCAATTTCTCTAGTTCATCCAAAGTTTTGAGATTCTTCACCTCGAAAATGGAGTCGTCGTCGTCACTGAAATTTTGGTACTTGAGAGTGAGTTTCTCGCCGTCGAGAACCGTGCTAACGCTGTACCAGGCGTCGTCTACTAAGCTACGAAACTCGACGTCGTAGTCGGATGGAGGAGGCACAGAGGCAGCGTTTGGATTCGCCACTGACATTGCTTTTTTCTTTTAGGTTTTGGCGTTTGGTACATCGTGGAGAGAATTTTTTAATAACAGGATTAAAGGTTTGATTGAGGTTGTTTTTATAGTTTATTTTTTATAAAAAATATTAAAAAAATATTTTATATTTTTTTATAAAATGATTTTAATATTAAAAGATAAAATGTTATGAAAATATTTAAAAAATAAAAATATCGCACATTTTTCATGAATCGTAAACATGAAATCAAATGGAATAAAACACACCTTAGAGGGTGTTTGATAGTATATTTGAAAAGCGCTATTTTTTTATTTTTTATTTTCAAAAAAAAAATAATGTTTTTACATTATTTTGATGTGTTGATGTCAAAAATAATTTTTAAAAAATATTATTTTGATGTATTTCTGAACAAAACACATTTTCAAAAATAATTTTAATCATATTTTCAAACAAGCATTTGATAAGTAGTAAATTAAACTCAAAACCTTAACAAATTTGATTTTTTTTCCTCCCACTCCAAGAAAAGTTGTTGCTATGGCTTCTCTTGCCAAATTCTAGATTTATTTTTTTCCCTTTTTATTCCCAGTCCTTCTAAACCTCACTTAATGTTTAATCTTGTACCAAGTAAAACTCATCTTTAATCTTTAGTAATATCTCTCTAATTTCTATGAAAAAACATGAACATTTTCTCTCTTTTTCTTATCTTTTTTCTACCGTGAAAGAGAGAACAAGAATGAGGTATGTATATAGTCCATTTATCCTTGTTTACAAATTGACCCTAATATTTTTATAATTCTCTTTTTGTCTTCACTCTTCCTTTCTTTTATTACTTATTCCATAATTTCTTTTATTTTTTCAATTTCACCCCTATTTATTATTATTATTATTATTATTATTATTATTATTATTATTTCCTTAACTCCATTCATACTTGAGTTGACTTTGTAATTATATTATAATTCAATCATAATAAAGTTCATACTTATTCGGGTCGTTTGTTTTTAATTTTTGTAGTTCGTTTCTTTATTTATATATTTTTTATATCACTTATCTTTATTTTATTGATTATTTATAGGATATTACTTTTACCAGGGTTTACACTAGACGCATGGGCCTTCTAGCCTGCATGCCTAGACCTATCTTATTTTTTTTATTTCTTAAAGTGGCAGACCATTAAAAAACGATAGTAGACAACATGTACTAGAAATCCATTTTGACTTAAAAAACACCATAATACCTTGATAAACCTATCCATAGCTATCAAATAACATCTCAAAAATTAAAATCAGCTCAAAAACCAAAATGATTCTCGTGGTCAGATCTACTTACTTGTGAAAAGATAAAGAAAAAACACTTGGGTCAGATTACACTTATGAAATAAAATTTATTTACACCAAAATGACACCTACGTTAGCCCATTGGCATGCACCACAAAAAAACATGATCAAACAAAAAAAATCTAGGTATTGTTAACATGTCTTTTAAGAAAATAAAAATATTTCAATCATGAATTTGAAATAGTTGCATATTAAACTATATTTTTATCTAAAATTGAGAAGGAAACACATTGGATCAACCTAATTTTTTTTTATGCGAGGAAACCTTACCCCCCGAAAAACACACTTCGTGGGTCCAGATGAGCGAGTAAACCCCAATTGTCCCAGACTCTTACAAGGGATGCACGCCCTGACTTAAACTTGAGACTTGCTGTGCAAATCATAAATTCTTTTTCCATCATGTCACACTTTTTGGGGATGGAACAACCTAGATCATTTCTATTAACATGAGAGAGTTATGAGATAATATTGAAAAACCAAATTACAAACCTAAATTTCAAATTAATTAAATGTCAAAGTATAAAAATGACAAATTAAAGACATATAGGATAACCCATTTCTTTAAAAAAAAAGGGTGAATTTGAGTCAATTAACCAAAATCTCGATTCAAGTCATGCATATCATCAGATTCAATAAAATTATTATTCTATGGATTATTTTTCATTAATTAGATTTACATGACAATAAAATGAGTGTAATATTTTCTAATGAAATATTTTTTAATAAGAAAGAAATGACAAGTGTTTGGGACTAATACAACAACAAAAAATCATTGATAACAAAGGATAAAACTATATATTTTTTTAATTATAAGTTAATTAAAATATAGATCCTCAACAGTAAAGGGTGAATTTTTTTTTTAATTTAAGGTATTAAATGTGCATTAAAAAATAGACTAAATATTGCGTTTTAACTTGTCAAACTTATGACTAGGATCATGAAATTAATCGAGTTGAATTTTGTTGGTATAAAAAAAAGAGCATAAAAAACCCTAACAAGGATAGCATATGACCCGAACCTTTTTCTCATTTAATGGGGGTAGAAGTACTATCACATGCCCCTTTTTATTTATTTTTTCTTTTGAAATATAGAGATGATATGTTGCTCGTCAAGGTAGATGGCGTGTCTTCTTCCAGCTTAAATTTTAGGCATCACTATGATGGCTGAAAAATCAAGGTAATGAGCTTTTAACCTATCAAACTATTTTCTCAATCCATCTAATGCTAAACACACCAAAAAAAAAAAATATTTAAACCATGTATACACAAATTTAGCAACCTAATAAACAACTCAAATCAGAATAAAATTGAATCAATTTTCTCATCCTCAAATTAGATATATATTTTAGGTAATATCGAGGCTTGAAACAACCATTATAAGACTTTTATCACTGAGTGTAACCATTAACACCAGTTCCAACCATTTTGTTGATTGTAATAAGTGTAAATGATGATTTTCTCTATTTTCTCTATAATCCAATGAGCCTCTCTTTTCTCATATAAAATGAGTGAAAAATAAAGGAAATGAACTTTGATATCAAAATATTTTTTTTTAAAACTAAAGAAACTAATAACCTATAAATTGAAAAAGACGAGGACTAAAATATTTTTTTTGTATGAAATTCAAACCCACCACCTATTTTTCACCGTGATCCTCTAACTTTGAATCCAACCCTTCCCAAAAAATTCCCAAAAGAATATGCAATCGAATGCAAATTTGAGCTAAAAAGGCTTAATTGAGAAAAGATAAAATTTGAGGATTAAATTGAAAAATTAACTATCCCTATATATATTGATTCATAAAAAAAATACATAACAAAATTTGCTAAAATAAAAACCCCACATGTTTTAGTGTATTGTTAATAATTTTATTTCACCTAAGAATATTTATTCAAAAAATGTGGAAGCAAAATACAAAATATATTTAACTTTGTATGAAGGAAAACATGCAACTTTGTTTTATGGAAATTAAATTTTTGTATAAATGAAATGTCATTGTAATAAAAAGACAAAAACCAAAAAGACCTACAGCAAACCAAACTAAATAGTCATTGCTCCCTCCCATTCCTCTCCTCTTCCTTTGTTTTTCTTTCTTCTTTCACTCCCTCTCTCTTTCACCTCTTGAGATCAATTTTTTTATTTATAAAAAAAACCCTAATCAAAGCCCAAAATCACACTTCAACCAATTATCTCTGTCAATCAACCCTCTATAAACCCCTGTAACCTCCCTCTCATTCAATTATATATATATAAAAAAATTAAATACGCTCATTATTATATAAAACATTGTTTACTTTTTTTTTCTTTTACCTATTTATTTATATTTATAAGAAGAAGAGGAAGTTGGTGTGGGTGAGGGCGAAGATGAGCGGTGGTGGGGTTAGGGTTTCAATCCCGGGCAACGTGAGGAAGACGATCCAGAACATAAAGGAGATCGCAGGCAATCACAGTGATGAGGAGATTTATGCAATGCTCAAGGAGTGCTCTATGGATCCCAATGAAACCGCTCAAAAACTTCTCTATCAAGGTCACTTCTCCTTGTCTTTACCATTTTCCGTGTTCTCAGAATCTAATGTCTTAGACCTTGTGGATTTAGCTGTTTTTCATGTGATCCGTCGTTAAAGATTTTGATTTTGAATTAACTCTTAATGAGAAGAATTAGATGTACTTTTTAGCGAACTTTGAAGTTGACAATTGGGCTCTTATAAATGATTTCCCCCCTTAGAATCTAACAGTTCAAAACGATGTCACAGCTTGCCGTGCAGGGGAAAAAAAGGCCTTCTGCTATGATTTTCATATATTTGTTCTACATGTTTATTTCAATTGCTTACTTCTCATTCTTATTATTCGAGAAGTTAAGGATGAATTTTGATGCACATTGCTTGACATCATCTCTCTGTAATACCTATTTTCTTTTTTAACTAAGACTAATGGCTTTACAGATCCATTTCATGAAGTCAAAAGGAAGCGTGACAGGAAAAAAGAGGTAAGCTTACTTGTTTCTATAAAATTTCACTTCTTCTGGGCTTCCTGTGCTTCTAAATGATTGCTACCAAATCTGTTGCTTTTATTTTTATGTTTGATAAGGTTGGTGTTACAATGTTGTTGGGGATGCAATCCTGCTTAATCTGGCATATTTTCTGTCTATTTTTTTTATCCAATTACTTAATCGAGATAATGACTGTCCACTCCAGGGTCATCATGAGTTCATATTTTTTGGTGTCTCTTTATACTTTGGTGTCTGCATTTGTTATAAGCATTTGCATTGCTGGTGCAATTGGATTTGTGAAAGCTGTGAATTTGAACAGCAACTTTAGAGGTGGAGCAATGTTATTCAATTTCTATAGGCTAACAGCAGGAAGCTCTTGGAATTAATGGACTAGGACAAGAGGATTGATTAAGGGGCTACAGGTCAATGATGAACAGATGAGATTGAGGCAGTCTAGATTTAAGTGGGGTTTGGGCCTTGGATGCAGCAGCATATAATTTACTTGTTTGGTTGACATCACATGGTTGCATGGTCACGCATTTATGAAGATGTATTCATTATTTTTGTGCTTGCCATACAGATTCTTAGTTTTCCTAGCGTTTTATTTCTTTTGAGCAGAACACGAATAATAGAGAGTTTGGAGATTCTCGATGGAGGTCTGGCATGCAGGGGCGAGGGAGTAGGGGTGGTCGGCCAAGCTTTTCTTCAAGTCATACATCACATGGTAAACAACTTTTTTTTTTAAGACTAGCTTTTTGAAGACTAAAATTGCTGGAGTACTTCCTCCGTTTTAAATCATGTGGTTATTCTTCTATATTTTCATGTCTTGCTTTTGATGGTCATCATCTATATAAATATTATAGACATACAAACACTTTTATCCACGCAAGTAACTCTGTACTGATGGTTTAATGGATGGTACTTCATTGATTTTGTGCTCATCCCTCTCTCCCTAACTATTTTGGACGTATTATTTGTGACCATAGATTAAATAAGTTGCTTTAGTTATGGCAGAAATATTGTTTTATGCTACAAATTTGATTGGTGGATGTGATCCCTGGTCAGATACTGGTGGTGGAAGGAATTCTGTTGCTGGAAGGGACAATGGAACCAACCATGTTGCAGAGAAGGGTGCTGGCTCTTCTTTGTTAGCCTCTGAAGAGAAACATAAAGAAACTACGCCATCAGCAAGGTGACTTGTAATATAAATCTCACTTTTTCAAGACATGGTTTATAAGATTTAACTGAATGTGCAATAATTACATCATGTGATTATATATTGCAGCTCCTCTGTAGTTGTGGCCAATGGTCCAACTGCTGCTGTTTCTGGAAACACTAGTGCAACCCTTGCCTCCAATTTACCTTCAGGAAGCAATCAACGTGAAGTGACTTTATCACCTGTTGTTGTTAATAAGGTGGGAAGGGCAGTATACCACATCGATGTTGATAAAGCTCCTGCGATTGCATTTGGAACTGGGGACGCATGCAGGGACTCCATCCCAAGCTCTAACAACTCTTCCATGTCTGTGATTCCAGCATCTTCTTCCAAAGTTTGCTTCTCGTCCTCGGATCCTGTACTAATGCTTTCTAATGATTCATCTCACCCTGGTACAGTGGGTACAATTAAACATGAAGTGGGGATCCATCAAACTGCTGGAGAATCAGGTTAGGACAAGTGATAATTTGATTATATTTTGTGTGTTAGAAAATAATATAAATCATATCCTAGAGTCTAACCTCATAGCTTAAGCTTTTAAGTGAGATGATTACTTGACATGATATCAGAGTCTTATTGACCTAGCGGTCACGAGTTCGAATCTCATTATCCTCATTCTATTTGATAAAAATCAAGCACAAAGTGGTCTAAACTTGTGTGCAAGTTTCAAGCCCAAAGAGCTCTTACTGAGAGGGGTGTTAGAGAATAATATAAATCATATTCTAGAGTCTAACCTAATAGCTTAAGCTTTTAGGTGAGATGGTTACTTGATATTGTGCACTTTTAGCTTAGGTGTAATGATTGGTAATTATCTGATTGCAGCTTCTGAGATTGGTGTCCCTTTCATGCCAGGGAAGATGCCAAGCAAAAACCAAGGAGTTGGGAAGAGCCAGCTCAGTGATTCTTCCCCACCTTCATTTACATCAATCCAGGATGGTTCTTCTAGTAGCCGGCCTTCCTCTAACTACAGTAGCAGGTCTCAATTGATAATAGGCCCTCAGAAAGGTACAAATTTTGTTCTGACATTACTGTTCTGACAATGTTAAGTTCTGTACTAGTGTGACAAATCTTCTGTCAATGTTAAGGTTGAAGCATCAAGATTTGTCTTGGACCTCACTTTGTGCGTTTTTTTTTTTGGCTTCTTGCAGTGTTTTAATGTTGAAAATATCTATTTCTAGTACAAGTATTTTGATTTTAAGGTTAACTGTGACAAGGAGACACCTGAAATCCAGTCAAATATACTTCATTAACAGGCTTCCATATTTTGTTGTTCTACCGCGCCTTCCTGGTTTATTTCCTCTACTTGATTAATTATTAGATTAGGCACGTCCTCTTTTCCATTATAGTTCAATATGAGTTTGCAATTGAAAATCAAACACAACAATTTTAGCATTCAAGGTCATGCCCTTTTAGTTTGGCATGCAATTTTGCAAAACAGTTCTGCATGGTGTTCTTTTCTTGCTATTTTTCTATTAAAAATAAGAGCCATTTGCTGGCTAGGTGAGAACATACATTTAGATATTATAATGTGAGGAAGCGTCTTCTGTTTTATATTTGATATTGTTATTAGTAATAGTCTGTTGACTTACTTGGGTCCTTAATAAATAACAGTCCTTCTTTCTTCAACAGTTGGCTCTAATAAGGAGTGGAAACCAAAGGCAACAAACTCTAATGTAGCACAGGAGTCTGGAACAGCTGGTTTATCTGACATTTCTAATATTCCACTCGAATCCGGTGGCCATTCACAGGTCTCTTCGGGTGTCCATGATTCAGAAGAAGCAACTGCCAAACTGCAGAAGAAGCTGGAGGAGTTGCATCTTCCACAGCGTCAACATGTTATAATTCCGCATCATATCCATGTTCCTGAATCTGAAAGAAACAAATTGAGTTTTGGGAGTTTCGATCTTAGTTTTGGAGTGACGTCAAGTTATGTTAGCGGGGCTGAGAGCGACAAGAGTTCTACACCCATGTCTGAAACTTCTCAGGGTATTGAAGAACCTATGGAGGAACAAGCTGAAAGGTTTATGTGAAATAGTGTTTTCAGTTAGTTTTGAATGTCATGCAGCATATATCCTAGTTCCCTTAAGTTACTGATTTTGATTGCATTTTGTTTTCATGTAATGATTAAGGGGTAGTTAACAACCTGAAATATTATTTCACTTGTTGAGATCTGTTCTCCCTTCTTTATATTCTTTTGTGAAGAAAGGTGGAAAATAGAGTAGGCATATAGAATGAGGGAAAATTAAGAAATTTATTTTTAGCTTTTCATTGAAGTAAATGATCGAGCAGTTGACAAATTATCCTAGGAAAGAAGTATATTCCTGACTCATCTAGCTAGAATGAGTTAGTTACCTCTAGAGTAATTGCTAATATCATCAATAATAAATAGATTAATGCATTCTAAGTGGTGCTTTGTGTCAAGTTGCTAATGTCTTGTTTTCAGTTCTTAGATTGATATTCAGCAAACCAATGTACCAACAAATAGTTTTGTTAGCCAGTCCTAAGAGTTACTATTTTTAAAAGAAAAGGTTGTTGCCCCATATTCATGGAGTTTGTTTGTACACAAACATAATTTTGATTTTTGACTGGTGTGTATTTTTCTTATGGTTTGATGAGTATGCTTACAACAAACTCGGCTTTTACCTTCACAGTATTTCCCTCTCTCACTGATCTTATAATTCTTGGATTCAGCAATCAAAATACACCGGTGATTCCTGAGGAGGGAATTTATCCTGATCATCCACAGTTGCCCTCACATGTACCTGGAAATTTATCAGCTGAGGTTGATGTGCCATCTAACACAGCGCCTGATCATGAGTCCAAGCAGAAGGCTGCATTGTTGTCTGGAGGCCAGCAGTACTCAGTGGTCCATACTTCTCCTGGCTACAGTTTTGGTTTTGTGCCTCCAATGCTGGGTAGTCAGATTGTGCCAATTGAGAACTCAGAATCTCAAGCACGTGATGTTTCTCACCTTCCTAGCTTCGTGGTAAGTCACCAAAACTTCATTATGTTATGATGATTGTGGTTCCATGAAAAAGTATCTAACTTAATCTTGGGTTAATCATAACTTAGTCTTTGTAATTTAGAAAAAAAATTAATTAGTCCTCATGGTCTTTGAAACTTTAAACTTAATTCCTATGATTTTAAATCCATTTATAACTTAGTCTTTCTATCCATTTCATGTTCTTTTTTCAATTCATTTTTTTTTTTTTGCTTTTTATTAGTTTAAATAAATAGAAAAGGGTAACAAAGAAGTCGATTAGATTGAAGATTGATGAGAAAAGAGGACATTTTTTGAAACAAAATACTACTAATTAAGCATGGTCAACACTGGCCAAGGGACTATATATTATTTTTTATGCTACATAAATTGATTAATTGTTTTTGTTAAACTGCAAGGACTAAGTTATAATTAACTCATTATTTTTTGATAAATTGGCTGTTGTATTACTTTGGCTTTAACACACTGGTGGTTATTTGATGTTTTTTGTGTCTAGGTCCAGCAACCATTTGACCCTACAAGTTATTATGCGCAATTTTATCGTTCAAGTGCTGATAGTGATGGCCGTGTTTCTCCATTTCCTGCGCCTGGAGTTTCTTCCAAATACAATGGGAATGTTTCAGTGTTGCCTCCACATACTTCACAGCCTCCTCAAGAGGTTTCAATAGATAAAATCCTCTCTCTAATTAGGCACTTAAGCAAAACCTTTTGTGTTTTTGTTGATTGTATTCTTCTTCAAGAAATAGTTTATTTTTTAAATTACTCTTTGTTAGCTGAATGTTTTAAATTTTTGAGGTATGGTTTGGGTTCCATGAATCTTTTACTGCACCTGGTTGTAGTATATTATCTTTTATCAGTAATCAATGCTTGTGATGCGAATTTTAGCCTGCGATATCTTTACTGCACAATTAAGCCTCAAATTACACGAATATAATGTAAATATATGTTGTCTGGCCATGTTAACCTCATTTGGGTTTAGTTTTGAATCCCTTATTGAAGATGTATGCTGGAATCTAATCCATAAACTACTCCTTTCATTTTGTAGTCATGCTAGAGGTCAACTTGTTTTTTTGTTCAAGAGGTATTTTTTTATCTCTTTGCTTAGTATTCTGAAATTAGTGGTAAAGATCTGTTTATCTTATTGAGTAGGGATCCTCCTACATGTTACAGCAATTTTCATAAGTTTTTCCAAGCTTTTGTGTAGAGCATATTTAGGTCAGTAAAACTATCTTTTATTGCCAATTTATGGTATGGTGGTTCTCAACATCAGATATCTAGTTTTTTAACCATGTCAACATGCTTTGCATTTTGGATGTTCAAGTTGGGTAATGTCATATGGATAGTCTTTATTAATGACCTAGCAGCTTGGCATTACATCTAAAGTCAAGTTACTGCTTGCAAGCTGCTGCCCTGTATTGTTGCTTTTGAGATTTGGGAAGAGTCAGAGATTTCAAGGGGCAATATTGTTCAAGGATGGCCATTCTGGCTGCCTTGGACAGTTGCTGTCAGATCTACTATCCCATGTTGAATGATGCTGTTTTACTGCCAAGTTGGTCACAGGCTCATATGTTATCTACCTAAGTACATTATTAGTGAAATTTGTGGTGGCACTAAAGTTAGCAGAGCCATGATGTGTGGAAGCATTTGTAGGTAGTAGACACCCATGCATTTCTAGATCTGATCTTCATGAGAAGTGGAATGGTATAGCACGACCAAAACATCAATAGCAATTGCAGGTCCTGCTTGTTGAGGGCACTACACCTAGCTGCTGGTTACAGTAATGGTGTTGTGTTTTGCAATGTTTGTTAATAATTTGTTGTATCATCTTCATGTACAAGCAACACTAGTCTTTTATGAGTTACTATAATCATGTGCATGGATAAGCCATTTTGCAACGTGAGGCGATTACATGAGCTTCTTATGCTCATCTACACATGCTTATGTTCATCTACACACATGCTTATGCTAATGTCTGACAGTGCTGTGGTTCCATTTGGATGGAGTGCCTGATTGTGTGTTCTGACATGAACATAAGCATGTGTTAGATGTTTTCATATGTTTCTGAACTCTATGTTTTCATATGTTTCTGAACTCTAATAATGTGCATGCTTATTTTCAGGGTGGGAATTCCTTAGTTCTATCCACTGCAGGTCCCACTCCTCTGGTGACCCAAGCTGCTGGGCTCATGCAAAGTCAGCAACATGTCCCTGTCTTTCGTCCACCAACTGGGTTGCACTTGTCCCATTTCCCCCCAAACTACGTCCCATATGGTCATTACATCTCCCCATTTTATGTGCCTCCAGGTGTCCAATTCTTAAGCAATGGTGCATTCCCACAACAACCTCAGGCTGGAAGTGTGTATCCACCACCTTCAGCAGCCACGGGGGTCAAATATTCACTTCTACAATTCAAACCTGGAAGCAATACAGGAAATTCAACTCACATTGGGATGCCAAGTGGTTACGGACCATATGGCTCCTCTCCTGCTGGTTATATTCCCAATTCTGCTGTGACAGGAGGAAACTCAACCACGAATGATGATCTTGGTGCATCTCAGTTCAAGGAAAGTAACATCTACGTTACCGGGCAGCAGGTAGGGTAATAGGTGATGTTTTTATAATTTATTATGATTAATTCTTAATGTTTTATATTCTTATCCTCTACAGCTGGAGAATCTAAGTTGCTCATATTCTTAACCTCTGTGACTGGAGAATCTAAGTTGCTCATCTAAACATAGTTTGTTGCATCACTGATGGCTGTGTTGTCAATTTTATGATCAATTCTGATAAATAGTAGTCTCATTCTTGGAATTAATATTGTTATGGAAGTAGTTACAATATTGATTAGGATTCTTTTATCTTACTGTTAGCACCAGTGATGTTTATGGGGGCCTGGGAGGTGGAAACAGAAATGGTTGTGGTGATAGTGACTGGTAGCAGTTTCTGCTGAATACATGTTTGGGGGGGCATTCGGAGATATTTTGTTGATATTAATGTACCAAGCCCTCACTATATAAAGCAACGAGACACAAAATCCGCCAGCTTAGGATTTTACAACTGGATAAACTAATCAAAATTACTAATACCAGTAATCGTGGATTATGTAGGATTCAGAATAGCTTTCCTGCAGAAAACTAGTTTGGTATAGAATGCTAATGCTTGTTTGGCAAGATCAGTTGCTTTAATTCTTTTTGGTTTAACATATAGAAATTTAGGTTCTTTGTTTAGACCAACTGAATTCTCTGTATCCCATGCCTGTTGTTTTCCATAAGAGTACCTGTTCAAGATGCTTTTCAGGGAATGTGGGCAATGATGGTCATGTGAATACTTGTAGCTCCATAGAATGCGTGTTAAGGTTTTCAGACCTGCATTCCCTATTTTTAGCACATAAAGTCCTGTTTGATTGTTTTTGCTTTAAAATGATATTTTGTTCTCAAAACTGATGGATCTGCTTCCACAGAGTGAGGGTTCAGCTGTGTGGATCACTACTCCCGGCCGAGACATATCTAGCTTGCCGGCAAGTACCTTTTACAACCTTCCTCCTCAAGGTCAGCATGTGGCTTTTGCACCAACTCAGGCTTCCCACGGCACCTTTAAGAATATCTATCACCCTGGGCAACCAGTAACCGGAGCAGCTGTTCACCCACTTCTGCAGCAGTCTCAGGCCATGAGTGGAGCTATTGATATGCTAGGACCTGCAGCCAGTGTTTACCAGCAGCCTCAACATCAACAGATCAACTGGCCTAGCAACTACTAAAACATGGATGAGATTTTTCTTTTTATATACCAGGGAAACAAAGTCCAATCTTGGGATATTTTTTGTGAACTCCAACAAGTTTGGATGGAGGTCAACAGCAAGATGATACAGCATGGCTGGATTTGAGAGTGTAAATGTAAAAAATGGGGCTGGAATTCTGCCAATAGTATCGTCTAATTGCTTGGATTTAGGGCATAAAAGGTGCAGTTTGCATGTAACTGATATTGACCATTTTAAGTTAGTGGAGGTGGGCATGTGCAGGTTTTTCTTTTTTCTGGTTGCCGCCAAATGGTGTTGCCATTTTCCATTTCAGCTTCAAGCCTTTCTCTCCCCGTACACTTTTTAAATCTTTTGACTTTTTCTAGGGTTTTATTGTTGAGTGGTGAGAATCTTTTCCAATTCTTTCTGATGTCTGAGTTTTTTTAGGGTTCTGGAGGATAAGATTCAGGCTGGTGGAGAATAGCTCCAATTCCTTTTTTTCCCTGTCATTCCGCTGTCTTATATGTAAATTGAATTTTGATAGCAAGAAACGGATGTACCGAACTGATGTAATTGGTCTAAGAAAAAAAGGGATCATTCTATTGTTTCAATCGACTCGCATGTATATATCTTGAACTTCCTTTTCAAGGAGGAAGTTTCCTGGTTAGAATATTACATCTGACTTGCAGTTACTGTTTTCAATCTGAAGGAAGGTTGCATTCTTGCTTCTATCCAGTAGAGTGGGCCATTACAAGATCATTTCTTTTATGGAAAGGGCAGCGTGGAACCTCGACTGACATGGTCTCTGATAAAAAAAAATGCTATGTCGCAAGTTCTTTATTGAAAGAGAACTGAAATTACATATTGTGATAAATAGTAATAGGTGTTTATGGACATAATAAATCCTTCATATTTGAAAGAGACGGTAAATCTTTTATTATTTATTTTTAAATTTTAATATTTAGAAGAAATTATACAAGATTTGCTTTTCGTGAACGATTGTTTTTTAAAATAATTTTTAATTAAAAATATATTTTTTAAAATTTATTCTTACTTTCTCAAAAAATTATTAAAAAAAAGCCAGTCACATAAATAAAAGGAATTTTCGAACACTGGAACAGATATAAAAACGAAAGAGAAGAGAGTGGAGAATATAATATAAAGCTGAACAATCCGATGACGATTCGATCCTCCCTTCCTCCAACATTCAAATTTCCAAGTCTCCGCCATCTCCATCACCTTCTCTCTCTCTCTGAGCACAGCGCATCATCATCTTTATTTTAAATTTTAATTCTTAACTGACTAGTCACCGTTTCTCACCACCTCCGTGTCACAAAAAAGTAATTCAAATTAATGGATGATTTCACCGGTCTGTTAGCCCGCGACTACGGGTTCAAACCCCAAGGCAAATCCGCACCCATGGCTCCACCTCGCAGAACAAACAATTATAGTTCCAATTTTAACCTTGGATCAGGTGGTCCCGTTCACACACGGTCCTCCTCCTCCAACAAAACCGCTCCTCTTTTCGACAATCACGCAGGCACGGACGGTCTCTTGTTCAACGACGTCTTCGGTGGTCCTCCTCAGTATTCAGTATCACGCGGCGGAGCTTCCACTACTGCATTGTCATTTGATCATGACTCCATTTTCAAGGAACAGAACTCGAAATCGGCATCGCTGCCGATTTTCGATAAGCCTGTTTACGATGATGATATTTTTGATGGATTGCCTGGGTTGAAGAGTTCGTCTTCTGGTGGTGGTTCTGCGTCGGCCCCTAAGTTTGATGATGCATTTCGTTCGGTCAGTTCACCCCCGAAGAAGCAGCAGCATGGAAGGCCAGTGCGAGACAGCTCACCGTTTGATGATCTGTTGGGGAATTTAGGTAAGAAGGAGACGGAATCGAAGAGAGAGAGAGGTAGAGTGGATAAGGATTCGGCGGCTTTTGATGATTTACTTCCTGGTTTTGGTCGCCTTAGCTCCCCTGCGGTTAACCGGTACTGGTTCTATTATTATTTTTTGTTGCTGTTTCTGTAAATTGACTCGAGTGATTTTGCTCAATTAGCTTACCTTGTGACGTTTGGTATGTGTCTTTTTGAATTTGCAAATTATTCGATTTGCATGTAATGATCAGCTTAACTATAGTTGTTAGGTGATAGTGAGCCGTGGTTTCGCATGTTCACTTTTATATATTTATTTAAAAGGCGAAGCTTTTAACTATGCTAGTGTGATTTCGATGTCATGGAATAACATCTCTTAATGCATTTACTAGCTGTTTATTTTTCAAAGTGTTTTCCACTTATAAATGTATCATTTTTTTTTTATAAAAAAAATTCATTTTTAAAAAAAAATATTTTTGATATCAACGCATCAAAACAATTCTAAAACATAATTTATTTATTTATTTGAAATTTGAATTTCAACCAACATTCATTTGAACCACACTCCCAAACAGGAGGGAGCATAGTGTTTTGTTTAGCAATTACTTTGTAATTGCCTCAAATTTTTATTTGGCATGGTCGTCTTAAAAATAAGTATTATGCGAATTTCATTGTATGCTTTTACAGTTGAGTTGATTGTGGAGAGGTTAGTTGGTATAATAAACTAATGTTGAAGAAAGATTATTTGCCAACTGAAGTCTTTGCTGTGCCTTTACTTTCTATACTGCTATATTCATCAAGTTGCATCTTGTAAGCTAACTATTAGCTAAACCAGCTTAAAAGCAATGAGAATCTGGTGGCAAAGCATTTTGTTTCAGACAAAGGGGAAACAAAAGGAAAAATTGAGGAATGGTTAGTCTTACAGTAGCTTCCATCATAATTGGACTATAACTAGGTATAAAGTGAATGTGAGACGGCATAACAAGTAAATGATGAATTTGCTATGATGTTTGAGTTTGGAGGTAACTTAGGTTTTAGGGCAGATTTCATTCCTTCCCCTTTTCTTTTCTGGAGAGTTATCATGTTTGGAAATAAAAGAAATCGATGTTTTTTATGCAGCGAGTAGAACTCTTGTCTTCACTTTTCTTTCATCTTATTGTTGTCATCTTTTCTTTTTCTTCAGGTACTTTACTCATATGCCATTGTTTACTCAAATTAGCATACTGGTTTAGCCTTTTTCCTTTTGGAATTGACTAGTACTTTAATAAGTTGTTTCTGAACCTATGGAGTCTAGCCACAGCTTAGACTGCTTCTGGGAAAAGAACTAATGTTGTTTGATAGTGAATAATGTGTAGCTCAATTTTATTTTTATTCCTGTCAATGAATATGAGACAGATCTGTTTCTGGTTTTTGTTTGTGTTATAAATATCAGTGATATTTTAGTGCGATGCTATTTTTCATAGTTCAACTTCCGAGCCGGGTCGGTTCGAAAAGCTATCTTCAAATTCAGCCTGGTCAGTTCCTGGTGTGAAGGAAGATCCCCTTATAGTCCTAGAGTCAACGTCAAGCCCTGCGACTTCATCATCAGGGTTGTTCACAGAACCTCTGGGAGAAATTAGTAAAATCAGTAACCCTGGAAGCATGAAGGTTGATAGTTCATCTGTAGATAGGGGAGTATTTGAAGACCTAGATCACCTCGATGATCTTGGGAAATCTGTACCATACAAGAGACAGGAGAATAGGAGCCCTTTAAGAACAGGACCAAGCACAGGTGTTTCATATTCTTCTGCGAGTCAAGAATCAGTTGACACATATCCTGTAAAGAATGCTGGGGGCCGCTCGCAGAAGAAAACAACTGGTGATTATCAGGAATCTCATGAAGCCATATTCGATATGCCTACAACAGATTTTCATAGATCTTTTCGTCAAAATGCCTCTCCTCCTTCATATGTGGATGTCAATGCTAATGAGACAAATTCCTCTACTAGATCTGAAGAGGTCTCTGAATCATCAGATGGTGTATGGCTTTCTGTGTCTGAAATCCCTCTTTTTACTCAACCCACAAGCACACCACCACCTTCGAGACCTCCACCTCCAAGACCACCTCGGATATCAAAGTCAGAGATGGGTTCCTTTTCTTCTACAAACTCTAGAAAGAAGGTCAATGAGTATCCTTCTTTCCAAAATTCCACTTCATACTCTCAAAGTCCTAGATCAGATCGTGCAGCAAGGAATTCAGTTACTTCTCAAATTTATGAACTTGAGGATTTTGTCACGGGAAGGACTCAAAACAATAATAATGAATTTCAAAATAATCTACCTGTTGACGATGTGGATAAAACTTCCTCTGCTGCTGCTTCGGCAGCTATGAAGGAGGCCATGGATAAAGCAGAGGCAAAATTCAGGCAAATGAGGGAGAGGGAATATCTAAAGGCTGCTAGAAACAAAGAAGCTGGTCAGGTGGATAAAGTTATGCAAGATGCTCAGCAGAGAGAATTAAAAGAGAGAGAAGAGAGATTTTATCATGAGAGACAACAAAGGGAAAAGGAGGAGGAAGAGAGAGATCAGAGAAGATTTGAAAAAGAGAGGGAGAGAGCTCGTGAAATTGAGAGGGAAAGGGGAGGGAAAGAAAGAGAGCAAAGGAGGCTTGAAAGAGAGAGGGAGCGAGCAAGGGAGATGGAGAGAGAAAAAGAAAAGGCCAAACAAGTAGTGGAAAGGGCTACTAGAGAGGCACGTGAAAGAGCAGCTACTGAAGCTCTCCTGAAAGCTGAAAGGGCTGCTGTGGAGAAAGCAGCTGCTCAAGCTCGTGAAAGAGCAGAAAGGACTGCTGTGCAGAGAGCACAAGCTGAAGCCCGTGAAAGGGCAGCAGCAGAGGCAAAAGAAAGAGCAGAAAGGGCCGCTGCAGAAGCCCGGGAAAGGGAAAATGCTGAGGCTAGGGAGAGGGAAGCCCGGGAAAGAGTTGCTGTAGAAAGAGCTGCTGCAGAGGCTCGAGAAAGGGCTGCTACAGCTGCCAGGGCAAATCATCAAAAGAGTGAAAATGATCTTGAATCATTCTTCAGTACTCGAGCAAACAGTGCACCAAGACCTAGGACAAACACTTCAGTTAGGACCAAAAGCTCTCTTTCATTCACTGATTTGTTGTGGTATCAGTGGGTTAATTTTCTGAAACTATATTACAGGATCCTTTCTCTGATAGCCAGAACAACCGAGGGTCTGAAGCAGTTAGAAAGATGTCTGCTGGAGCTTCATCTAGCATGAGGAAAGCATCAACAATAAATATTGTTGATGATTTTACTTCGCTTTTTGGAGGTAGTTATGCTGTTCGTGAAAAGTTTTGCTCATGATACAATAATTCTCTTTAGCTGTGAATTGGCTGAACTATTTCTGCTTGGTAAAGGAGGTGCTGGATCATCTGGAGAATTCCAAGAGGTCAAAGGGGAAACTGAAGAAAGACGAAAAGCCCGATTGGAACGCCATCAAAGGACTCAGGAGCGGGCGGTATGTTTCGCATGACATGATTTTATTGAAACAATATTGAGGGTGACATCATATACTTGTTTATTATTGCACTCACATTCGTTCCACAGATTTTAATTGTTGAGCTTATACATTCAGGCAAAAGCAGTGGCTGAGAAGAATCATCGTGAACTTCTAGCTCAGAGAGAACAAGCAGAGAGACATGTGAGTGGTTCAGTCTTCAGTGGACCGTTTTTTAGCATTGTCTCCACTCCTGCTGTCTTTAATTCTTCAGTGAAAAACCTGTGGATGGGTAGCTAGGGTGGTGGGGGAGTTGGGGTTAGGAGTTCAATGACTTTTTTCTTCCAGATTCTTTACTGATTTTGAATATCCTAGCATGGAGGTTTTTATTTTATTTTATTTATTTATTTTTATCCTGAAGTGGGATTTTCTTAGATAGATGGTTGTGTCAGAACGTGGTCACATTTTGATTTAACCAGCCAGCTTGGTATGGCAGTAATTAGGCTCTAGCTATCTATAAGTTATCTTTTGTATGCAAAATTACAACAAAAACCATTCATGATGAATCCATAATATCTAGTGCCATGCATTGATGTGGTGGTTAAAGCACAGTTCGATAGCTAAACATATCAAGATGTACATTGACCCATATAATTGAGTCAAAAGAGGCTAGCTGCGGTAGCTAACCAGTTAAGATGTGCAATTATGCTGAACTTAGGTGTCATTTGGATGTTCAGGCTTTGGACAACATTGTTAACCCCCCACTTCCTCAACCCCCATTCATCTTTAAGAGTTTGAATCCATGTATGTATATGTTTGAAAAGCATGTGCACGGGTGTGATGTTTTATTTTAAACTACAAAAAACCCATTGATGGTTCTAAAATCCAGAAGTGAACCAGGCTGAATCCAGTTCCACTGTATCAGTTAGTTTGTGATTTATGTCAATAGTAAATACAAGTTTCAGCACACCAAACAAGGTTATCTGTCTCAATGGAATTTGGTTGCAACAGGTTTCATTTCTTAGTAACTTAACAAACTGCAAGTTTTTGATTGAAGCCTAGTTTTATTTTCTCCAGTTCCTTCCAATATTAAGAGAGTGAAAAATGTTTCAAGTTGCATCTTGTTCTTTTCTCATCGTTTCGTGTTTTATTTTATTTTATTTATTTTCCAATTGTTAATGTCTGATACTGTTTTTAATTGATTTCAGAGGATTGCTGAAACATTGGATGTTGAGATAAAGCGTTGGGCTGCAGGAAAAGAGGGGAATCTCCGTGCTCTGCTATCAACACTCCAATATGTGCGTTATTTTTTTTTCTCATACTATGTTATCATATTCAGCATAACATTTGCAGGGAGAATAATTTTTGTATACGTTTAATAAGTGGGCTTTGCCATATCCTTTATTGATACCTTTTGTCTTGAAAGGAGAAGGAAAAACCACATCATTCTATCTTGTGCCTCAATATTGCACAGTTTTTTTTTTTTTTTTTTGCGATTGCATTTTATACATAGTAGCATTATTCTACACCTAGCTTTCCATTTGCTGATGTCTGTACTAATTTGATCCTTCAGGCTTTTGACATTATAAATACTAGTCCTTGTGGATTGTTGTCTGCAATTGCAGTTTATACATGTTAGCCTTATTCTACATCTAGCTTTGCATTTGCTCAGGCCTGTAATCTTTTTTCTTTCTTCAAACTGATATGAACATTTAGGCTTTTGACATTATAAATAACAGTCCTTGTGGATTGTTATCTGTGGAACACCTTATTTGAGGTTAGTGTTTCCAAAAACAATTTATGGCCTATTGAAACTGAAAGCTTGAAGGAGCTTATGAACATGAAACCTTCTCATGTAAAGAACCTTCTCATGAGGATGCCCTTTGTTTTATTTATTTCCTTTCCTTTCCCTTTTTTTTCCTTTTATCTGTCAATGAAGATGACAAACATGGCTCCCCCAAGTTCACTTCAATCTTTAAACTTTACACACACTACTTTCAGGTCTTGAGGTTTATTCTAGATGCACCTTTGATTTCAACTAACTCTGCAGTTACTCACTGCACTTTTGCTAAGATGATGAGTTTATAGATTTTTCAAAATAAGAAAACCAATTGGTATATGCTCTTTCGTTTTTGTTAGTTTTGTGAATAAAACAGGAAGTAGAACCCTCGACTAGCTATGAAGATCCTGAGATGAGCTCTGTCGTATAAGTAACCATTGTTTTTGAATGTCAGAATGCTTAACATATATAAAACCTAACTTTTAGCTGTTGCATTTTATCATTTGATCGATACACTGTCTTTTACGCAATTTCTTCTTCAATCTATGATTTTTTAGCAGCGGGGTAATTGTAGAACTTTTTTTTATTGTTGGTCATTCTAAAGTTAAATGTTGCTTTCATCTATTCGTTGCTAAAATCTTCTGTACAATGATCAGGTGCTGTGGCCTGAATGTGGATGGCAACCTGTCTCTTTGACCGATTTGATTACTGCTGCTGCCGTTAAAAAAGTTTATAGAAAAGCAACTTTAAGCATTCATCCTGATAAAGTGCAACAAAAAGGCGCCAATCTTCAACAAAAATATGTTGCTGAGAAAGTGTTTGACTTACTTAAGGTATCTCATCAATCTATAAATCCAGCCAAGGAATCTCTTCCTGTGATTTTGCTTCAATCAAATTTGCTTGCTCCGAGTTTGAGTTTCGTTTCTTAAAATAGGAAGCGTGGAACAAGTTCAATTCAGACGAGCTTTTCTGAATCCCAGTGGTAAATATTTTTCTCCAACTACTTGGTCTGGAAACTGCATGCTTCGTTGGCAGCGGAAATGCTCAATTCCTATGGCAGATGTGGTTATATATATATATATATATATATATATATATATATATATGTCTGATTCTGCTGTCGCTTTGATTGCTGCTGCTGCATTACATGAGCTGATAAAAGAGGGCTCAGGAGATTTCTTTTTTAATTCTTGAGAAGCCTGGGGGTGAGTATCTCCCATTGATTCAGGTTGCTGTAAATAAATTATGTTCCACGAGCATGTGGCACCTGAAAGTTGGAATGATGCTTCATGTAGAGTTCTATTTTTTGTTTTTGAATTCGAGGAATTCTCATCCCGGAAAGCACATGTAGAGTTATCATTCGGACACAATAGTCGAAGTAAGTCATCTAAGCCAATTTTGCATGGGATGAACGTGGTCGTTTTGTTTTAATTCTTTCTTATAATCATTTTTTTGTTTGTTTGTTACCAATTTAGTGGCAGAGCGTGGTATGCTGAGTGATACGAAATAAGTTGCCGACTTGAGCGGTACGTTTCATATTCATATTTATATGTATATGTCCGTTCTTGTTAGTATTTCATTTGTTTATTAATAAATCTAATATTTGTTTTATGAATCTAAAATAAATATAAAGTCAATTTTATAAAAATTATGAATGTTTTAATTATGAGATTTTTATCTCGACGGTACTGGAAACGGCTCGGAGGGCTGCTAGCAAGGCAGCACCCCTGGGCTGTTTCCTCTTTCTCCTAATGATGCAGCTTAGCAACGCCCATGGTAGCAACCCAACTTCTTTTTTTTTAGTTTTTAACAAGATATGTATATTTTGGTCAAATTTGGTTGGAATAGTGGCCAAATGTTTTTTTTTAAAAAAAAAAACTCATGAGAGAATAATTATTTTTGTGGAAAAATAATGTTTGTGCGTGAAATTAATTTATAATTAACACCAATAGCAATTAAACATGTGATTAATAACCCTAATTATTCTATCCAATCTGTAGTATTATTGTTGGTTTTTCAAATATTATATGCAAAATGGAAACAATAAAATAAAATAATATTTAAAAGTCTCTAGGATTTTATTAAACAAATCTAGAGTTATTTTGATATTTATATCTAAAGATTTGATATTTTTTTATTTTGAATAACTTTTTAAAAGCTGAGTTATCACAAAACACTAGTTATCCAAATGTTCGGTCTCCAATAATAATCCATATGAATCAACAATGAAAAATCTCTTAAATTCTTATTTAAGAGAAATGGATTTGCTAAGCCTAAAGTATCAGCTTTAATTTTGTGATTTAAGTAGTTTTATGTCTAATTAACAACCACCAAAATAATAAGCTTAGCTTTATATTTATAAGGAATTCTTAAAACCTTATAAATGATAAAATATTTATTTACCCCTTAAATAATATCCATAGATATTATTTAAGAATAATTTTATAAATTTAATTAATCAACTCCCTACTTGATTATTCTAGGAGCTATAATTATAATCTCATAATTAAATACATTCTAGGCTTAATTTCTATTTTTTTTCTCAATCAAGTCACACTTGATTAATTATCATAGTTTAATTTATGATTAATAGTTCTTAATGTGTGTGACTCATTAGGTTCTTAAAATATTATATCAAATATAAATTTTAATTTTAATTTAATTAATTAAATTTATTTATTTATAAAAATTAAATGCACCGTCTAGCAACGTGTCATGATCCCCCAAATATTAGAAAAGTCATAAGTGGTTTGACTTAACTTTTCAGTAAACAGTCTTTTAATGTAATTATTATTCATTTATCAATAATATTATGATTTAGACATTTTAAAATAGAGTGTGTCTTTCATATCAAATCATATTTGTTCAAAACTACAGTGATTAATCAATTGAATAAGACATTCTCGTCAAAGTTATGAATTTATTATTTTTTATTAAATTTTTTTTTAATATTATGATAGACTTTTGTTTTAAAAAACAAAAAATCTCATAAAAAAAACAAATTAAAAGAATTTATGCTAATAGTTATATTTTTTTAAAACATGATTTAAATTATTATATTTAAAACGATGAAAATCAATTTTTATTTTCATATAATTAAATAAAAATAGAATTTGGAGAGTGCCCTGCTTGGTGACATCAAATATCTTCATATACATCGATTATTCGACTTTTTATTATAATTTTTTAATCTTTACAGTTTTTTAATATACTTTATTGTTTTATATAATTTCCAATTTATTTAATTAAAAAAATGCATTGCCTTTTTAATCCTCAATTAACATTTTTCTTGATATAAGAAAAATATATGGTCAATACTTACACATTTTCATTTATATTAGAAAGAAACTGACTTAAAATCCTATATATATAAAAATAAAAAATTTATTAGCTGAGATTTTATTTTAATCGTATCAATTGACGAAGAAAAAGATAAAAACAAGTGTTACTTTCCTTTTTGATCGACAAGAAAATAAAGAAAACTACACTACTATTTAAAAAGCAAAAATACAATGATCCCTTTACCTTATTCCATTTCTACCCTTTCCACTCACCAAACACCACTCTAACAAAACATGTAAAAATAAGATACAAAAGAGAGAGAAAATAGGGGGGGTGGGGTGGGGGGGATACGTACAATACGCATCCATGCGCCCTATAGCAAAAGTCACCATTAAATAGTATTAGCACCGTTTACTTCCGCTGAAAATTATCATTGTCCTTTTTGTTTATTAATTTCCCGTCATTTTTGGTCGGCGATCAGTGGGAATTTTCCAAGTCCTCGCCGCCGATTCTACCAAATCCGACCCGAATTTTTTGACCCAATTTATCTATTCACATGAAAACCCTAAATCTCTTGCCATTTTACAGTGTTAGCTTCCAAAAATAAATGAAAACAAATAATAAATAATACTCCTCAGTGACTACCCTTGTTTTTTTGGGTCCGAGTGCATGAGGTTTTCATACAATCAGGTCATTATCTTGATTTGTTCGATCTGTTAAGTACACGTGGCGATCTGGGTCTTCCTTTCCCATTTCTTGCTTAAATCTCGGTGAGTTTTTTTTTTTCACTTGTTTATTTTCTTTAAATCATGTATATTTTTTTTTGTTAGTCTAGAGGGTGTTAACTTGTTATTAATTGATGACTTTCAGTTGATAATGGATAATCTGAGGTTAAATGAAGTCCGATTTTATGCATTTGTTTCTGATGTTAAGTAGTTGAATTTGGTTTTTGGTTTGAGGAATTTGAGCTGATCTGTCTGCTTCTGGGTGTTAACTGTGAAATGGGATATTGGTTTGTTTAGAGCTGTGTAGTGAAATGGGTTTTCAATTTTGAACTGGGACTGTTTGGTTACTGAGAAAATTGAGTGAAATCTAATGCAAAGTTTCTACCTTTAGTTTCATTGCTGAAAGAGTGAAGAAACAAACATTGAATTTCTTTTTTTAACAAAAGAAACTTTGGATCTAAATTTTTTATTAAGTGAGCTTGATAGTTAGATATTTCAGCTAATTATTAACGTTTTTTTTTTTTTGCTTTCCTTTTTTGTTTTAAGAATCGTTACTTTATTTCAAATCTTCTTACTAAATTGAAATCCCTACAAATTTTGTCTGCATCTATAATCATCACGAGAATCGGTCTCTCACATTCATAATTTTTGTACATGGTCAATTTGAGGTATTACTCTGGCTTTCTCTTGAAACTTGACACTTACAACAAAGACCCTAAATGTTTCTGACAATAATTTGTGCAGATAAGCGAATGTGGTTATGCATGAGAGTGATTTGTCTTCTGGTTTTTGGCATTCTGGGTCCGTCATAGCTTTTGCTTCAGGATTTTGGCTTTGTATTTGATTTTAAGGTCCAGATGGAATCAAACATAGAAGAGGCTGTCAGGGCAAAAGAGTTTGCTGAGAAGCGATTTGCTGAGAGAGATTTTGCTGGTGCAAAGAACTATGCGTTAAAGGCAAAAACTTTGTTTCCTGGATTAGAGGGTATATCTCAGATGGTGGCCACTTTTGAAGTTTATATTGCATCTCAGGCCAAATGCAATGGTGGAGTTGACTATTTCTCTGTTCTTGGATTGAAGCCTTCTGCAGATAAAGATGCTGTGAAAAAGCAGTATAAGAAGATGGCCGTGTTGCTCCATCCAGATAAGAATAAAACTGTAGGAGCTGATGGAGCGTTTAAACTTGTATCTGAAGCATGGACTATTTTGTCAGATAGTCTTAAGAAAAACTCTCCCCATGTCAAGAGAAACAAAAAGATGGCAGCTTGTGATGTTCAGACAAACTATTCATCAGTTCATGCTGCTGGGCTTACAGGATATAACCAATGTTCCAATTCACCCACTTCTCATGGACTTGATACTTTCTGGACAGTCTGCACATCTTGTAAAGTTCAGTATGAGTATCTTCGGAAGTATGTGAATAAGAGACTTTCTTGTAAGAACTGCAGAGGCACTTTCATTGCCAGTGAAACTGGGGTGGCTCCAGTCAATGGTTCTTTCCCTTACTGCCCATTGTCATGTGTCCCTGGTAATGGGTATAGATGTCATGGATATGATGGGGTTGCATATGTCCCAGCTACCACTACCCTATGTACAGGAAATGGAGTCTCAGGATTGCATGCTGGACACAGGTATGAGTATGTTTCAAATGTTTCATTTCAGTGGAGCTCATTCCCTGGAACTTCTGGGGGTGCTGTTGGTCCCAATGGATCATGTGCATTATCTTCTGATATTGTTTATCAGGCCAATGAAAATGTTAGTGCAGCGAAGGTTAAACCAACGGTCAATGGAAGGCAATCCATGAAAACTGCCACAGAAAAAGTATACACTGATGTATCTGCAAGCTGTAATGAATTTTCAAGCTTCAAGACCGGTAAACCTGATAAGAAAAGGAAGGTGGTTAGTGGTTCCATTGTTAGAAATGGGCATGAAGAAAAGGAACCTAAATTGGGTTCAGAAGTAAGACTAGCTAACGGATATGCAAATGTTGAGCATGATACCAAGCTTTCCATTCCAAGTGAAGCTCCAACAAGACGCAGCTTGATTGTGCCAGCTTTTGATGCCAGAAAGTTGTTGATTGACAAAGCAAGGACTGACATCAGGAAGAAATTGGAGGAGATGAGATTAGCTTCAGCTGCAGCAGTTACAAAGAACAATGAAGATCTGGTCATCAAGGCAGAGGAGTCTCCTAGACAATCAATTTCTGGTATTACTGGTCGTCATACAAAGCCAAACAAAATCGTGCCAATCTCAATAACAGTCCCTGACCCTGATTTCCATGATTTTGACAAAGATAGAGCAGAGGAATGCTTCAAGCCAAAACAAATATGGGCTTTGTATGATGAAGATGATGGGATGCCACGCTTATACTGTTTGATTCGCCAGGTGGTCTCAGTTAAACCCTTTAAGATTCACATCACTTACTTGAACTCTAGAACTGATAGTGAATTTGGGGTAGTAAATTGGATATATTCTGGGTTTACTAAATCTTGCGGAAACTTCAGAGCATGGAATTCTGATGTTGTCGATCAAGTTAACATTTTCTCTCATGTTTTGAAAGGAGAAAAGGCTGGTAGAGGTGGTTGTGTTCGAATTTATCCGAAAACTGGAGATGTTTGGGCTGTTTATCAAAACTGGTCACCTGATTGGAACAGATCAACCCCAGATGATGTTAGGCATCGGTATGAGATGGTAGAGGTCCTTGATAATTACTCCGAAGAGCTTGGAGTTTGTGTTACTACTCTGATCAAGTTGACTGGTTTCAAAACAGTATACCAAAGGAATACAGACAAGGGTGCCATTAGATGGATCCCAAGAAGAGAGATGGTACGCTTTTCTCATCAGGTGCCTTCTTGGTCACTTGAAGGAGAAGCTAATAATTTGCCAGAAAAGTGTTGGGATCTGGACCCAGCTGCAACTCCAGATGAGCTACTTCATGCTGCAACAGAAGAGAAGGCATAACCAGAGTCAAGCAGGAAACGAGATTTGTTCGGAGTCCAATTTACCATTCTTATAGAAATTTTTTAGGTTGACTGTACAATATTTTACACTTGTTCGAAGGCACTGCAACATTAATTCCATATGATCTTATACATCTTGATGTTTACTGAGAGCTAATGCATCTGGAATTCTGAGTTTATTGACTGGCTGTTGACGGAATGTACTTCTGTTGTTATATGGGGGATGTTGTAACATTAATGAAGTAGTCAGGACTGATTGCGAATTCAACAGAAAGATTCAGATGACTCGAACGTTTTAGCTATCCGTGCTTGAATCTATTCCTCGGGGAGATTTACATATATATATGTTTTTCTTTTGTTCCTGGAACTCACTACCCAGCTGGGCAAGCTGAATATTGGCCAACTGAAGGACTGTTGTTTTGCCAAGCACAAAAATAGACTTCGCTTTGTTATGCTTTTCACTTGTATCTCAATATCGTTTTCACCTTGGCTGAGGATTTCTTATTCAATTATTTTAAAACGTGGAATTTTTTTTTTAATTCACTTAGAGTGTTGATTCATTTTTTGATTACTCAAATTTCTTCATATAATTCATATTATATCCAATGTTTTCTCTTTTGTTACCTGAATTAAGATAATTATAACAAAATTAAAACATGATATTCTTTATATAAGATAACTTAGTGATCTCTAGTCTTATAAAATTATCATGGGAACATTTTTATAAGCAATTTTCATGCGAGGCAGTTCAATGTACATGTTTTATAACAGTATTAGTTCTAGTTATATCTTGTATCTCAGCTTATGAAAGCAGTTATTTCTTTTCACAAAAAGAATGTAATATATGTCAATCTCTACAGCTCTAGACTCTAGTACATATTCAGTATTTAAGAGAGCATTAACTATGATCATTTTAGAAACAATGTTACGATGCAATAGAAATCTCGTAATTATAACAATTTTATAATTTCTTTTGCAAAATATTTTTATCTCAAAAACTTTATATTTGCTCAAGATTTATAAACCAAACATTAAATTCATTAATTTAATATTATATAAATATTAAAAATAATTTCAACTTTTATTAATATAATAATATCACATGTAACCGATTCATTAGCTACATGACATGTAACACATTTTACTTTCCTTCATTAAAGGACTATAAGTAGCATGGGTTAAAGATTGTATATTAAACATTGAGTACGAGGTATGTATGGAGTATTTTCTTTAACTCTTTGATAGTAATTGGAGCTCTCAAATACAAGGTGGTGGGTTGATCTCAGTGCAGTTACAATAATACATGGCATCCAAAAATTCAGGTTACTTTCTATATATTTCAACTAATTTTATAGATTTTAAAATTAATAATTATATAAATTTTTAATGATTATCATATTAATTAATAATTAATTAATAATTATAGAGCTTGAATTGGAATTACAGGGACAAATACTTTAATCTGAAACATATATTTCTACTTTAAACCTTTTTGTCCCAGTTGCTTTGAACCTGTTTAATTTTTTGTTTGTTTTTGATTTGGTTGTTATTTTAGATAAAAACTTAACCAAACCGAACCGAAAATAATCATAACTACTCTTCAGTCTACAGAGGGTCGTATACAGTCGAAAATTTTCCCCTAGGCAATCGTATAATATTGTGACTGAAAATCCTGGATTTAACATGGACAAGATACACGACCAAACACAGTTGAAGCACTCACTATACACTTGACCCTGCACATTTTTCTATTTCCTCGCCCATCTAAAGCAGATTGCATTACATTTTTCTTCTACATACCAACAAGCTCTCTACCTTGCTTTCTGTGATTACGTTAATTTAAAAAAAAAAAAATCTGAAGCCTGTAACATATTTATGTATCTGCCATCTTTGCAATCTCCACCAAGTAACATGGAGAAATTCTAGTTTCTGTCTTTCAGCTGGTATCTGACCTCCGACGCTCATGTTCAGGTGATTTTTTTCTAAGAAAAGAAATTCATGTTGCCTGAAACCCTCAAAATAGTCTTGGAATGCATATCTTCAAGAGACGTGACGTTGACAAAAAAAATAGAAATCTGCAAAGCAGGTTTTGAGTTCGAGTCAAAGCATGCACCTCTTGTAAAAATCTGGGACAGCCAGAGTTTTACTCGTTCACCTGAACCCATAAAGTACGCTTTCTGGAAATAAGATTTCCTCGAATCCAAGAAAAAAAAAAAAAATCTTCTATCTTACTCTCTAACTGTCGAAATGCCACTCCCTATTGCAGATGAAAACGGGCTCTCAGGAAGATTAGCTCCTTGGATGCTACGTGGGTTCAAAAACAAGAAACCAAAAATCCATATCAGAGAGGCAGCAATTTTATTGTGTGCGTGTAGAGAACTAAGATGATGTAGTTCTTCCCTGATAAAGCTAGTCACTGCTGCATTTATACAAAGTTCCTAATTTTTCTGGCCATTAATTAATATTATATTGCACATTATTCGCATCACTTTTACCTGTCCTGGTCACTGCAACTGGAAACATTATTCAAAACATCAAACCAGTAATTGAAATGCTCCGCAGATGGAAACTCTGCTTGTTCTGCACAGGTTAAACCATCAAACAAATAGGTTAAGGCTAAGAATGTTATTAGGGCAGATAGCGTTAAAACAAAGAAGCCGGGGGGGTATTATAGACCTTCGGAGAGCTTCAACTCGTCCATGGAGTGGCCAAGAAAAGAGTGGCGATTCAAGGGCTTAGGTGCAAAACGAAACTCTAAAAGTCGCATTCTCTCAAATTCAATTTCTTGATCATGCCCCTCCATGAGCTGCTTCCTGAGTGATCTTGAATCATCACATACTCTCGGCGCTATAAAATTAGCAAAGAGAGAATGTTAGCTATATTAAATATAATAGCAAAGTGAAAAAATGAACTGTAATGGGAAAGCTAGAGAAATCAAGGATTCTTCTCACCCAAGTGAAGCTCAGAATCTCCATCCATAAAGTGATCGCTGTAATAGATAGGGTGCTGCATTTTCTCACTGTAATTCCTGTTCAAAAATTCTCTCCAAACTATCACCTCAATTTGAAAAATATATATAGCAGATAATCTTACATGGGAAAAAAAAATTCGACCTATGCATGTTTTGGAGTGCGGTTGCAATTACTTTTGCAAGTGTTTTTCGTTCAAAAACACATCAAAATGATTTTTTTTTATTTTTAAAAAAATTATTTTTGACATCAACACATGAAAATGATCTAAAAACACAAAAAAAAAATTAAGTAAAAAATAAAAAAAAATCATTTGTTTTCAAAAACACTTTAGAAACACATTGCCAAATAAAAAGCATGTTCAAGCAGTTAAGGGATGATCACTTTACAGATGAACTTAAGAAACAATGCATGAGCGATAATTTTCAATCCAGTGAGAAGAAGAATGGCCAATCATGGAAAAAGTTACATGCTTTCCTTGTTCTCTGAGGCACTACAAGTATGAACACAAGTACTAGACTTTGTCAAAAAAAGGAACAAGAGCCAGCTGGAATCATATTATGTTTTTTTATATATATAATGTTGATAATTGCAAGAGAATAAAAAAGAGCCGACAAAGTAAAGAGGTGACCCATTCAAACTGAAATCATTTTGCTTCTAACAACAGGAAAGGTGAAAAAATCTAATATTTCATAGATAGGGATCCAAAATAATGGTCTGGTCCTACTTCATTGCTGTTTCACCAATCTCTGGAGACTATGGAAAGAAAAAAGGCTAAAGAAAAAGTCAGATTTTAAAATTAGCAAACTATCAAATCCACAAAAGCAAACCATTATGTGAAGTGAAAAGAAAATGTACATTGTAGACTTCTTGAAATTAAAAACCACTGGCACCACCTTTTACATTAAAGTAGCTACTTATTGCAAGTAGGGTCTTGGCCTAGCCGTCGAAGGGACTTGTTCCCGTCCTCTGCACTAGAATTCAAGCCCCACCATACATGCCTGTCACCCCGCGGTGTCTTGTTTTTTCACTGGGCTTGCAGGATGTTCAGTGAATCCGGAGATTAGTTGTGGTGCACATAAGTTGCTCGGTTATTAAAAAAAAAATAGCTACTTATGGACATGATAACTGAAAACAACACGACCGACACAAGAAGAGATAATATAGTTTAAATCAAGTCACAATGATTCATTCAGAAATTCTTGTCATTTTGGGTCAGCAAACCATCCAGCAATAATTACTTATCTGAACTCAAAGACGTGAGAATAATTAAGCCAAAAGGAATGTTACAGGCAGAGGCTAAGCACAATACTGTAGCAGATAATAGGGTACCGGAAATATCAACCTGTTAATAAGCCTTGATTTTTCCCTGTAAGGTTTCACAAGAACACGAGCCCCACATACATGATGAGGATTCCCCTTCGCTAATATTTGCTTAACAGTCTCCGCAAAAACAAAAGTCACAAATCCAAACATCCTCTTCTGTTGGCATGGAATCCTAACATCTTGAACAGGCCCAAATTTGCTACAAAAACAAAGGATCAAAACAAAATGGAACATCTTTAACAAACATAACATGGAAAATAAAAAATGGAGGATCGCCAGAAGAGATATTCAAATATGCTAACCTAAAATAGTTAGAAACATCTTGCTCTGTAAAGGTACTTTCAGCTGGAAAGGTAAGATAGATCTGTCTAGAGCCAGCAATGATTCCACCAGGATCGTTTCTCTCACCAGCATCCTCCAAGTATTTTGGGACATCTTCTGCCAAAATCACTGAATGCTGTCCATGAGGCCTGTCCGAAACAATAAAACTTGAAAAGGTGACATCCATAAAATCAGATAAATTTCAAGGGATAAAGAACATTATGAATATTCATATATTGTACCTGTCAATGAGACAAATGCTGTTCTTCAATCTAGCTAGGAGCTTTGTTAGACTATAACCTGCCTTACCATGTCTCTGGCTCTCCGTAAGATACCCTTCAGCCTGCAGCGTCCTCCCATACATCTCATAATAAATCATTGGTAAAGAGGCAATTGAAACTGGCACCCCTCTTCTTGATTTCAAAAGCTCGGTGAGCTCCAATTCAAGCTTTTCAAGAGAGCCAGGTGAGACAACACATTCTTCGTTTGCAATCTCATTCGAATTTGAACTGAATATCTGAGGAAAGCTCTCTGGCATGGGATGGCCATGGAAATACCTACAATTGTTTCCGTGTTTGCAGAATCCCTTAATGAAGTAATGGCAAATCTTAACAGGAAATTCAGGCAAGCTGGGAGACCTTCTGCGAGTCCTAGGATTTAATGCAGGTTCTGAGTAGATGTAACTGTCAGAAAAGTCAGAATTAACAAACTCTAACAGTCCATCCGAAGTGAATAATTGCATTTGGTTATGAATCCGATAATCTTCAGGAACCATTTCTGAGTACGCTGGTGGAGCAAAATCCAAGCTGTGCGCCTGTTGCAGGTCACCAGTCAGTTGAGCATCCCAGAAAGAACCCGCAGTCCTAACCTTTACTGAAGAGGAAATTGGGTGAGATGACACTCTGGTGTTAGGAATGAATTGCTGTGGAACATCTGAAACAGGTGACGGATTCACCTGAGAAGGTGAAATTAGATTTAGAACTGGTTTTTTGTTTAGCCCCAGATCAGATTTGGCTTTGCAAATCATAGCATAGATCAAGTTATCAGGACTAAAGGCCAGCCGGATCATTTCTCGTTCACCATGGTTTTGCAACAGAATATACCCAATGATCTTACCAACGAATTCAGGTTCTATCTCCTGAATTCTACTGTACACGACCTTGGTGGACTCCGAAAAATCCATTCAAATTTTCAACCCTGAGGAAAGGAAGATTTGACAGCAAAATGAGAAGCAAATATAACAAAAGTGATAGACTGGAAAAATTACCACTTCAAGAATAGCAACATCAGCAAGAAATACTGACATTCTGTTTCTATATTTAGCGTAACACAGAACCGCTTTACGTTAAGGAAAATCACATAAAAGTTGACCTTCCAACATAACACTGAAACATTACATACTTCTGCAGAAGAATCTGAAAATTCCTTCGTAAAAACAAAAAAGGAAGAAGAATCTGAAAAAGCGACGCCGAAAATTGTAAATATTAGTCATGAAGGAATTATGAAAACTCAAAAGAACCCAATCAGAAAAACCATTAAGGAAGAAACTATGACAGAAACCTCAACATGTTTATCCCATTTTGGCTAACAGTTTACGAAAAGAGAACTGAACTTTAATTGTCCGTCCAAACCAAAAACACAGAAATCAAAATATTTATTTTTATATGAACCCAAACACCCCATCATTTTAACTCTGTGACATTTTCCAGAACTCGTATCCAAACTCAGATACATTAAACAATACGAGGGGAACGGAAAGCAAAGGAAAATCAAGAGAAAAAAAATCTAAAATAGCTTTCGAAGCCAGTTTTTTAGCACTAAAAACAGAGTTTTGAAACATTTTGAACAAGACCCACACACATCCAAAACCTCAAAAACTTGAACTATAATTAACCATTTAAAAAGAAAAAGACTTTGCACCCTCTTTTTTTCGAAGAAAGAAGAAGCAAAGATCTAACATACCCACCAAAATCTAACAAGCTTCTCTGTGAAAAAAAGATGGAAGAAACAAGGTCAAACAAACCATCCTAAGACCTCTAAAAACTTCCCCTCTTTCTCCATGTCCAAGGTTAATTAATCACTCTGCCCCGCTTTCTCTGTGTCTCTGTTTCTCTTTGTCTTTCTTCTCTGTTTTTTTTTCCGGCTAGTTTTATCTTCTTCTCTTCTCTCTCTCTAACTCTCCACTCTCCACAGAAACGACACCATTCTTATAAACAACAAAATGACAGGAATGATAGTGCTTTTAAAGGGCGCCTTGTCTTTAGTTCAAATCATCTCTCTCTCTCTCTCTCTATTTTAATGTTTATATACGGGACAAATTTCTTGAAAAAGAAATGGATAAATTGTGCGATTCGTATATATAATTAAAACAATTAGCAAATTAATATAGAAGCAAGTTTTTTTCATGAAATAATATATTTCCATTTCATTGTGCTTAAGAAATACAATGTTTATCAAGTATTTCTATTTTAAAGTGCAACAACTATCTTGTTGTGCTTAGAAATAACGATATTTAACAAATATCATGTTTTTAAATTATTCTTTTTTGAATTCGAGGAAATTCTATCTCTCTTTATGTATTATTTATTCCGGTTATCCTATACTCATACCAGATAAGTACGTTCTGACTTGAACCTGAAACTTGTAGTATTTACAATATAGAGGTAAAGGAGGATTTTCATTCTTTGGCTTTGTATTGTAAGTTTTTAAAGTAAAAAAAGATAACATAGGTAAAAGTTTTTTTTTTATATACCAAAAAGTGGTTTTAGCTCAACATGAAATAAAAATAATTTAGGTTTCATTTAAACATATTAAATAAATAAATTCACATTGATTTAAGTTTTATATATTTTATTAGAAACTCGCACTAGATAAAAATTGAAGATAAAAAATTAAAAATTCATCATTTTACCCAAGCTTATAGCATTATGAATTTTTTTTTGTGCTCTGAGGAATTATTTTTTATATTTTAAAAAAATATAATTATGACTACACCAAAATACATGACAATAGACAAGTAAAATGATAAATGAGAAAAAAGCTCAATGATCAAATTGAAAAAAAAACACACACTATGGATTCAAAGTGAAAAGCACTATGAATTTTGTATAAAACATCAACGGTCTTTTTTTTTTTTATGTAAAAAATATATTAAATGAGACTTATTTTTTTTTTTCAAAATTTATTGTATTACTATAATAAATTTAGAAAATTATTAATCTATATATTCGGAGTTTAGAATAATAAAAAATATTATTTTAGAAGACTACAGTATAAAAAAATCTGACTTTTAGTTTTATAATAATAATTTTATAATCAAGAGCTTTCAAAGTGAAAGACACTATTAATTCTATATAAAACATGATGGTCTTTATATATATATATATATATACACGTATAATTTTAATGTATAAAAATATATTAAATTATATATTAAACGAGACTTATAAGTTTTTTTAAAACATGTTGTATTATAAATTTAGCAAATTATTAATCTATATATTTTAAGTTTAGAATAATAAAAAAAATATCATTTTAGAAGACTAATATATAAAAAATCTCACTTTTAGTTTTATAAAAATTTTCTAACCAAGAGCTCGAATGATATGGATTATTAGTAAACCAAAACTAAACTAGCATAATTATTTGAATAGAAGGATCCAAGTTTGACTGTTTGAGAGTGTGATTGATGTTATTTTTGAAATATTTTTAGTTTGGAAATGTATTAAAAAATGTTTTTTTTAAATTATTTTTGACATTAACACATAAAAATAATTTAAAAGCACTATTTTTTTTATTTTAAATAAAAAATAAAAATAAAAATAATTTAATTTTTTTAAAAACATTTTTGAAATGCAGTGACAAATACCCTAATATGTAGACTTTATTTGATATTATAGTAGTATTTGTTTTCTTCAAATAATATATCATATTTATTTTTTTATATAACATATCAACACAATTTAAAATATATAAAAAACAATTCTTTTAATTTTTTAAAGATATTTTTAAAACGTAAAAAAAAAAGTGCCATAATGTATAGCTTCGAGCACGACTCACGACTTCTCCACTCTCCTCCCGGACACTGTTTTAGGACTGTCACTTTTTTTTTTTTTTTATGTGATTTGAAGAAAGAAAAAAAACCCTAAACCCTTCTCCCTCCCTCTCCAAACAGAAAAAAGAAAATGTTCTCTCCAGGAATAAAAAGATCCAGCAATCGAAAAGCAGCAGCAGCAGCACCTGATTCTCCAGCACCTGGCAATAATTCAATCCCTAATCGCCCTGCCACCGGCACTCCCGCTCCTTGGGCTCCTCGCCTCTCTGTTCTCGCCAGGTAAATGCCTTCTGTCTTGTTAATGGCAGTAATGCGTTATATTTTCTTGGCTTATATCGGAGTAAGGCCCCGTTTGGTTCTGTCTGGCATTGGGGGAATAATTTAGTATATTATTGCACTTTGAGTGAAAAAATAAGACCTCATTTCTTTGGTTGTATTACAAACGAGGGAATTTCTACCACCTTTTTGACCCAAGCTACCCAAACGTAGGTTAAATAATTGATAATACTTGTTGTGGTTGTTAGAGCTCAATTGACGAACAAAAGTGAAAAAAAAGCTAGCGATGGTGATCCAATTAAGCCCGTATATGTTGGAGAGTTTCCGGAAGTAGTTCGTGACGAACAAGCCAGTTTTCTACGCAGTCACATTCCTGGTAATGTTTGTCATTTCGGCTTCTTTTTATTTCTTATACTACTTGTACTAATGGTTAATCTGCAGGCGATACATCTATTTCTGGTGGAATGGATAAGGAGACGTGCCTTTCTTGGATCATTTGCAGAAATAGACTCATTATCTGGAGTCACTTGTCATCTTCACCTTCAAAAGATTGTGTTGTACTGCAACTTCCTTTAAAATGTTTAGATGATGGAGCTCACAGCAATAGCGACTATCACGGCACAAACTGGCTGCTTTGTTTTCTCAACTGGGATCCCACATCCAGGGGAAGGAATAAAGCTATACAAAGTTGCAAGTCTGCTGGTGTGGTAATGTGTAACCAAAAAACACGAGCTGTTACATACTGGCCTGACATTTACAATGAATATGGATCTGTTCCAGTTACTTGTATGTTGGCTTCTGATGAATCAGAGGTGACTTCATTTCCTGTTGATGGGAAGAGCACCCCAAATCAACTGTCTGCAATTAATACAATGGGATCCAATTCTTTTAACTCTTTGATAGCTTGTGCACTTCCTGATAGCCACCATGTTTCTGTTGCCTTGGCTTGTAGTTCCAACGGTGAGCTGTGGCACTTTTATTGTGCCCCCACTGGCATTCAATGCTGTAAAGTGTATCAGGACACTTTGTAT
This sequence comes from Salix caprea, assembly GCA_964035475.1. Lineage (NCBI taxonomy): Eukaryota > Viridiplantae > Streptophyta > Magnoliopsida > Malpighiales > Salicaceae > Salix > Salix caprea. The sequence goes on along the minus strand of OZ037755.1, from coordinate 2,422,043 downwards.
TTATCCTCCCATGGCAGTGATGAAAGTCAATTTGTCAGGAGCAAGGGCTATCCAAGGTCACTAATCTGGCGGTTTCCACCTCATACTGTGAACGATTCTGAACAACAGTTTTTTTTATTGACTGATCGGGAGATACAGTGTTTCAGTATAAAATTTCACCCTGATTTAAATGTGTCAAAGATGTGGTCTCATGAAATTGTTGGCACTGACAGTGATTTGGGCATTAAAAAGGATTTGGCTGGTCAGAAACGCATATGGCCTCTAGATGTAAAGGTGGATGACCATGGCAAAGTCATCACAGTTCTTGTTGCCACTTTCTGCAAGGATCGTGTAAGCAGTTCCAGCTACACACAGTATTCTCTTCTGACCATGCAATATAAGTCGAGTGTCAACATTTCTTCTGGTGTACATGAAAGGGTCTTGGAGAAAAAAGCCCCAATCCAGGTGATAATCCCAAAAGCAAGAGTAGAAGATGAAGATTTCTTATTTTCTATGAGACTTAGAATAGGAGGCAAGCCTTCAGGCTCAACACTAATACTTTCTGGTGATGGAACAGCTACAGTCTCCCATTATTTTAGGAACTCTACACGTCTCTATCAGTTTGATCTACCTTATGATGCAGGAAATGTTCTAGATGCTTCAGTCCTTCCTTCTACAAATGATGGTGAAGATGGTGCATGGATTGTATTAACTGAGAAAGCTGGAATATGGGCAATACCAGAAAAGGCTGTTGTGCTTGGTGGAGTTGAACCACCTGAGAGAAGCTTGTCGCGTAAAGGGAGCTCAAATGAAGGTTCTACACTAGAAGAGAGAAGAAACCTCATGTTTGCAGGCAATGTTGCTCCTAGAAGGGCAAGTTCTGAAGCCGGGGATGCTGGTGATAGAAAAAAGGCAGTTATGAATAGAATTGCACGCAGAACTTCGTCTGATGAAGAATCAGAGGCATTACTTGGCCAGCTTTTCCATGATTTTCTGTTAACTGGGAAAGTTGACGCCTCATATGAAAAGCTTCAAAGTTCCGGGGCTTTTGAAAGGGATGGAGAAACAAATGTTTTCACCCGCGCAAGCAAATCAATTATTGACACCTTAGCCAAACACTGGACAACCACCAGAGGTGCTGAAATTTTGGCTATGACCATGGTATACAACCAACTAATGGATAAGCAGGAAAAGCATCAACGATTTTTACAGTTTCTTGCTCTATCAAAATGCCATGAGGAGCTATGCACTAAACAGAGTATGATTTATCGCTTATTTCAATTACTTCTGCATACAAACTCACACATACATGCACACTTGTATTTTATTTTTGATTATTGTGTGCATGGAATGTTGAGACTCGGAGAGCTCATTTTTTGTCATTTGCTCTTGCTTGCAAAGCTGTCTCAACATGGGGTTCCATGCATATTTATGGTGAAATTTCTGTGGGCTATGTCTATTCAACCAGTTCTGTTAAAGTAAATGAATTATACATAAGTGGCACATGTCAAACCTAACCACAACTTTTTTCTTTACAGGACATTCTATGCTAACAATCATGGAACATGGAGAAAAGCTTGCTGGAATGATTCAACTGAGAGAACTGCAAAACGCAATTAGCCAGAACAGGTCAAATATGAGTGGCTCCCCACATTCCAGTTCAGAAGCTCAACTTTCAGGTGCTCTATGGGATCTAATTCAGTTAGTTGGTGAAAGAGCCCGCTGTAATACAGTTCTTCTCATGGACAGAGATAATGCTGAAGTGTTTTACAGTAAGGTTTCTGATCTTGAAGAAGTATTTTATTGCTTATACAGCTACTTAGCATACATAATAAACGAAGAACAGCCTCGTGAGGCTCAGATCCAGAGGGCTTGTGAACTTTCAAATGCAATTGTATCTATAGTTCGTTCTGCTATGCTCTATAGAAATGAGCACCATATGTGGTATCCACTATCCCAGGGCTTAACATCTTGGTGCTGTCAACCTGTTGTGCGGAATGGGCTGTGGAGTGTTGCTTCTTTCATGCTTCAGCTGTTACATGGAACCTCTGAACTTGAACTTTCTGCAAAACTAGATTTATATGCTCATCTAGAAGTACTGGCTGAAGTTGTACTTGAGGCATATTCTGGTGCTATCACAGCTAATGTTGAGCGAGGAGGAGAACACAAGGGGCTGCTAGATGAGTACTGGAATAGACGGGATTCCCTTCTTGACTCCCTCTACAAACAAGTGAAATATTTTGCTGAAGGCGGGGACCAGGTTAATCTCTTTACTTTCTGTAACTTATGATCATGAAGTTGAACATTTATGGATCTTTTAACTGTCTCCTTTGTAGGTTTTAAATGTAAGAACTGATGAGCCAGATGAAGAAATCCCTAGAAAGCTTACTTCAAATTTGTTGTCCATATCAAAAAGACATGAAGGGTACAATACTATGTGGAGTATATGTTGTGACATCAATGATTCAGCGCTGCTCAGAAATCTTATGGTACAGAGATTATTTATATTTAAATGCTCTCTGTCTTGCTCCAAGTGTGGTAACTGCTAAATATTAGGTGCCACTGTCATAGCATTGATGTTTTAATTTTGAAAGAGGCCTGAACAATTTTGACAGATCAAATTTTTAATTCTATCTTGCCAGAACTTGATAGAAGCACATGCATGAAAAAGTCTTTCTGATTAATGTGTCAAATTTGAGAATGTCAAACCTAAGCAACACTCTTTGTAATTATAGTGTGTCAAAAGCTTTACTGACAAAATATTTTTTTCCAAAGTATTTATTGATTATATCAGATAATACTTCAACGTTGTACACATTTAGTATGGATTGAGAGATAGATCTTTTATGAATATTACATTAGCTTGTTTCTTTGAGGAGATAGATCTTTTACTTCCTTTGTTTTGCTCAGCATGAGAGCATGGGACCGAAGGGAGGTTTCAGTAACTTCGTGTTTAAGCAACTGTACGAAAAGAGGCAATTCTCAAAGCTTCTAAGACTTGGAGAAGAGTTCCAGGAAGAGCTATCTATTTTTCTGAAGCATCACCGAAATCTGCTGTGGCTTCATGAATTGTTTCTGCATCATTTTTCCTCAGCTTCTGAAACTCTTCATGTATTGGCCCTTTCTCAAGATGAGACAGTAATTTCAGAAGCTGAAGAGACCACAGACCATGTGCAAAACAGATTTATAACCACACTGGCAGATAGAAAGCGTTTTTTGAACCTCTCAAAGATCGCTATCATGGCAGGTATGACCTACTTCTTCAGTTCATTGTTGTCTCTTGATTTTCCCCCCCGAATGAATCACTCGATTTTTTCAAGTTTCAGTAAATGGGATAATTTTGAAAATTATGCAACCTTGAAGCTGGTTTCTTTCATGAAAACCTGCCAAGTTTAGCCAACTTGGGGATTTTAGACTCTTCTATACAATCAGTGTCATTATGTCCAGTAATAAAAAATATTAGCAAACACTGATCACCTCTTTAATCAAGGTGCACTTTAATTGATTTCCCTTTAATGAGGCGATCCATATCTGTAGATTTTAGAGGATTCTTCTGTAATAGCAAAAATAATGGTACTTTTTATGCAATAGTGTAGTCATATTTTTTTTGAGGGGTTTCAGTCTTTGATTTCCCAATCTGTTTTATATATCTGTTCCCTCTTGAATCTCTTGCTAAGCTAATTCGGGCAAGTTTTCATGTGACATTTGTAAGGACTTTGTGAGTACTTTCTTGCTAATTCTTACCACGCTGATGCTGGGCATTGATGACTGATGCTGGATACAGTGTTGTCAATAGGTGCAGAGGTGCTTGCCTAGGTGCTCCGGGCTAGAGCGAGGCAAGGCCCCAGCGCCTTTATTAGCCTCAAGCATTGGATTTCAATGAGGTGCCACCTAGTGGAGCGCCTTGTGAGTTGGTGCAAGGCATTAAAGCTAGCGCCTGATTGAAGTTCTTACTTGTATGTTGGATTTTTTTAGATGATTTATGTTTTGACCTATTTGTCTATATTTTTTTTTTAATTTACTACCAGAAACAACTGGGGTATTTTTGTAAAAAAACAAAGATTAGGGTAAAAAAATTAAAAAAAATCCTTAAATTGGGAGACAAACAAGACAATGAGACACACTTAGAAGAGAAACACCAGCCACATTTCCTTTTTCAATAGTGGGAGCTGAACACGTCTTTACAGTTAATACGTTTTTTTTTTCTAAACAAGTGTAATATAGTTTGAGAGATGAGGATTCCAGTTATAATCATGAAATGGAGGATATGGAGGATTCAAGTGAAGGAGAGGAAAGCATGGATGAAGATGTTTTTGAAAATTAATGAATAATGATGATGATATTTAATTTTGCTTTTTACTCTATTTGGCTACTCACTACTTTAAATTATCCTATTTTGTTTTAAGGGTGAAAAATATAACTTTATATGACTATGTTATGGTATTTTATGTTTTCTTTTGATTTTCTAAGCATCTAATCTTAATTGGGAAGATATATAATTTAGATGAATATAATATAATATATATTTTTTTAATTTATAGCATGTCGCCCAGGTTCATTCGGGTGAGCACCTAGTGCCTCGGGCATTTTACATGCTTGACGTCTTTTAGCGCCTTTTGCCTTTGAGAACACTAGCTGGACATTGATGACATTAAAGACATGGATTTTTACTGGTTAAGCCTTGTACCATACCAGAAAAATAAGGAATATCAAGCCTGGTTGTGGAAGATGCCTCATTGAAAACAAAACGTACAATTCTTTTGTTCTTTTCATTTAGCATGTCAAGTTATAACAAAATGTCTGTAATTTTTTTTAAACATCAGCAGGTAAGACTACTGACTCAGAGATGAAGCGAATTGAAGCAGATTTGAAGATTTTGAAATTGCAGGTGTGCTTTGTTTTATGAATGATATTTGTTGCCAGTTGCCATGTTTTTGCTCTTGTTAAAGGGTCTCCCTTGTGACTTGTTCTTTAGCAGAGAAGAAATCATATTCACTAATTTTGTATGTTGAGGTGCTGCTATTAGCTTATACTAAACTGTATCACGGGGTTCATTGTTAATTCTATGCTCAGAGATTCTGATTCAAGGAGGGTGTACTGGTATCCCTATACTAATCCCTTGATTTCATAGCAAGAACCACAATCACTTGTTTACTGAAATGGGTGAATCTGGCCATAACCAAAATAGCCTGTTGAATTTTGAGCCTTTTTTTCCAATTTCTTTTGTAGAGTGCTGGTCTTCGAATGACATCTAACTTGATTTGTATCATGCATTTTATAGAAAATACAAGGGATGCTTGTATTCTGAAAGAATCTTTGCCTGAAGGTGCAGCTTGGGCAGATAGAAGCCATTATATTTTCCACTGTCATCACCAACTTTTGATTTTTGTTACATCATAAAGAAAACTAGATGATGATTATTACAACTCCTGGGCTGCCCAAACTACATTATGATGAACTTGCATGTGTTTTTTATTTATTTGATTTTTGTATGAGATCCAGCAGACCTGACCTTTCATTACATGCAGGAAGAAATTATGAAATTACTTCCTGCCAATGAAGCAAATCAATACGATGAACAGAGGCTCTTACACCCCGAAGAACTCATAGAGCTGTGCTTTAGAGCTCAAAACCCAGAGCTTGCATTGCGGGGCTTTGACGTGTTTGCGTGGACTAGCTCCTCTTTTCGTAGAAGTCACAGAAACCTTCTGGGGGAGTGCTGGAAGAATGCTGCTGATCAGGATGACTGGGGCCAACTCCTTCAAGCATCTAAAGATGAAGGGTGGAGTGATGAGGAAACCCTACAGCAACTGAAAGATACAGTGCTCTTCCAGGCATCAAGCAGCTGTTATGGACCCAACGCAGAAACTATCGAAGAGGGTTTCGATGCCGTGTTGCCATTGAGAAAAGAAAACTCTGAAGTTACAGGATTGGAAGATTTGGATTTCTCTGTAGAAGCTATACTGATGCAGCACAAGGATTACCCTGACGCAGGAAAGCTAATGCTGACAGCAATCATGTTCGGAAGCGTGCATGACAGTTCAAAAGTAGAAGAGAATCCTTCTTCAATGGAGTAACCGCCATTATTGCAGTTCTTTCCGATGGATTTTTGTAGAGTGAGTGATAGAATCTGTAAAACATTGTTAATATTCCAGTCCGAAGTCGTGCGTTGCTTTGTTCAATCCAATTCAGCTGCACGTTTCCGCTGGCCTGACAAGCCTCCTGAAAAGCTATCCTGAAGTGGGAAATTGGGGACTATCTCTCGCTTACCCCTACTTCTGGTCTGCTTGAAAAACTGTAGTAGGTAGGTGTACACGATGCTTTGGGATCCTTGACTTATTACAAGTTTTTTTTTTGTTAGTAAAACATCGAATCCTCTCTTATAAGCCTTGGAGAACTGTCAGCTTTACAATATTAATTATATTTTTTAATCTGACTATTAGTTTGAGATGAAATTTTATTAGAAATTTCTTTACATATTGATATATATTAAGTTGAAATTTCAAAGTAATCAGAGAATATAATGACATTGCGAGATTGATGATGATATTCTCGTGATATTATCTATGCTCATAATTTTGTTCAAAAAAATCATTTTATTATGTTTTTATTATAATAATTTTTTCTCAATTTCATGAACGAGTTTAATAGGAATTGAACTTTATAATATGCTTTATTTAAGGTTATCATGGACTTATAATCTAGATTACATATTTAAAAGGTTAATCTAGGTTTACACGAGTTGATCCAATATATCGTTGTTTCAATATTTTTTTAAGATATCAATTTATTTTTTCAGTTAAACTATATTTTTATCAATTTTTCATGTTATCTTTGGACTCATCAATTCGATCGAGTTATATAAAATTCAACTCTAATTTTTTTAATTATATTTGAAATTTAAATTGCAAAATTTCAAATAATTTTATTTTAGATTTGAACTAAAATTTTATTTATTTAATTAATATTTTTAATTATATATATAAACAAATACAACTCCAAAACAGAATTTCAAAATACTTTAAAACCAAAATATTATATTCCAATAAAAAAAAGAAACATCAATCCAAAATAAACTAGTTTCATAGTTGAAAAATGTTTTCGAGAAAAACACGAAGTGCTTTGACATCTGTATTATCCATGTCCATGTACATTTCTTTTCTCTGTCTTGGTTAAAGCGGTTAGTCTGTCCTTTTTTTTAATCTATTGAGGCTATGTGCCTTTTTGGGACGGAGTTTCAAACACAGTTTTTTTTTTAAAAAAAAATTATTTTAAATGAATATGTTTTGGTATTTTTAAATTATTTTGATGTGCTGATGTCAAAAATAATTTTTAAAAAATAAAAAATATTATTTTGATGTATTTTGACACGAAAAACACTTTGAAAAGCTACTTCAACTGCTCTCCCAAACAGGCCCAATATATGTGGACATTAACCGCCCAAATAATTTTTATTTTGTTTTAAATTTAATCTCTATATATATGTGGACTCTGAGAAGCACCCCACCACCGATATCTTTCAATTCCACTTGGGATAAGAGTAGCCTCTATTTTCTTGAAAAAAATCAACATGGAAATCCAAATCTAATCCAGTAGCCAATAGGATACCACTTCCGTCTAGATTTCCTAATCCACAACATCTTGTCATTTCTCGCGTTGATCAGCATATACACCCAGGCAGGCAACCTTGATAGAGTAGAAGAAAAGCAGAACACACAGCTTGGAGCTAGCTTTAACAGAGAAGAGCCATGGCAACCTCTGCAATCCAACAATCTGCGTTTGCTGGCCAGACCACTCTGAAGCAATCAAATGATCTTGTCCGTAAGTTTGGTTCCTTTGGCGGTGGTCGTATTACCATGCGCCGGACTGTGAAAAGTGTTCCCCAAAGCATCTGGTAATGTTTCTGGTCTCCGGCTAGTAGCTGATATTAGTACTATTACTAGTTTCTTGATTACTTCCTTCAATTTTGGTCTGTAAATATTCTTGAACTTTGAAAGAGAGGAAGAAAATCACTAATACCAAGTTGTCTTTGTTTTCTGATTTCCCATCTTCTAAATTCACAAAAAAAGATTTCTCATCCCTGTCACTAGCAGCATCGAGCATTGTAGCTGCACATTCTCTAGCATGCTAGCTTCTACTATCAGCATATTGTTCATCAAGACAGGTTAATTTGAATAGTGGATGATGTAAGAAGTTAATGGCTTCGGAAGAGACATAATGAGCAATCTTTTAAGTGAACCGACTCTGATTTGAACTGCTCTGACTTGTAGACATATGTTGTCATTAGATTTAGAGAAATGGTTCATTTCAGAACAAGTAATTGCAATAAAAAGCTGAGAACTTGACTGTGATTATAAAACAGGTACGGCCCAGACCGCCCAAAGTTCTTGGGTCCATTCTCTGAGCAAACCCCATCATACCTGACCGGTGAATTCCCTGGTGATTATGGATGGGACACTGCTGGTTTGTCTGCAGATCCTGAGACATTTGCCAAGAACCGTGAGCTTGAGGTGATCCACAGCAGATGGGCCATGCTTGGCGCACTTGGATGTGTCTTTCCTGAAATTCTTGCAAAGAACGGTGTCAAGTTCGGCGAGGCAGTTTGGTTCAAGGCTGGAGCTCAAATCTTCTCCGAGGGCGGCCTTGATTACCTCGGCAACCCCAACCTCATCCATGCTCAGAGCATCCTCGCAATCTGGGCTACCCAGGTTGTTCTTATGGGATTCGTTGAAGGGTACAGAGTGGGTGGAGGGCCACTCGGCGAAGGACTCGACCCCCTTTATCCCGGAGGTGCCTTCGACCCACTTGGCCTCGCTGATGATCCCGAGGCATTTGCAGAGCTGAAGGTGAAGGAACTCAAGAATGGCCGCCTCGCGATGTTCTCCATGTTTGGATTCTTCGTCCAGGCCATTGTCACCGGAAAGGGTCCCGTCGAGAACCTTTTGGATCACGTTGCCGATCCTGTGGCCAACAATGCTTGGGCTTTTGCCACCAACTTCGTTCCTGGAAAATGAAGAAACTCAGATGGTTGCCTTGCAGATTGTTTGTGACATTACTAATTAGTCCTTGTTCTTGTTCTTCAGTTGAAAACTTCTTGTCATGGACTCCACCGGTGCTTGTGTTTTCATCGGTGGATGTGCCGGAAAAGTACTGTATCCTGCATTCACCATGAACATGAGACTCTTTTCTGCTTGCATCTACCTTCTTAATTAGTTGGATTTGTGCCGTCGATAAGTTGTTCTACAGAATAGCCAGATCATTGCTTTAGATAAAAACAAAAACAAGTAACAGTTCCATCACTGCCCAATCAGAGGGGAAGAAGTCTTGCCTATGCAAACAACAGTACTATATTTATCCACCAGCACCTTGATCTGCTTAGATAATAATAGAAGATATCTGTGGAAGTTTTTAGATAAAATGATTTTTTACATGATATCAGAGATTTATTGATCAAACAGTCACGAATTCAAATTTTATCACTTTCTTTCTACTTAATAAAAATTAAATACAAGGTAATATGAATTTGCACAACTTTCAAGTCTAAAAACTTTTACTTGAAAAGATATATTAAAGAATAATATAAATCATATTCTAGAATCTTACTTATTAGTTTAAACTTATAGATAAAATGTTTACCCATAAACGAACTGTAGATCAATATACATAGCACAGGCTTGTTAATTCCATTCCGTTCCGGCCGGAATAGCCGGAACGTTCCGTGCCATTAAAAAAACCGAGACGAAACAGCGTTGTGTTCGTCTCGGTTTTAATTCCGGCCGGTTCCGGAAATTCCGACTAAATTCTGGTCGGAACGTCTCGGTACCGTTCCGGCTCAAAATCATAATATTTCTTTTATTTTAGAACATTTTAATATCATAATATTTTGGAATTTTAGAGATGTTTCTAATTTTAAGATTATGTTTGTTTGACTTTGTGTTTGTATTGTATAATTTAAAGTTAATTTATTTTGAATTTAAATTATACTTGTTAAATTAATATTTTAATTTTTTCATATATATATAATTAATTATATATGAACAGTACAGCCCTGAAACGGCACGTCAAAACACTCCAAAACCGAAATATTCTATTCCAATAGAAAAATCAAAACAACGACAATGTTATTGAAAAACTTAAATAGATTTGAACGATGTGTTGATCTCTCTATCCGTCTTAACAAAAACCAATGGCTTTGCTGACAAGGTGATGTGATCCTTTTCACATGATTCATTGATCATCGTTTGATCGTTTGCGTGCATTACTATTTCTAGAGTACAAATATTTATAAAACTAGTATTCATAAGTGTTTTTCGCCATTTTACTTTTTTCAAGCGTCTAGAGGCTTTTAGTAATAATCAGTTTAATTGAGGGATACTTTAGTAATTGAATAAATATAAATATTATTTAAAAATATAAATATTTTTATTCAGGCGGCGTGTTTTGGCCTTTGAGTGATCTGATGGTCAAACAACAGTGATTTTCATGACAATATTTGAATCATATTAGCTACCTCTTTATCTCTAGATGTCATGTGTGGTCAACAAACTTTTAATTTAGTGTCAACAATCTTTTTTCCCCTCCTCTATTTCAATGATTGACTCTTCAAATTTTCAAGGTAACCCTTTAATTTAATTGTTTTTGGGATAATTACATCATTTGTCCTGTAGTTCGGTCAATTTTCAACTTCTCTCCTAGTTTGAAAAATTGCATTTTTCATCTATGGTCAATGAGAAATTTTAAATTAGATAAAAAGAAATAAACTAAACTTTACAACAAGTATATATAGACAAAAGTAATTATTAATTAAGAAGATTATATAATATTTTAATTATTTTTTTATTCTATGACTGTAGAAAAAATGAGTTATTCATTACTGTGATAGTAATAGTTTTTTAAAATTATTTTTTTGTTTAAATATGTATTAAAATAATATATTTTTAATATCAGTATATAATATCTTTTTTTAAAAAAATACTTTCAAAATATAAAAATAAATAGGTTATAAATACTTGTATAATGCAAGTCAATGTCTCCACGAAGGCACAAACAGTGACAATATTCAAAGGTCACAAATTAAAAGACCGGCTTGAGCCAGTCGTTTCTTTCTTTCTTTTCTTTTTTTAAACGAAGCCAGCAAGCCATCCACAGCTAGCCGTTTACTTTCTTTCCCGAAGGTAGAAAGCCGAGGGATTAGCGCCTCTCATCTGTCAAGCTCAAGCAGCCTCAACACTGGAGGACAAAATGGTAAAAAGAATCAATTCAATTATCTCTCAGCTCTCTTTTTGTAATTCTTAATTCATTAATGTCGGTCGCGTTTTCTCTTCCATTATCGATCCGTTTGCCATCTTTTCTTCAGGTCAGTACTCTCTCTCTCTCTCGCTCTCCCTTTATCATTAGTTTCTGTTTGGTAGCTAAGAAAACAGATAGAGGAAACGTTTGGCTTTTTCTTATTGTTTTTGGTTTAAGTGATGAATAATAGATTTTTTTTGTTGTTGCGGTGAATTAAAATCTAGGTTATGTTTTCTGTATGACCGTCAATTTTTATCTTAGAAAATGCCTTCGAGAGGTGAGATGTGGTAACTTTCTTAGAAAATTTGGTTTGACTTCTGTAACTTTCTTAGTAACCAAACAGATCAACTCTTCGCAGTATCTCCTTTGCTCCGATCAACATTTTGGTTGCTAACTTTGGTTCCTTTTATTTAATTTTTAAAATTAGCCTGATTGGTTAACGATGTTGATTTTTTGTTTTAAAAAAATGGTGTGTGTGTGGCTTTATTCTGTTATAGCTGAGTAGTAACTGATCTGGTCTATTTATGTGATTATGTTCAATATTCATTAATCATGCTATATATATGTGTATATCATATGAATACCCTCTGGAAATCATAGTCAACCCTATTTTATAAGCAAAACAGAGTTGTAAAAAAAAAGGGGATCGATGCATATTATTTTGATCAGAACTTTACTAGACAGAACTCATTTTCATACTTGGGCGATGTTTTTTTCTTCGTCTTAATGATTATTATTACTTCTTTTTACATTTCCATAGCTTGAATTAGTGATAATAAAAGGAGGTGGTGATGGATGGATGATGTGTTACAGTTCCTTATGACAATGACAGGAAGAAACGACTAATTGATGGGCACATTATCTGGCTCTAACATTCATCACCCTTCATAAAAAATGCTTCCTCCACGACAGCAACCAAGTGCAGCTGGACTACAAACATCACTGTCCTTGGTGTCTTCAGATCTTCGCCTGTCCCCTGATGCACAGGAACCAAGATCAAATTCTGATAATATTCGCGAATCTCCTACAGAAAGTGCTAGTTCACAAGAAACGTGGCCTACTGCTGCTGCCATGATGGCAAAGAAGATGGAGAATGACAAGGCGGATAATGATTGCCCTGAACAGTTCATCATTCGTCGCGTCTCAGGTGTAGATAAGATATCTCTTCGTGACATAGCTGGGGAACAAGTTGACATAATCTCTGAAAAGATGCTTTGTCTACCTGATGACTTTCTTGATGAGCTAAAGAATGGTCTCCGGGTTATGCTTGAAGGAAGTGGTGGTTCACAGCACAGAGAGGAATTTTTGATTTTGCAGAAGCTTGTTAATACTAGGCCTGATTTGACAGAAAAGACTTTGATTAGAGCACACCGAGTACAGCTAGAAATACTTGTTGCAATAAACACTGGAATTCAGGCATTTTTGCATCCAAGTATTAGTCTCTCCCAAACTTCCCTGATTGAGGTCTTCGTGTTTAAGAGATGCCGAAATATAGCATGCCAAAACCAGCTTCCAGCTGATGACTGTACCTGTGAAATATGTTCCAGCAAAAGCGGTTTCTGCAATCTCTGCATGTGCGTGATCTGTAACAAGTTTGATTTTGAGGTGAATACATGCCGCTGGGTTGGTTGTGATTTGTGTTCTCATTGGACTCACACAGATTGTGCTATTCGTGATGGACAAATTTGTATGGGCCCATCTGCTAAGAGTGGAGCTGGCCCAACTGAGATGCTTTTCCGTTGCCGAGCCTGCAATCGAACATCTGAGCTCTTGGGATGGGTTAAAGATGTTTTCCAACACTGTGCACCAGCATGGGAACGAGAGGCTTTAATGAGGGAACTTGATTTTGTTAGTAGAATCTTCCGAGGAAGTGAAGACCCTAGAGGGAGGAAACTCTTTTGGAAGTGCGAGGAGCTTATTGAGAAAATGAAGGGTGGACTTGAAGAGTCGACAGCTTGCAGAGTGATATTGATGTTCTTCCAAGGTATGTATTAAACTAAGCATTATATAAATAGCCCTCTCTCCTTCTGTATTGGAAGAATATTCAAGCATTAGCGCGCTTTGCCACTACAGGCTGCTTGATGCAGTGCCTAAGCTGCTCCAATACCAGTTTATATGTGTGCGCCTAACAATTTCCTTTTACAGATATTATGTGTGTGTGACTATTTCTTCTTACAGATATTATATGCGTGTGTGCTTGTATCTTCTTGTGCTTACATTTGATGAATTGAAATCCTTATAAGGTGTAAGTGTAGTGCATAGTGAATAGAGATGTGAGATAAGAAAAAAGTTATGTTAGGAAATCAAGATTAAAAAAAGGTTTGGTAAAGGTATAACTTAGTGGATGAAGATCCTTAGTTCTTAAGGATAGTAAAACATTGTTGTCAAAAATAAATAGTAAAACATGATTTGTATTTATACATTTGAAGGTTAATGAGATTTCTTTTTTTGGGAAAAATATAATGCCAGTTTTTTTTTTTTTAATGACAATTTTGAAAGGTGAGGAAGGTAGTGTATTCTATTAAAAGATAAAAAAGGTGAGTTAGTGTAAAAAATTACCCCTTTCCTTCTAATGTTGGTTAGTTTAGATGTAGACCAAACACTAGAATTTAATTTCATACGTGGACCAATCTAGAGAAGAATTAGAAAAGTAATTATTTCCTTTTTCATGTGGACCAATGAACTGAATTGAAGCCTTTTTTGTTTCGATAAAAGTTTTAACACTCCAAAGTTATTCTGATATTTATATATACCAGTTTTCATAGTATGGAGCACATTATATCATTTAAGTTATGTATTAAAAACAACACACTATTTAAATATAAAAATATTACAGTTTTTTTTTTCTAATTGTTTTTTACCATTTGGTGCATGCTATTTAATTTACAATAAATGAAGTTTTAATCCAGCCAATGTTGTGAATTATGCCATTTTTTTTCCTTCTATCCTTTTACGTGATAGAGAAAATGTTCTTCAAAATGAATTAATCCTTGTCTACTTAATCTGTCTTTTTTTTTCCTGTATTTATTTCTGTAATAAAAATATTGTCCTTAAAAAATATTAAATTTTTCTCATAGATTCCTTGAGCCTTTGGAGCTTCTAATATTGCAGCTGAATAAAACTAGAGTCAAATATATTTTATGCTATTTTCTTTATAATCTATACTTAACATAAAAAGACATGGTCCCATGGAATATGCCTCGCACTCTCATTAAGGATAACATTCAAATCAAATTTGAGATAAGTTTATAACTTAAGACATATTGAGAGCATATATATAAATCATGCAATCATTTATTTATGTTGTCCAATAGTGCAGATATATCGAATCGTGACTCAATATAAAATTATAAATGGAAATTAAAGCATTATTGAAAGTGATAATCAAAAAATACTTTGATTAGTTCAAGTGAGTTTTGTGTATCTTTCTTTCCTGTAGAATCTTGGTGTCCTCTTATGCAATATATATATATATAAACCAATAACAGTAGGTGCAATCACAATGGATGTGATGAACTTAATTTACTGGAGACAAATTAATGAATTCAATTGTCAAAGTGATTGACCAATCATTTGGATGCCATGGGTAAAGCAGACATGAATTGGATGATAAATTACTTTCAAGCACTAATAGCTGCCGTGTTTCATAGATGTATAGAGTTGAATTAATTCAGTTTATAACAAAAAGAGATGGTGATATAAAAAATTCACTAGTTAATAAACGACCACAATTTAGTTTGAAAAATAATAAATCACCAAAAGTTTCGGTCTTGTTAGAATTTTTTTTTGTGTCAGCATTGCTCTTGGTGTGCTTCATACGCATAGATAATAGGACTTGTAATAATCACAGGAATATAATATTGCATGCTTGAAAATAATAAATCACCAAAAGTTTCTTTTTTATAAACATAGCCTCCATTTTGTTATGGTCCTGTGGGGAGTCCGCATATGGGTTTCATGTGTATGTAATTTGTTTTGATGGAACCTCAACTGATTGCTTCTTATCTGAATTATTCTATTCAGTATTTGAAATTCAGTAGAAATCAACTACATGAAATTAAACCTCTATTTTTCTGTACTGGTCTTTGAAGAGCTTGAGGCGGACTCTCCAAAGAGCCTGGAAAATGGGGATGGTGGGAGGCTAATAGCCCCACAGGAGGCATGCAACCGAATTGCTGAAGTGGTGAAAGAGGCCATAAGGAAGATGGAGATGGTGGCTGATGAGAAGATGAGAATGTTTAAGAAAGCACGCATGGCCCTTGAGGCATGCGACCGTGAGCTGGGGGAAAAGGCCAAGGAAGTGGCAGAACTAAAGCTAGACAGACATAAAAAGAAGCAACAGATAGAAGAGCTAGAGAAAATTGTGAGGCTTAAGCAGGCAGAGGCTGACATGTTCCAGCTCAAAGCGAACGAGGCAAAGCGAGAGGCCGAGAGGCTGCAGAGAATTGCGTTTGCTAAGACAGAAAAAACAGAGGAAGAATATGCTAGCAGTTACCTCAAGCTACGTTTAAGTGAAGCTGAGGCAGAGAAGCAATATCTATTTGAGAAGATCAAGCTGCAGGAGAGCTCACGTGCATCACAAAGCAGTGGCGGGGCTGACCCTTCACAGGCGTTTGCATATTCCAAAATCCATGAAATTCTTCATGGTTACAATGTCCCCCCGAAGACAGAAGCACAGCCGAACAATCGCCACCATTTCAGGACAAATCCCTGAACAAGCAGGTTTGCACCCCGCCGCTTTTGCTCATAATTCAGCAAGCTCTTCTCCTCATCATACTTGTACCCTGACTTTCATGTCCTTAACTGTCCTTAACTCGGAAACGAAAAGGCAGATCTACTGTTCCTATTTCTTCTATATCGAAACCCGCCTTCTGCCAAGTTGTAAAGTTTGACTATGCTGTTTAGAAATGCCACTCATGAGTGTGAACTGAAATGCTGTTTGGATTCATTTGAATGTTGTAGTTTCAGAAACAATGTTTTATTGCAATAGAAATCCCATAACTATAACAACTTCATAATTTTCCTTGCAAAATATTTTTGTCTCATGAACTTTATCTTTGTTCTAGATTTATAAATCAAATATTAGATTCATTAATCTAATACTATATAATTACAAGATAAATTAAGGTATTATTAATAATAAATATATATTTACAGGAACATGTTAATGCTACATGTAAATAACATATTGACTATAGATTATATTAAACACGGAAAACCAAATCTGGTTTGGAGCTTTAGGCATTCTATAGCCACACCATTTTCCTAATGAAATGCTGGGATTTTTTCTACATGAAGCAGTAGAAGAATGATTGGCACATGAAAAATGTTGCAGATTGGACTGTCAGAACCAGCCCCTTCCCTGAAACTGTCCAGATTGGGTTCATAAGCAGCAATTTGCTTGTACCGAAATATCTGAGGTATGAAACGCTATTTACGTTGAGAGAAAAAAAAAAAAAAAAAACGAAGATAATAAATTGACAGTTCGAAGATAAGCGCTTATTGCAAGGTGGCAAGGACAGTCCAGAATAAAATGTACATTATGCGGTAGTGCCACCACACAAGCCCACCCGAGACCTTTCTCTTCAAATGCTTTTACATCAAATCAGCTAAGAAACGGTGAAAGATGCTGTTATATTTAATGATAAATCGACCTATAAGGACTAACTTATACAGATGGAAATCAATCTGTTTCAATTAGCTTTGGACAGGCTCTGAATTTAGCATGTGCTGTTCATTTGGATTACTCTTTGGACCTTGAGTGATGGCACGAACAGCACTTTTCTCTTTTGATTCAATTCTTGACTCGCCATCATGTTGCTCCGTTAATCTGCCGGCTGACACAGGATTGGCATTGACAACGATATCTTTTGCTTTCGTGGCACTTGACTTGCCATTTTGCTGCTCCCTCGTTTCACTTTCATGGCCTGAAATGCTTTCTTTCCATTTATTTCTCGACTCAGAATTCATTTTCTCCTCCGATTTGATGTTGGAATCTGAACTATTATGAGCAACCATGTCAAGGGAAATGGCATCATTTTCTCCTGATTTCGCACCTGACTCACCATCCTGGGTGGTAGTTGTAGTGTTGAAACCAGTTGTGTTATGAGTAATAGTCCTCGAAGGAGGCATATCGTGATCATGCTGCCCCACATAGCTGGTTATAACAGATTTTGGGTCATTATATGACATCTCTACATGTTTCTTAACTGGACATCTGGGACTAGAACACCGGTAGTAGCTCCTACATAATGGAGGGTAGATCAAAGTTAGCATGTAATCACAATACTTTGGTCTCTACATAAAGACATCACAATCTCATCATTACGCTACCAATATAAGCAGGCATCTCCTGACATAGATTCATAACCAGAGGGAAGAGATGTAAACTAAACATTTAGAAATCCAAGGTCTAACCTTGTTGAGTTCATTAAGTTTGGAAGTTACCTGGGATTTGGACTGCCTTTAACCAATTTCTGCCCATATTTACGCCAACGATACCCATCATTAACAGTGTCAACCTCGTATTTTTTTTTAATGACAAGACGTGGCTCACTAGTTGGCTTATCTACAGGAGTAGAATCGTCATTACAGCTACCTTTCTTCCTGTTGTGTTCATTTGAAACAAAAGAGATAGCTCGCGCATGAAACAATAGAGTGCAATAAATTTACAATCATTTTATTAATTTTCTGTGCATGAAACAATAGAGTAATGTCAATTTACAGACATTTGATTAACTTACCGTTGTTTTGAGCGTTGATAATCATCAACCTCATCCCTTATCCTATTTGGTTCTGATAGCACACGCTTCACATCCTCACCGGATGTAACAGTAGAGATCTGAGAGGTAGTTGTTGATTCAATCGGATTTGGTGCCTGACTTTCTGCATTTAATTAGTGAAAACATAAGACAACACAATAATGATTACTTGTTAGTTAAGAGAAAAAAAGGAACAATATGGTGATTTTTCCCTGTTACCTTCAATGCCAGTCAGTAAAAGATTATCGGGTTTTTCTTCAACAATGGACAGGACACAACCAACTGCTTGTGGGAGGTTAAGTTGAGGTTTCGGATGCTCATGCTCACCAATGTATACGATATCAACAAGCTTCCCATCATGTGAGCATTCCAATTGCTTTTTCACTTGACAACTTGGATGTGTACATCTGTAATAGCTCCGTATAAATTCATTTCCTTTAACAAGTTTCTGCCCATATTTTCGCCAGCGATATCCATCCTCTGACACTTTTTCCCGCGTGATAGAAGGACTCCATCCTTCCTGACTAGATTGCAAGGAATGGAGATCACTGCCAGGGGCATGTGACAACTTTCGTGCTGCTAAAGAAGAAACACTTCCTTCTTTGTCTAACTGCAAAATACGCCCCCCAGTATTCTCCAAAGGTTTCCCAGGGGTATTTGAAGGAGGAATTCCTTTTTGTTGTGAAGCATCACCTCCACTACCGCAGGTCTGTTGTGTTGTGTCCGTCCCACCATCTGGGCTCTGTCTTTTCTGCAATTCCTTGGGAGAAACTTCCTTTGACAAAACCATGTTAATTTGGGAAGTTATAGAAGAAGCCGAAGAGATAAATTCAAGGTGCTGTTAAAACAATTGACAGCAGACGACACATGGTGGTGGCTGTTCATACCTGAGGAAGCATCAAAGTAAAATTAATAGCAGTGAGAATTTGCAAATTGACAATCTAGACCAACTAATTCAAGTTTCAAACAAAAAATTTAAAACTTCTTCAGTCATATGGAGAACTTGTGAATATATATATAAAGTTCGTAATCACTATCATGTAAACCTGATTTTGAATTGAGGCATGATGAAGACGCTATCAATGTCTTTGGCAGAGAGACGACAACGCCCTCAACAGCAAACAAGCTAAATGGTGCACATATTCAATCAACCAACATGCAAGATAATTCCTTTCACATATAACATAACGGATCACAACGTTTCAAAGTTGCGCCTGCTTCACACAATTCAGAAATCATTTATTTCCGGATAGTCTCACAGCATTTTCAAGTTAATCTGTAATGCTTCTTCTACTCTTTTCCAAGGTAAATGAATAATCCATGAGCAGCAAAGTTGAATAATTCCCCCACCCCCTTCTTAAACAAAGTTAAGAGCAACCCATATCAGTAAATAAATCCCATCCACGATTAAATAAGAAGATCAAGGCAAAAATTTATACATTCTTTGTTCGTTTGCCAAGAAAATTGAAGTAAGAAATAAGTGAAAGAAATAGTTTCTTTTTCACCGATAATTATCAAAATAAATTAATTGACGCACCAACTTGCCTACCAACCGAGATCAAGTTCTCTCCCTAAATAATCTCAAGGCCATATACCCTCCCTCCACATCGATTTGATACATTCAGAAAAAAATAATAAATTCCTTCAAAGCTAACCCCAACGTTAGAAATAAACCTCCTTAACCTATACCTTTGCGGTTTAACTAATTCAATTCTGATAATCAAACGAAAATCAAATTGCTACAGTCAACAGTAAATTGCTATAATTTTAACAAATATTTCAAATAGAGTTCTTAAAACAACTAGTCATAAATACTACTACTCTCGTCATATAAATTACCTAAAATAGTAACCGAGTCTTCATTTTATTTTTATGATGATGATGATCAGGTGGTCCCACACCAACGCGAAACCCTAGAATTCTGACTCTCGACTCAATCCGGGCAGTAGATCACATCGGAACCAACCGGCGACTACTGAAGTTCCGATGAAGGTTTTACTTTGTTGTTCTTTTTTTTTTTAGGTGTGATTAGCTGGTGCCGGTGAGCCCGAAAGAAATGGTTTCGGAGAGTTTAAGGTTATAAAAGCAAGACCATGAACAACCAGATAGACAAGCTGAGTAAGAGAGGGGAGTCAGAGAGAGGACAAATTACAGGCATCATTAGTATGGAGTAGAAAACAGAGAGAAAATGATTCCGTGTGTTGCTACACAGAAAAGAGAATCTGAGCTCTTTCTGCTGCCAATTATTTGACTTTATATATAAAAATCCATATTTCTTTTCTGTGTGGTAAACTACATTAGTACCCTTATAGATTCATTGCATCTACCTTTGTATTTTAGTTCTCTGAAGTCTTCAAGAGGTTCATCCTTAACGACCAAACAGCTATCAATTATGATAGAAGCCATCTTCTTCTTCCTTTCCTCGTATTTTAAACTTATATTTACTTTATCCTTTTTTTCCATCAATGGAAAATACCTGATAATAGTTATAAGTTTTAGTGTATATTAGTAATGAGTAGATTTTGAGCTGCCAATTTTATTTTATTTTTTTATCCTTTATCAGCATAAATAATACAGTCCCCAATAAGTGTAACTTGATGAAAGAGTACTTGCATTCTGTACAGCAAGTTTCGAGTTTGAGTTAGGATGTGTATCTCTTATAAGAGTCTGAAACAAATGTAATTTTATTCACTCACTTGGACCTACAAAGCATATTTTTGAGAGGTGGAGTTTTATAGCATAAAAAATACATAAGTATATAAAAAGTTATGTATTGCAATTCATTAACATGAAAACAATGCATCGCCCTTAGAGTTTGTTAATATCTGAGAGATAACATTAAACTTTTTTCAATAATAAGGGTAAAATTGAAAACTTTTCAGTTATAAGAGTCAAAGCATGGAAAAAATGATTCTTTAAAACTTGGATATTAATTGTTGGAGCTTTTTTATTTTATTTTTAATTATCCCGGTAGTTTTTTTCTGATCTTGAGATTTATTCACGAAAATGGCATAATTTATTGAGATAATTTACGCATCCAAATTTAAGATTGTGTTATTTTGTCTTAAATTTAAAGATTGGATGAGACGACGAGGGACATGTCGGCTATTCAGTAAGGACTTCATCATGACCGTTAGATCGCCGTCGTTTCCAACTCTCTTCAGCACCATTATTATTAATAATAAAAATAAACAAAAAAAGGAACACCAATCCTCATCACCTCACGCGCACCCATTTTCCGTCTCCGTTCTTCAAAAGCTGAAAGAATTCTAACCCTAACCTTCAAAATTTCCCAATTTCCACCGCTCAAATCAATTATTGTGAAAAGACTACCCCTAATTCATCCTAAACCATCATGCTACTCTCTCCAGGACACTCACCGCGCCACCTTTCATCTCCGTCACCATCTTCAAATTCCGAAAGTACCCTCCAGATCTCCAGCAATTCCTCCTCAATCAACAACACCCCGGTAAACCCTAGAAAACGCCCCACAGTTCTTGACGAGGACACCTATGTGGCCACCATCGAGAAAATCATCGAGCGCGACTTCTTCCCTGATATCTCGAAGTTACGTGACCGTCTTGAATGGCTCGAAGCTATGAAGTCGGGCGATCCGATTCAAATCCGAGATGCCCAGCTGAAGATTATGGAGCGCCGTGGCAAAAAGGTAAACAATCCCAACTCCGACGGCAGCATTCGGAGTAGAAATCGAACCCAAACCCCAGGTTCTACCTTTATGCGTAATCTTACTCCATTTGATGAATTTGATAGCATATCGCAAATACCTAGCGTTGTTATGGATAGGGGGTTATCTAGTAATGCCGAGTCTAGTGAGAATGAAGTTGCTGTTGATAAGAATTTGAGTTTAGACGATTTTTTTAGGAGATATACGAGTGAGGATAACGATAGCTTTTCAAAGATACTAGAGAAAGTGAATAGGAAAAGGAAGGAGAGATACGGGCATTTGTTAGAAGGTGAGAAGGAGGATGTGAAATTGATTGGGGATGCGAAGAGGGATAGGATTACAGATGGTTATGGAACTTCTGATCAGCCACCGAGCACATTGGAAGGATGGAATTACACAGCGAAGAATTTGCTGATGTACCATCCGGCTGATAGGGGTGAGGCTCCATTGACTGAAGAGGAGCAGGCTCTTAGATTGAAAGGTTTGACTAAAGAAATCAATAGGCCCAACACACGTTTTCATGGTAAAATGTTGGATACTAGGCCAAGAGATGATGGTGTTGTTGAGGTTCTTTATACTCCAGTAGTTGGGGCTACTCCACTTCCTATGTATGATAGGGACGGGGATAAGGCAAAGAAGTATGATTTGGAGGATTTGAGGAGGACACCAGATAGGTTTTATGCAGAAGGGAAGAAGGCAGATAATGGGTATAGTTTTGTTAGGACACCTTCACCAGCTCCTGGAGCTGATGAGTCACCATTTATTACTTGGGGTGAGATTGAAGGGACGCCAATGAGGTTGGAACCTGAGGATACCCCGATTGATATTGGTGGTAGTGGTGATGGGCCGCATTTTAAAATCCCTAATCCACCTGCTCGGGATGTGAAAGCCCATTCATTGTCAAGGGAGGCTTCACGGAGGTTGAGGCAGAAGTCAAAGATGTTTCAAAAACCACCGTTGCCCTCTCCAAGTAGAGGGGGGAGCGCTAGTCCGAGTGTGCGAACGCTCTCACCTGCTGCACAGAAGTTTGTGAGGAATGCAATTTCCAGGTCTTCATCCTCTGTAGATGAAACCCTTCGTGCCACTTATAGAGGGGCAAGTCCAGGAGTTGGTACTCCTAAGAGTGGAAGGAGTATCTCTAGATTTGGAAGAGATGGGAGCATGAGTTCCAGGTCACCTTCTGTAAGGGATAATGCTAATCCGCCATGGTAAACTGTAATCTTTTCAATAGTGTTATATTCTGCCAAGCATTTGTTTAATGGCACCATTTATTAGCTATAAATGATGGCTTATGTTTTTAAGGAACCTTGTACCATCCATCGCCTTTGTTTTCTTTTTTCCTCGGTATCTATGTAAGTTGTGGGAAATTAGTATTCAATAACTGCTCTTGCAATTTATGGGTTCCATTTTTTTTATTATTCTTTTGTGTGTTGTTTCAAGGAAATGTCTAGGATTCAAGTCTACAGTTTTGGTAAGCCGGTCAGACATTGTCAATTCTCAGTTTTGGTTATGCTGAATAAGTGTGAGGATGGCAGAAAACATTGAATTATTTGATGTTCATTTTAAATTTCATGAAGACATCTAATAGGGTCCTCATGTTGGATCAACTTATTGTTCTTGTTAGTCGGTTGCTTGATATAAGTCAATAAATTCATTTTGATTGCTAAGTGCCAATACGAAAGGTGCTTCTGAAATGCAAAATAAAATACTTAATATTCTATAACCCCTTGAATTCAAACAATAAACCAGTGGGATACCGCCATGTTTATGCTTCCCTCATTAGAGTGTTAGCAAACAGGGTTCTGCAGATGATAATAAATATAGAAAATGATTTCATTGTTAATGCACTGCAGTGCTTTAGAAGAGATTATTATAGAAGTTTATAGGTTAAGCAGATATTATTATGAAATTACTTCTTACTTAGACCGTTTGTGCGCCATCGCTGAAATGGGCAATCCTTTCCTTATAGTTTTGGAACTAGTTAATTGCCCGCATTGCATTATGTGGGATAAGTAAATAATATTTATAATTATTGGAATTGAAACAGTTAATAGATTTTGCTAGTTCAAAAATAAAATATAATATTTATACATGCAAGGTTTGATATAATAAAACACATCAACACATCCTATTATAACAACAATAACAATAATGAAGACTTAACATCTAAAAATATCATTATTATTATTGCTAAAATAATAAAAATTATTAAATTATTCTGATGAGAAAAAACTCGAAAATATTAATAAAAGAGGAAACAAGAAAAAAAGCTATTTTTGTTATTATTGCGTGACTAATAGGAAAATAAATTCAATAACAGAATAAAACAAAGCCCAAAAACTTTAACAAAAGAGCAAACAAAAAAATAAAAATTATTAGCTAAAAAAATCATTTGACGTGAAAAAGAAAAAAAAAATAATAAAAAAAAACGAAAAGAAAGAACAAAGAAAAGAAAAATATCAATTTACAAATGATCATCAGCACAAACTAAAATTTAAGAATAAAATTTCTGAAAAAAATATTATCTCAACAAAAGAGAAAATAATAAAAATTAAAATCCAAAACTAAGAGCATATATATATAAACATGAACAAAAATATGCATTATTTAAGAAATATAAAAAATTAAAGGAATTAAAATAAAAAAAATTAAAAATATAAGGGTCAGAACGAAAACCAAATATATTATCGATTTCAATCGAAGGACAATTGAAAAAATCAAATAAAATATAACATCTATAAATGCAAGATTTGATATAATGAAACACATCAGCTTAAAAAATTGCAATTACCGTGGCACCTCTCCTGGTAACCTCTGATTTGTCTTTTTCAAGAGATAAAATAATTATTTTACTATATATAAAAATATAAAAAAAATCAATAAACCGGCTCTTCCATTAGTCCTTCTGTTGGACAAGCAACAAGTAGCGGGATGGATTTAGAAAATGGTGCCGAGACTCAATGTTTCAGTTATGGGGCAGTGGCGGAGGCAAGCACGGGTAACCCATGAAAGAGGACTGAACTTTCGCAAACTCCATTGCTTTTTTCTTTTCATCGGGGGAAAAAAAGAAGCGCACATACGTCTAGAGTCGGGAACACAAATTAAATTACAACAAGGGTATCCTCCTATGTGCCATCAGATCCATTGCTTTGGCGATCTGATAGCTTTTCATGCTTTTAATCAGTTTGTTTTACAGCAGTAGGTCAGGCCCGTCTCAAAAATCTCCTGTCGAACTCTCTCTTTTTATTAATAAAAAGGGTAATTTTATTTAAAATTTAAAAAACTTACACATTACTGAAAACTTCTGTATGTGTACCAGTGCACTTGCTGTTTTTATTATCCAACAAATTTGAATGGTGAAGACTGATCTTCAGAATGGTCTATATAACAGAATCTGATTAGGGATGGCTATTTGACTCGATGAATACTAGTAGAAAGGATTTAGAACAGACCGAGTTCGGGCAGAACTGAAGGTAAAAAATCAAGTTCTATGTTGGATATAGATGCCAGTTTAACCCAACCCGAACCCTGGCCTGAAACCAACTCGAAATCGTTGTTCTGGATGCTTCCATGAACATTCCCGGCCAGAAGAAAGGAACTGTTAAAAATATAGGTACAGCACATATTACAGGAGTTGAAATGAGAAACCATACCACCATGTTCTCTGATACAAGCCTAAACACAAAATCCAAACAAGCAATTACAACTCATATACAAGGTGAGTTTGATTTATATAATCCCAAACATGAAAGAAAATAGTTTTATCAGATGCTTCTCTAACTTAAATCATGAGAATGAGAGTGCAATCTAATCAAGGGAAGTAGACATATAGAACCTGCAATGAGGGCAACCCTGCATTTTATCAACAGCACATCACCATGCATGTAAAAGCCAAATCACGCCCAACCATAGGCATGAATCTAATTTAGTGAAGTATTAGACATTAGATGAGCATCATCAAAATATAATGTGAATTTCTCGATCGGAAAATAACTTTCAACATCCCTATATTAATGACCTAATTCTATAAGCTACATGGTATCATGAATATTAGAATCTTCAAACAAAAATGGCGCGAGTATTCTTCAACTACTGGTTGTCCCCCATTTTCAGACATTTATGGTGTTACTCTTGAGCTGCTGCCAGAATAAAATGAACATTTTACTGCTTATTAATCTGCAAATAAATGCAAGGCAAACATCAAAATGTTTTGCTTGAAGATTAATGAACACGAGGTAGCAAACAGCAAGCATATTAAAAGTACCTACAGAAGAATTAACACGAGAAGGCTTTCTTTTTATGCCCCAACACTTGTATCACCCTGCTTTGCAACATCCTCAACAGTATCAAGAGATGCTGGAACATCCTCTATTGCAGCTTTGGCTTCTGGTTGATCAATCTTCTCACCAGGATCCAAGAGAGTTGAATCACTGACCTCATCTTTTGTATCGGGAAGCTGAAAGTCGTTTGCCTCTTCTATTGTATCAGGGAGCTGCAAGTCATTGGCTTCTTTAGTTGCATCTGGAAGGTGCAGGTCAATGATCTCTTCAATTGCATCTGGGGGATGTGAATCATTTTTCTCTTGGATTGTGTAAGGAAGCAGAAAGTCTTTAAGCCTTTCATTTGTGTCAGGAAGCTGTGAATCGTTGACCACTATTGTTGTGTCAGAAATCCGCAGCTCATTGATCTCATCAATAGCACCATCAGGCTGAACCTCATTAATTGTTGCATCGAAGAGTCCCGAGTCACTGACCTTCTCTGATGCATCATGAAGCTGAGAATCATGATCACTTCTTGTTGCCTGACAAGTTTGTGAGTCATTCATCTTATTAGTTGGCTCACAGGACTGGGAATCATCAACCATTTTACTTGCCTCACCGTATATTTTTCTGTCGTTGACCTCGACAGTTGCATGACAAGGCTGAGAGTCATTCACATTGTCAGAGTCTTTACAAGATTGAGAGTCAATGATGTCCTTTGTAGCATTGCTAAGCTTTGCACCATCTTCCTTATTAACCACATTTAGCAGTTCTTCACTGTCACCCTCGCCAGCTCCATGACACAGCTGTTGAGGATCAAAGTTATCAGCTCCCTGGCATATCAGTAACTGACCAACCTCACCATCTTCCTGATGCAAGTGTAACTGATCAGCCTCAATAACTGCACCATAAAACTGAGGTTGGTCATCCTCACTTGCTTCCTGATATTCCATTTGATCACCCTTTCTCCTGCGTTTCCCAATACCTTTCCTTCTTATCCTCTCCTTCCCCCTTGATCTTTTTCCCAGTTCAATTTGTGGGGGGGCAGAAGGTGTGGCTGGACATTCAATCTGGTCCCTCAAACAGTCCTGCGCAATAAACCTGATCCTTGAAATTGACTCAAATTGCTGTCCATCCAACCCTTTTGTTGAGAATGAATCTGCTAAATAAGCAATTTCTCTAAGACCAGAGATCTGTGACAGTTAAAGAATAGACCATTAAAGATTATTCCACAAATAAATGTAATAGTAAAATTGAAGTTTGAGCATAGACCTACCGTCCTTTGGAACTCCGATGAGAGAGAGATTGGCCTTCCAACAACTTTACGAGTAATTTTCCAGTACCATTGCATGTAGTCACTTTCATCTACACCATCATCCCCATCCACAATATGGAGTTGACGATCCATCCATTCATTAAGCTCCGACTCCATTTTCCCAGACAAGTCGACCCCGCCATCAACTCCTCGACTCTTTCTCAGCCACCGCTCCACATCTTCAGGGATTGGTTGAAGCATGCCATATTGCCTTAGGCAACGATCAGGAAGGTGTCTTTCTGCCTTGTCAAAGCATATGAGCATTGTCTTTGATCTCCCTAAAATCAAAGTACTTTTTATATCTTTTGGTATTACAGTACTATCCATAATTTTGTATGGAAGCCACTCCACCTATGTGTCAACACCACGCCAGTTGCATTAGAATTTTTTATTCAGTAAGTGGAATAAGAACTGAACTGAAAGCAGTGAAAACCTACATCAGTTGTTTTCAATGAGTCCAGTGCCTTGCGGTAGAAAACAACATCACGGTTTGTTGTTGGCCCACTTTGTTTTCCCTTCCATCTAAGTACAAATGGAAAATGATCATGGATGGGGTCCCGATTAAGCTTTGGTCGGCCCACATTCAGGTGAAAGTAGCTCCAACACTACAGAAAGCAAGAACCAGTCAATAACAGTATTATTCTATTTGATGACTGTTATCCTAGGATGGAATTAGTTGCTAAAAGAAATCCTTGCAGCCCACATACTGACAAAGAAAAATAAATAAATAAATAAAAGACAGGCCAATCTCCAAGATGATCAATGGATAGCTATAGTTTAAACACAAATAACCTGCAGTAGTGTCAAGCAACCACAAATGGTACTTTGAGATTTAACACATGCATTGCCGAGTGCTCTATACAAGAAAGCTAATGCTGCTGCTCCCCAGGCATACTCCCCAGCTTCTTCAAAATATGCAAACAAAGGAAGGTACATTACTGGAACCTTATTCCCAGTGGTAGTGGAAAATATTGTACTGCCCACAAGGTACAGAAGATAAGCACGAGTGCAATGCTCAACCTCTTCAATGGGTGCATCTTCAGAACAATGAGAAAAGAACTCCTTCAACCAACTTAACTTCACCATCCCGCCACTTGCGTAGTTAGAGTCTGGTGCTTTCCCTAGAAGCCTTTCACAAACCAAGGAGCAAGTGGTGTGTGTTATTCCAATAACAGGCTTCCCATTGATCGCAAGTCCAAGCAACAGCGCAACATCTTGAAGAGTAACGGTCATTTCACCAACAGTGAAGTGAAACGTATTGGTCTCCCTCCTCCACCTCTCAACAAGAGCTGAGATTAGAGGATTGTCAAGACTAATAGCCGGAATCTTTCTCAGGTAACCAAATCCAGCTCTCTCCACCAACTCAATTTGTTTAGGAGTTAGCTTCCATTCACCCAACTTCGACGTGTGTTCATGGCATCTTAGCGCACCACGCTCCTGAACACCACCCCATAAACAAGTCTTAGCAGAGCACAAACAATGCATGCGCTTTAATGTAATGATCAAGAATAATAAGACACTATGTTTCCACACAAACACCAACCTGGCCATCCCAAACTGCAGAGGAGACATGCTTGTCTTGATCATACAGTATACTACCATCAATGGGTCCGGGATTCGTATCCATTCACTGTTTCCCACCACCACCAACAACAACAACAACGTAAGTAACCGCAACAACTCCATTTTAGCCATCCAAAATCCTCGTTCAACAACTAGGTTGCAGTTCTACTTCTACTTCTTATTATTATTATGAATTAGACTTAAATCAAAATCTTCCATGGATATCCAATTTCTAATTTATTTTAAACCTAGATTATTGTTCTTATTGATTAATGAATAATTTACAGAAATTAAAACTAAAATAAAACCCGGCGCCGTTGTTTTATTAACTAACTCTAGCTGCGGCTTCCGGGAAAAAGCAAAAAACAAGGAGGAGTGGGGAATGAAGGAGTTACGAACCTGAAAAAGGAGACTGATAATTTTTAGCAAAACGACGACGGAGAAAGAGTTCTGATTTATCTCCCGCTACGACCAGGAAAGAACTGCTTCAAAAACAAAACGACGGGTTAAGCATCGAAGCGACGCGATATCAGAACCCCCAGCTAAACCAATCTCTCTTTTCCTTCTCGTTTTGGGTTAAACGCGTAGCGTTATACACGTGTCAGTTTTTCAGTCTATGGGCGTAGCCCGACTGTTGAGTGGTATGTTTGGGCTATCTATTGTTTCTTGAACGGCCCAACTTAACTACCCCCTCTTAAGAGTTTCTGGGCAATGGCTGGCATACGAAACGTTTTATTATGATGCAAAATACTGAAACGCCAGGTGTCTTCCCTGTAGTAATTTCCCGGTGGGTTGCCGGAGCTACCTCGAGGGCAGTTTTCAAAGGAAAGATGTAAAGCAACGGTAGAATTGGAGGTTGAAATTGCAAGGCATAGAAGATGGTTAGGGCATGTTGTCGGCGATTAGAAAGGGAAAAAAATGTAAACAGCATGATTGTGAATCATTGCACAAAAAAAAGTTTAAACAAAAACACGTGCAAATGAAGACTGGCTCTCGACATCTTTTACAAAAGTGATGATAGAACTATCATCATTGATTGTGCAGTCGCTCGAACATATAACGTTTTTTTAGTGTTTTTGAAAAAAATTAGAATTTTTTTATTTTTATTTTAAATTAAATTTTTTATTGTTTTTAGATCATTTTTATATGTTAATGGCAGAAATAACTTTTAAAAAATTAAAAAAAATATTATTTAATGCATTTCTGAATGAAAAATACTTTAAAAAATAATCTCGACTATACTCCTAAATAGGCACATAATGTGTTTGCTAAAACAAGTTACGAGCTAAATACTTTGTTAGTGGTTGTGTTTTTAAAAAATATTTAAAATAAAAAATATTCAAAAATTTAAATTTAAAACATGAAAGAAAACACTTTTAAAACACAAAAAAACAAGGATGCTATTAATCTCAAATCAGTTATGCCAAGGATGGGTTCAGACATTAAAGTGGGAAAAAATGGTTTGAATGTAAGCATAGAAAAGCATCATCTCAGATCCAAAGTCCAAATGTCTTAAGACACACGGTGTGTATATATATATATATATATATATATATATATATATATATATATATATATATGTGTGTGTACGCGCGCGCGCGACATGACATGGAGAAAATATCTTCACCCAAATTTTGATGGAAATTTAAAATAATAATTTATAGTATACATTGTCTAAATGACTAATGAGAATGTAAATGCAATCATAATGCAAAGGTGTTAAAGTTAATGCTTGTTTCAACAATTGACATGTATTGAAAAAGCTATGTCCATCATTTTATAGGAAATGCAATCGAAGAAGATAGTTGTAGTAAGCAAAAATAACTTAAATATGTCAGACATAGATGTAATAAGCCTCAGAAAAAAAGTATTTGTCAAAGGGAAAAAAAAAAAGAAGGTAAAAGAAGAGTTCATGATGAGAATAAAAAATTATAAGAGGGAAGTTTTTTTGTTTTTTTTTTTTTGCTTTTGTAATAAAGAAGAGTGCTATTACTGATGGCATTAAAATATAAAGATCTAATTCTGGGAAGCCTTTAAAATCATAGATATTTAAACTAAACATGATTTGTCAAAGGTGTTGACAGAATATCGTTAATGTTAATGTAATTTAATATCAGACTTAGAAAACTTTTTAAGTGGTGAGATAGAACTCAAAGATAGTGAGCCTAGACTTAAAAAAAATTGATTGTCTAAGCAGAACCCAAATGAGAGACTTTAGTGGAGGAAGTTTAATTAAAGAAAAAATGTGATGAATGCAGAGGGGGATGGTTACATGTGGCCTGAATGACGGAAATTGAAAATGACAAGCAACATCAAGAATTCATATTATCTATGAATCGAAAACTTCATTCGTTCTATAATTTGTCAGGGATATCATTGATTGATGAGGATTGAGCTACTTTATTCTATATCATGTGTGCCAATCCTATACTTTTCCAGTGAAAAATGTAAGAATTTCCCAGTAAATGAACAAAGATTATATGTAACAAATTTCATTCCATACAATATATTATGATCAGCGCATTGATGTTTTCAACTGGTCTGGAACCATGAAAACCTCCATTTCAGCATTGTATATATAAACTGCAATCTGCAGATAAATTAGATAACTCCAATTCATCTCCAATATTACATGACTGGAGCTACCTCAGTATGGGAGTCAGTGGGAACCTTGAAGGATTCAAGGGGGTTCTTCCTTGTTGATTCAAACAACCCTGCTTGCCCACTGACATAGTGTTGGCGGCAAACAGGCATGTAGAGATCAGATCCACCAATCAATTCTGTCCGGGTCTCTTCTGTCTTCCTCAAGGTGAAGAAGGCTCGCTTGCCACAAAGTTCACATCTTGCACTCAGCTTTGTTACAGTTTCAGCAAGAGGTATCACATCAAGCACAGATCCGAAGCTCCTCCTACCAAACAGAGGTAATTTGAATCAGATGCCAATTTACAATGATGGAGATCCTAAAGAAGAACAACAACTTTTGTCAAAACAGGTTAAATTACTAGGAAAGATATTGGGCAACACCTCAAATAATCCCCATCAAGGCCGGCTACAATTATAGTTTTCCCATCGTGATCAGCAGCCTTGCAACAGAATTCATAAAGGTCTTCAAAAAATTGAGCCTCGTCAATGCCTATCACGTCAAGCTGACAAGAAACATAGATCATGAGAACCGGAGGAGAGAAAAAATAT